>CM046875.1:322468435-322883922 GCA_025667525.1 Glebionis coronaria | reverse complement strand
TATATATATATATATATATATATATATATATATATATATATATATTTATATATATATATATATATATATTTACAGGGATAGGATCTAGAGAAAACATCATCTCGGTAGAAAACATAGAAAATAAAAACAGATGCCCTAAAATATCAAACAGATGACCTAAACAAAATGCACTAAACGGATGCCCTAAATGATATTATTAGGGCATCTGTTTGATATTTTTAGGGCATCAGTTTTGTTTTCTATGTTTTCTATCGAGATTATGTTTTCTAATGATCCCATCCCTATATATATACATATATATATATATATATATATATATATATATATATATATATATATATATATATATATATATATATATATATATATATATATATATATATATATATATATATATATATATATATATATATATATATATATATATATATATATATATATATATATATATATATATATATATATATATATATATATATATATATATATATATATATATATATATATATATATATATATATATATATATATATATATATATATATATATATATGTATATATATATATATATATATACGTATATATGTATATATATATATATATACGTATATATATATATATATATATATATATATATATGTATATAGATATATATATATATATATATATATATATATATATATATATATATATATATATATATATATATATATATATATATATATATATATATATATATATATATATATATATATATATATATATATATATATATATATATATATATGTTTATATATATACTTTTACCTATCTAGTTTTTATTGTTTTTGAACATATGAAATGTTTGTTATGATCAGAGGGTCTTCAACTATCCTATTTGATAAGCACTCCACAATACCTCTTATTTAATATATAAACTAACTCTCATGTTCATTTGAAGGTCCAATTTTACTCCTAAGTACCCTAACCATCTTAAAACATTAATTGAAAACCGACTGACCCAAAAACTGCTTTGACCTCCGACTGTGGTAACCTGTTTTTGACCCACTTCCCGACCTCTAATTTAGTTCTCGTTTCTTGAATTCAAAAGATAACTCAAATACCTTTACTTTTCCAGGGGTACTGGAATCGCAAAATAAAAGTTTTTAAAACTTTAGATATGATCAAAACAAGTGACCTAAAATTCTGCCCAGTTTTTAAAACAAATTTAACACAACTACTCTAATTAATTACCTATAACATGTATAGTTTTTAACCCTAATTAATCTTAGCATGTTTATGTCATTAAAATTCTGATTTTAAGTTAAACCTAACCCTAGATCCATCATGTATTGATTAAGAACGAGTTAAAAATAATTTTAATTGATAAGAGAAACATAGGTTTTACCTTAGAATTTTTAGAAAACAAGAAAATTATGGAAAACCCTAAAAAACTATACTGATGCTGACTAAAACTTGATCTTCAGGGATTTTATGAGGGTTTTGATTAATAAAAAGACTTTATATAATTTCCTAACAATTCCTTGGCCCATGTACAAAAGCCCAGTTCCTTTTTTTTCATTTTTCCCTTTTTCTTTTCTTCCTGCGTTTATAAACTGATTATTCCCTTCTTTTTATATTATTTTATTTTTATTATTATTTTTATTACTTATTAATATATTATTAATATTTCCTTAAATTTCCTTAAGTTATTTTAGCTCCTAAAACCTCCAAAACCTCAAAACCGTAAAACTAGTCAAATTTACGCGCATACAGTAAAAGACGTAGAAATATACAGTTTTATAAAAACTCTTGAAATTTGAATTAAACTAAATAACTAAGTCTTAAATGACTTAAAACCATCCCATAAATTATTCCCATGACTAAATACCTCACCCGAGACCTCTAAATGCAAAACCCTAAATCGTAAAAATACGATTTACTATAATACATATACGTATACGTAAAAATACCAAAACGACTCCATTTCATTTCATAGTAACTATAATGTGAGCTTGTGATCATTAATTAACCGTTCATCGATTTCCTTATGAGTACCCCGTACCTATAAACGATGTCTACTCCAACCTCATTCACACAAAATAAACACGTAAACACATAAAACACATAGTCACACATAAATACCCTAAAATAAGACTAGACGAACCTAAAAACCATGGTTGTTACGTCACTCCCTCCTATTAGAAATCTCGTCCCAAGATTTATTCCTTAGGACCGTCATTAACAAATAGCTGAGGATACTTGTTCCTGACAAACTCTTCCTGTTCCTACGTGAACTCTAGTCCACGTTTCGAATTCCATCTAACTTTAACTAATGGTATCTTACTTCTCTTTAACATCTTAACTTCGCGATCCATAATCTCTGCTGGCTCTTCAATAAAATGAAGGCTCGTATCGATACTAATATCATCTAACGGTACTGGTAAGTCGGTTCTTGCTAAGCATTTCCTCAAATCTAACACATGAAATACATCATGCACACTACTCAAATCTTCCAATAATTCCTCAACCTATAAAACACTGGTCCAATCCTTTCAAGGATTCGAATGGACTCACGAATATAGGTGCTAACATCTATTTCTTCCCAAAACGCATCACTTCTTTCCATTGTGAATCCCCTAACATAAACTTATCTCAAATCCCAAACCCCAACGGCTAACGCCTCTTGTCCGCACTACTCTCTTGTCGGTCCTTTCCCCTTTTCAACTTCTCTCTAAGCATTGCCATACCTCAATGGTTTTCCGATTCACCTCCGGTCCAATACGTTGGCTGCTCCTAACTTCATCCCACTGTAACAGTCATCCACCTCATTTCCTATGGATTAACTCCAGCAGTTTCCACTACATTTCCTATAACCAGACCTAACGGCTCCTATCATCTATGAATTCTCCATCATCCGAAAGTTCTACCGACCTTAATCATATCTAATGGCATATGCAGGATTGCATAGCCTAAAGCTTCTCATAATAGTCACATGAAACATGTCATAATTACCACCTCATCTTTTCTTTTCCATGCTTGGCACCAAATAACTAACCATCCTTTATACTAACAGGTGTTACGCCCTTGTCTCTAGGTGAACGTTCCATTGTTCGTGATTTCTAACCTCTAGCTCTATCGGTTTTCCCTTCAATATCCCTTCATTATCTTGACAATCTCTTGCTTCCTCAAGCCATTCTTCCTCCATCTCATCTTCAGCCTATAATTTAGGTGTTCCTCTTTTATTTCTTACATTCTCATCAATGAGGAATACACCCGTCTCACTGATGACTCTCTCTTTTTACAAAAGAATCTTCCTAATAAAATGCGTTCTCCAACTATCTCTAAACCTCACGCCATCGTTCTAGGCGTCTTTCTCAATTATCCCTATAGTATGCTCATACCAACCATTAGTCTATCAATGGTATACCATGCTTGCTTCGCATCGTTTCTTCCCTTGCCATAATTCTTCATAAGGTATTCCATACCTATGACCGTTAAATAGACTTATCAGTTTTGAAGGAAAACCGATAAATCTCACAAACTAGCAGACTAACTATCACTCAGTAAAAAGACTAAGGCGACTATCTAAAAACAAGCATTTCTAAATCACGAATACTCAGTCTCGATCAAACCAAATCAATTCAGGCAGGCCAAACAGGTATATCGAATTACTAGCTACAATAAAGCAAGAGATCTGCTATACCCAACATTAAGCAGCTAGCAATCGTATAAAGCTCCCACACATATTATAAATCTCATCAGATCTCTACTCTGAAAATTCCTAAGCAGGAAAAGCATTCAACTCCAATTCTTCACAGTAATCTCAATAATCTTAAAACAGCAACTATCAAGTATCGAAATCTTACAGCTAAAATCTCAAGTGTTACTACTCAGTCTTACAAAAATCTATAGCAGCAGTTTTATCAAATCATCAAACTAAAAATATTAGCAGTATATCCATAACATATTAAACTAAGCAGATCTAGTAACTTTAACATCCAAACTCATCTCACATAACCACATAATTTCATAATAATACAGAAACATATGACTATATCAGTAAAACAAACTCATAGTAATATACAAACCAAAATTCTTAAGCAGCTTCGCAAAACCTTATTCGACAACGGATAACATCAATATTCAAAGAACATAGCACATAACTCATAAACAGATTATTGGAAATATAAAATAACATTTAATTAAAAGAGTACACACCTATTGTAGAAAACCTTTGAGACGTAGAGCGGCGCTGAGCCGTCTAAATGAACCGTATCAAGACCACCTAACACCATTCGATTCATCCAAAAAGCATCCGAACCAACTTATTTGTGTTTCACTTATCCAGTAGGGATAAGTGTGATCCAAACTTACTTTTAATATTGAATATAGACTATTTATTAGTTTATATTCAACATTCAAACATTATTATCATGAAATAGCTTAGAGAAAAAATTTATAAATCACTTCAAACAATAAGTAAATAGACACGATTGAAATTAAAATAAACTGAACTTTTATTAATTTCCAGAAAAATATTACAAAGCTTTAAAAAGGAAATACAAGATTTACCCTAAATCTATTTCTACAGCATAACTCTAAAAGTAAAAGAAAGGATGATTTTTACAAGATAATTGGGGGTTTTTATAGCCTCCCCAATGGCTTGTTGGTGACGAATATCCGAATATTCCATGGAATATTCCTCTTTAATCTGAGCCTTTGATCTTCACTCTTCTTCTCTCTCTTTAATCGGATGGTGGTGATGATTCAATCTAGCACACGGATTGCCAACGTGGCATCCGTGTGCTAGTTGTGTTTCTTTTAAGACCTCTGATTGGTGGAATAGGCTAGATGAGGTGTTGCATCCAATGAAATTAAGCCACGTATCAAGCGCCTCCTCACACTCTCTTCCTTAAAATTGGGGGTTTTTATTCCCTTTTACGTGAATATCACGTGAGATAAAAAGCCCTATGTTAATTGGACTTTTTACCATCTAGGGTTTTTTGTGAAATAGTAACTTTTCACTGGTTTTACTATTTGGGGAAGATGGAGTATTGGAGAAAATGGGTAAGCATAAGAAATAGAGAAACTTTAATGTTGTGTGAATGAAAACGTGTGGTGGGGGGATCGGTTTTATTTGTTTAATAAATGAAAGTGAGTGGACGAGTTAAATAATTTGCGTGTGATAATAAATGAATGAAGAGAATGGGAAAACGACTTTAATACAACTCACTTGAAACCCTAAAGCCCATCAATCGTTCCTTCGTTTCTTTTGTTATGTTGTTTGGGCTTTTGGCCCAATGAATCTTTATTCATCAGATTTAACTTAGTAAAATGGGCCAAATGACTTTGCACCTAAAACGTATTAGATGTTGGGCTTAATTTGGGCCTTGACCCAAGAGTAAAATCATTTGTATCCAAACTTGGGATTTTCAGGCCCAATAAGCTCTTGTGGGTCCCACTTGGCCCAAATCACTTATTTAAATATTAAATCCTCTAAATCGAACTTGATTTTTGGCTTCCTCGATCTTTTTCTTCAAACTCGTGCCGGTTTTTGCCGATTTTCGTGAACTTGGTACCTACACACATGAAAACAAGAAACAAGCATATCCAAGGCATATTTGATACATTATATGCATAATTTCATTGTTATTAGCTACAAATGATATGAGTAAAATCACTCATATCAAATTCCCCCATGCTAAGCAATTACCGTGTCCTCACGCAATGATAAAATAAAACTATGCTACACCATTATTCAACATTTGACTCTTTATTTTGTAAAGACATAATGTATTGCTTTCATTATTTGAAAAATAACTTTAAGGATCATAAAACTCAAATAGATTCATCCTCCTCGACTTTTCACTTTTCCATGCCAAGTGCAAAAACAAGATCATTGTTATTTTAAGTTGGTAGACTAATACGAATTCATGTGGGCCAATTACTCACTTAGACTCCCTTATTCCTAATTGTTTCTCTTATATTTTATTATTGTCATGAATGATCACGAGGATGCATTGTTGACTTATTTCGATAATTTATTAGGCCGAAAATAAAGTGAACGATTTAATCAATAGTTAGCTAAAGGACAAAATCTTTTAAAACTGCTTCTCGGGACTTCATAAAGTTCATATCTTGGCATAACTTGTTTCGCGATTTGAGACCTTTCTCGGACCGATATTTGGCAGTGACTTTATACTTCCAACCTTGAGAGACGTTCATGAAATAATGGTCTTCTCTTCATATAGGATTTTCTTCACTTGAAGTTTTGAGAGATTCATACTTGGACCACGACTTCTTCATTTTTCTCCAATCTTTATTTGGGATTTTGATATACAACGATCCGCCTCCTTTTTGGACTTGGCTTCATTTATCCTCATACCTTATTATGGTCTTTTTGGATAGACTACTCCATGACTTTTTGGGAGTATTTTGCTTTTCGTCGTGTGTCTCGATCCTTCATATTGATTTTTGATAAATGAATCTTCACACCACTTGAGATCTTTAGCAATAAAACATAGCCCTCATGTCTTGTTAGGACCTTTTTGGACTCGCCAATCTTCGCATCCCGCTTCAATAAGTTATGCCTTGGCTATGAACTCTAATCCATACCGAGCAACTTTTAAACGATCTTGTGCTAGAAGCTAAGTAACTTTTTAAATCGTTCAACCTTATTTATTGCAATTAAATTTATTAACAAGCGATGGGAGAATAGGCTTATAATTAACTCACATAAATTCCCTAAAGAATACCAAACTTATAATTGGCTCTATCATCTCTTGTTCTCCATATCGAAAAATTTCAAGAATGTGAAATCAATGGATACTTAGCCTATTAAATCAAAGTTTTGGGTTTTCAAGTCATCTATAGGATCTTGCATCTTCTTATACTTTTGCAAGTTTTAGAATTTTCGTTTTAAAGTTCCCTTGATAAACAACTTTCTAGGATCAATTATAGGAGCTTGCGAAAAGTTCTTGTTCTTAACTCGTATGAATTAAGACTTTCGCGTTTTAAAGCTCCCTATATAAAAGCCTAGCAAAACTTAATTCAAATACGTTAAGGAAAAGCTAAGGTTAAAAACCGAGTCGAGTCAAAAACAATTCTTATTGAAAGCCTACATTCGTGTCAAAAACACTTATTTTCTTTATTAAAACTTAAAAATAACACTAAATTTTTTTTTTAATTTTATTAAAAAATGAGAAAATTGTACGTTTGGACACGACAAAAGCAATTGCAAGCGATTATATCGATTGACTCCCCCATGCTAAAACCAAACATTGTCCTCAATGTTTCTTAGCTCAAGAGTGACACCCCCTTGCTAAGATACGAAGAGTCTAATGCAAACTCCTAGCATGGAAAGAGTACGCAAATCTATAAGCCGTTAATTAATTACGCCTCAAGATAAAACGTTAGTCGAGAAAAATCAAGGGATAGAAAGTGTACCCCTTTTTGGCATTCAAAGAATGGAAGATCAAGTGGACCGGCAAAAACCGAACACGAGAGTCTTCAAATAATAGGGTCATACCTAAGATCACAACACAACAAAACACGAACACGAGCTTGAAAGATCAAGCCTTATTAGGTGTTGGAAAATAGAAAGAAGATAGAATGTATGGGACTCCCCCACAAGGCACCTCGTTTTTGTTCACCGAGTCATGAGCTCGACTCGATCCCCGCATTCATTGGTCCTTAGGGAAAGTTTGAAGATCCGGGACAACCTCCGTAGGTATGTCCCCTCCAAAGTAATGTTTTACACGATGACCATTCACCTTAAAGTTAGGCCCGTCTTTTTGAGCTAGCTAAACGGTGCCATAAGGGAAAACTTGTGCAATGGTGAATGGTCCGGACCAACGGGATTTAAGCTTGCCCGAGAAAATCTTAAGTCTAGAGTTGAATAAGAGGACTTGATCACCAACATTGAAAATGCGGCTATTGATCTTAGAGTCATGAATCCTCTTAGTCTTCTCTTTGTAGATCAAAGAATTTTCATAAGCTTGATACCTTAATTCACTTAGTTCATTTAATTGAACCTTGCGATGATCACCCGCGGTCCTTAAATCAAAGTTACAATGCTTAAGAGCCCAATACGACTTATGTTCGAGTTCAATTGGCAAGTGGCATACTTTTCCGTAGACCAACCTAAATGGTGTACAACCAACTGGCGTCTTGTGAGCCGTACGGAAAGCCCACAATGCATCGTCCAATTTATCCGACCATGAAGTGCGATTTTCTCCAGTAGAACGCTCCAAAATCCTTTTAAGAGCACGGTTTGAAACCTCCATTTGACCACTCGTTTGAGGGTGATAAGCCGTAGAAAGTCGATGAGTGACACCATATTTCTTTAGAACTTTTTCAAATTGTTCATTACAAAAATGGGTCCCACGATCACTTATAATAGCCCGCGGAGTTCCAAACCTAGCAAAGAGTTGTTTCAAAAATTTCACCACAACTCGAGCATCATTCGTGGGAAAAGCCTTAGCTTCGACCCATTTAGACAAATAGTCCACCGCTACGAGAATGTATTTATTTCCTTTCGATGATGGAAACGACCCCATAAAATCGATCCCCCATATGTCAAAGATTTCACAAACTTGGATAATGTTTTGAGGCATTTCATCCCTTTGTGAGTTCTTTCCTTGACGTTGACAAGCATCACAAGTCTTGATCAAGTCTTGGGCATCACGATATATGGAAGGCCAAAAGAAGCCGGCATCAAAGACTTTCTTCGCGGTGGCGTTAGCACCATGATGTCTCCCGGTGGGTCCCTTAGGACAAGATTTAAGGATATCTTGAGCTTCTTTGCCAAACACGCACCTACGAATCACTTGATCCGCGCACACACGAAACAAATAGGGGTCGTCCCAAAAATAATAGGAGATATCCTTGAAAAACTTTCGTTTTTGTTGGGACGACATACCCTTGATCACAAATTTTTCCCGCATGGTAATTTGCGATGTCCGCAAACCATGGGGTACTATCATCACCACGAAAAGCAATCATACCAAGCGTCTCGAGAGGAAATGTTTCATTGATTTCCTTGTTCTCTCGATCGCTTTGGTGAGGATTCTCAAGTCGAGATAAATGATCGGCCACAAGATTCTCGGCTCCTTTTTTGTCTAGAATTTTGACATTAAATTCTTGAAGGAGGAGAATCCACCGGAGCAACCTCGGCTTAGCATCTTGTTTATTAAGAAGATATTTGATAGCCGAGTGGTCCGTATACAATATGGTTTGAGACAAGACGAGATATGGTCTAAACTTTTCAAAAGCATACACAACGGCAAGAAATTTCTTTTCCGTTGTAGTGTACTTTGTTTGAGCATCCGTCTTAGTCTTACTTGCATAGTGTATAGGCAAGAAGTGTTTTAGCTTACGTTGCCCCAAAACCGCACCTACCGCATAATCACTAGCATCACACATAATTTCAAAAGGTAGATACCAATCCGGGGCAACTAAGATTGGAGATTCGGTTAACTTATTTTTAAGCATCTCAAAGGCTTGAATACACTCATCCGAAAAGATGAAAGGAGTCTCTTTTTCCAAAAGATGGGTCATAGGCCGAGCTATCTTAGAGAAGTCTTGTATAAAACGACGATAGAAGCCGGCATGGCCGAGAAAACTCCTTACTCCCTTAACGGTGGTGGGTGGAGGCAATTTGGCAATCACGTCGATTTTAGCCCTATCAACCTCAATACCGGCCTTAGAGATCTTATGTCCTAACACAATTCCTTCTTTTCACATAAAGTGACATTTTTCATAATTAAGCACAAGATTCGTTTCCTCACAATGTTGAAACATTCTTTCAAGGTTAGAGAGACATGAAGTGAAAGAATCCCCAAAAACCGAAAAGTCATCCATGAAGACTTCCATGGTTTTCTCGATCATATCATGGAAAATGGCCGTCATGCACCTTTGGAACGTCCCCGGAGCATTGCATAGTCCAAAAGGCATACGACGATAGGCAAATGTTCCATAAGGACAAGTGAATGTGGTCTTTTCTTGATCACGAGGGTCAATGGGGATTTGCAAATAGCCGGAAAATCCATCCAAAAAGCAATAGAATTCATTCCCCGCCAGTCACTCTAACATTTGATCCATAAAAGGTAATGGAAAATGATCCTTCCTAGTGGCATCATTAAGTTTCCTATAATCAATACAAACACGCCAACCGGTCACAAGTCTAGTAGGAATCAATTCATTATCCTCATTAGTAACAACCGTCATTCCTCCTTTCTTTGGAACACAATGCACGGGGCTAACCCATGGACTATTCGAGATAGGGTAGATCATTTCGGCGTCTAGAAGTTTAGTGACTTCCTTTTTGATCACCTCATGAATCTTTGGATTGACCCTTCTTTGATTTTGGATAACGGGTTTATAATCATCCTCCATTGGAATTTTATGAGTACAAAATTTGGGATCTATACCCTTAATGTCGGAGATTTTCCATGCAATGGCCCGTTTATGTTTCTTAAGCACTTTGATAAGCTCATCCTTTTCATTTTCCTTTAATCCCTTAGCAATAATCACCGGTAACTTATCCGTTCCCTCAAGAAAAGCATACTCCAAATGAGTGGGTAATTCCTTAAGTTCTAATTCGGGTGCTTCCTCAATAGATGTTTTCACTTTAGTTTCATTAACACTCACAACTTTTAGTTCCATAGGTGGTGATTCAAAAGGATCCAAATTTAACAATTTTTCAATCAACGCAATATCTCCCTCGGGATAAAAATTCTCAAAATCAAACTCACTAGGATCAAATGGTGTGCGAAGGTAATCATCAATTTCCTTCTCGTTTTTTGAATAACCATTTTTCTCAAGCTCTTCAAGAACGAAGTCACCTCCCTCAAATGGAGTGAGTGGAGGCTTAGCCGAAGAGATAATAGGATTCGATGAAGTGGGATTGCCACTTTTAGAAGTATCCGAAAAACCAAGCATATCTTGCGAAACCTCTTCGCTAGAAACATCAATCACATCGAGATGTTACCAACATTAAGAGTGATACTTTCATCATCAAAACGTAAAGTCAACTTTCCCTCTCTCATGTCAACTAAAGAACTAGCCGTATTTAAAAACAGTCTTCCCAAAATAAGAGGCACTCGAGAATTTTCCGGATAATCATAAATCACAAAATCCGCCGGAAAAATGAGCTTTCCTACTTTGACTAATACGTCCTCGGCTATACCTTTTGGAAAGGCGATCGATCGATCCGCTAGCTCGATAGTCATCTTAGTAGGTGAAAGCTCGGGAAGTGATAACCTTTTCCATACGGAAAGAGGCATCAAGTTAATGCTAGCGCCTAGATCGGCTAATGCTAAGCATTCTCCCATATTAGGGAAATCACATGGTATCAAAAGTTGACCGGGGTCTCCAAGCTTTTTGGGAAACTTTTTAGAGAGAAACGCGGAACAACTTTCATTTAAAGAGGTAGATACTTCAACTAACTTCTCCTTATCATTCACTAACCTTTTAATTGTAGAAGCAAATTTAGGCATGCTAAGCAATGCATCCGCGAAACTAAGATTAATATACATTTTCTTAAACACATCTAGAAACGTAGAAACTTGAGCATTGGTCTTTTCGCGAAGCTTCTCTTTGGTAAGTCTCGAAGGGTAGGGTAGTGTGGGTTTAGTCTTCGGAAGCTCGGGTTCCGGAATAGGAAATTGGTCTACCTTTGGTGGAATAGGAATTTCCTTTTCTTTAACCACCTCGGGTTCTTGCTCCACTTCCCTCACCGGAGAGGTACTCACACGTGGAAGCAAAGGTCCGTCTAAAGCTTTCCCACTACGTGTGGTTATGGCTTTCATCTCACCCTTCGGGTTTGGAATGGTATTACTAGGTAAGCAACCCGAAGACGAGGAAGGTTTGGTCATAAAAGATTCAAACATCGAAAGCAATTTATTTTGACCTTGTTCCATACTTTGTTGCATACGATTTTGACTTTGTTCTAAATTTTGTTGCAAACGATTTTGACCTTGTTCAAACATTTGCTCAAATCTTTGTTCACTTCTTTGTTGATTAAGCTCAATCTTATTATTTTGCCCTTTAATCGTATTTTGAAACTCATTTTTCAAAGTTGCCATTTGTCCTTGAATGTTATTTTGAAAAGCTTTTAAATTTGCCTCATTCGTTTTAATGTAGCTTGACAAATCATTTTGATTATTCCCTTGAAAACCTTGATTGTTTTGATTAGCATTAAACCCATTTCCTTGATTAAAATTCCCTTGGTTACCACGGTTAAAATTATTCCCATTGTTTCCATTGTTGTACCTATTTTGAACCGGTGGAAAAACCTGGTGGAGCAACATGATTTTGACGAGGAACTTGATCGTTGGAGCCATAAGTTCCCGTCACGGCAAAAGCATTAGCTTGATCAAAACCGGTGTTTAAACAAGCATAATTAGGATGTGCTCCACCACATGATACACAAAAACTCTCAACCATATTAATGGATCCATGAGGATTCTTCCTAAGCTAATTCAAAATTGTGTCAATCTTAGAGTCCAATCTAGCAATCTCGGGATTCACATTGGAAACAACCGGTGTGTTTCGTGAATATTGTGTTCTAGACTTATCCTCAATTATTCTCCATGCGTCTCTCGGAGTTTTTCTTAAAAGATTACCACCCGCGGCGGCATTTAAAGAATCTTGTTCAATCATATGAAGCCCATTATAGAAAGTATTTATTTGATGCAATTCCGAGAAACCGTGGTGTGGACATTGTCTCAACAAATCTTTAAATCTTTCCCATGCAACCCCAAACGATTCATGCACTTTTTGTTCAAATCTAGTGATCTCGTTCTTAAAGTGTGTTGTCTTGGACGGTGGAAAGAAATAATTCATAAACTTAGACACTAAATCATCCCATGTTAAAATCGAACCCGGTGGTTCTTTCTCATACCAAAGCTTAGCATTACCCTCGAGCGAGTACGGAAAAAGCATGAGCTTAATCACGTCATTCGGCACATCTCTAAACTTGAGAGTCGAGGTAATTCGATTAAAATTCCGAATGTGAGAATGCGGGCTATCGGTCTCATTGCCACGAAATTGGTCGGAACGAATGAGCGATAACGATTGCTTCCCCATACCCTTCGGTGGGTGCACGGAGCAATTCCTCCATTGTTCGGTTATCGGCCAACTCTACAACAATAGGTGGAAGCTCGGGTTCCACTATTCGTTGTTGACGATTTCTATTTCTACGAGGAATATTTTCAAGCCTATTTAAATCAATCACAAGACGAGAAGAACGTAATTACATACACTACAAAGACGAGAATTTAGAGGATTTAAGAAATAAATTAGACAAGAAGAAGATTATTTTTTGTATTTTATTTGGTATTGCTCAATCAATAATGATCGATAAAAACAAGGAATAAGGATAACTACTATCGAAGTAAATTACCCTCGGTCGACTTTGAAACGATAGGTGAAAACCTAAACGTCTCGAGGTTCAATAAGTAAACAACAAAAAATAAGATTTATTACTACTTGAGTCGGCAAACCAATAATAGGTTGTCCCTCTCAATATACGCACAAGCGAGCGGGGAAACGAGGTGGCACAAAGCACTTAAAAACCTTTTTCCTTAGACGGCCTTTTATAGCACGTCGCCTTATACCCACCTTATAGTTCGTATAAATCGAGTTCAAACTTCTTATTAGTATTTATCTATTTTGCCTTTTATTTTTGTTTTGGATTCGACTACAATAGCTAGGTGATGAAATCCCAGCTAAGGCTTATTTGAAAGATATGTAAAATTATTGTTCTACGTAATACAATATATTATTCACAAAAAACGAGAAAAACGATACATACTATATAATAGAAAAATAACAAAACTTTCCGAGGACGGAAAGGGTCTTCAAATCAACGATCAACAAATCTCCACAAAGATGAGTCGTACACAAGATCCCCGGCAGCGGCGCCAAAATTTTTGATGTGTCGTGGATAGTATATATGATTTATTTGGATACGTTATAGGGTAAATTAGAAAATTACCTTTAGGAAAAAGTAATAGTCTAATATTACCAATGACGAATTCAATTAAGCACGTGAGTGAGTCGAGTTCGTTGTACACGAAGATCTTATGAATTTGAGACGTTTTGCTTTGATTTGGACAATCGATTTGAATTGGTTTTCGGTTTTTAAACTACAATTAAAATCTACAAATTTTAAGCTAATTAAAATTAACCTAAAGTGCATGAATCGTAAACCCCGCCTAATTTTAAAGTCTACAAACAATTAATTATTTAAAAATTAACACTATTAAATAAAATTAAACTATTTTAATTATCTATGAAAAATTAAACTATTTAATTAAAATAACTTTTGAACTATTTTAAAAAATCTAATTAAACTCTTTAAAACTAATTTACTTTATTTAAAATTACTTAAAAACAAATCTACTTTTAAATCTAATTTATTTAAATCTACTTTTATAAAAATTCTAATTAATAGAGAATAAACTAATTTAACAATTTAAATTTAATAAAAACATTTTTTTTATTTTTTTTTTATTATTTTTTATTTATTATTTATTTGATTTTTAAACTGATTATTATTTCAAAATATTTTAAAAACGTAAATCAAGTTTTAAAAGAAAAACGTTTAAAATAAAGACAACCAAACTAAGATCTAGTATATTATCTAAATAACTAGAAGAAAACTCAAAAGAGCTAGTGAGCTCAGTGGTTAACACGCTAGACCTATAGGCAGGAGGTCTCGAGTTCGAAACCCCCACGAGACATTATTTTTTGATTTATTTCTTTTTGATAGATTAGTTAAGAAATATCATAGGAGTGACTTTTTGTTTTGACGACTGATAGATATCAGTTTTTGAACCATCAAATAAATTGTATCTGATGGCTTTTGTGATCAACAAATTCAACAAAAGCAAAACTAGGACAGATTAGTTAACAACAAGCAAATTTTTAGTAAAAACAGACTCAAGAACAAGTTAATGTCAGATTAAGCAGATTTAACATGACCGTTAAATAGACTTATCAATTTTGAAGGAAAACCGATAAATCTCACAAACTAGCAGACTAACTATCACTCAGTAAAAAGACTAAGGCGACTATCTAAAAACAAGCATTTCTAAATCACGAATACTCAGTCTCGATCAAACCAAATAAGTTCAGGCAGGCCAAACAGGTATATCGAATTACTAGCTACAATAAAGCAAGAGATCTGCTATACCCAACATTAAGCAGCTAGCAATCATATAAAGCTCCCACACATATTATAAATCTCATCAGATCTCTACTCTAAAAATTCCTAAGAAGGAAAAGCATTCAACTCCAATTCTTCACAGTAATCTCAATAATCTTAAAACAACAACTATCAAGTATCGAAATCTTACAGCTAAAATCTCAAGTGTTACTACTCAGTCTTACAAAAATCTATAGCAGCAGTTTTATCAAATCATCAAACTAAAAATATTAGCAGTATATCCATAACATATTAAACTAAGCAGATCTAGTAACTTTAACATCCAAACTCATCTCACATAACCACATAATTTCATAATAATACAGAAACATATGACTATATCAGTAAAACAAACTCATAGTAATATACAAACCAAAATTCTTAAGCAGCTTCGCAAAACCTTATTCGACAACGGATAACATCAATATTCAAAGAACATAGCACATAACTCATAAACAGATTATTGGAAATATAAAATAACATTTAATTAAAAGAGTACACAACAATTGTAGAAAACCTTTGAGACGTAGAGCGGCGCTGAGCCGTCTAAATGAACCGTATCAAGACCACCTAACACCATTCGATTCATCCAAAAAGCATCCGAACCAACTTATTTGTGTTTCACTTATCCAGTAGGGATAAGTGTGATCCAAACTTACTTTTAATATTGAATATAGACTATTGATTAGTTTATATTCAACATTCAAACATTATTATCATGAAATAGCTTAGAGAAAAAATTTATAAATCACTTCAAACAATAAGTAAATAGACACGATTGAAATTAAAATAAACTGAACTTTTATTAATTTCCAGAAAAATATTACAAAGCTTTAAAAAGGAAATACAAGATTTACTCTAAATCTATTTCTACAGCATAACTCTAAAAGTAAAAGAAAGGATGATTTTTACAAGATAATTGGGGGTTTTTATAGCCTCCCTAATGGCTTGTTGGTGACAAATATCCGAATCTTCCATGGAATATTCCTCTTTAATCTGAGCCTTTGATCTTCACTCTTCTTCTCTCTCTTTAATCGGATGGTGGTGATGATTCAATCTAGCACACGGATTGCCAACGTGGCATCCATGTGCTAGTTGTGTTTCTTTTAAGGCCTCTGATTGGTGGAATAGGCTAGATGAGGTGTTGCATCCAATGAAATTAAGCCATGTATCAAGATCCTCCTCACACTCTCTTCCTTAAAATTGGGGGTTTTTATTCCCTTTCATGTGAATATCACGTGAGATCAAAAGCCCTATGTTAATTGGACTTTTTACCATCTAGGGTTTTTTGTGAAATAGTAACTTTTCACTGGTTTTATTATTTGGGGAAGATGGAGTATTGGAGAAGATGGGCTTAATTTGGGCCTTGACCCAAGAGTAAAATCATTTGTATCCAAACTTGGGCTTTTCAGGCCCAATAAGCTCTTGTGGGTCCCACTTGGCCCAAATCACTTATTTAAATATTAAATCCTCTAAATCGAACTTGATTTTTGGCTTCCTCGATTTTTTTCTTCAAACTCGTGCCGGGTTTTGCCGATTTTCGTGAACTTGGTACCTACACACATGAACACAAGAAACAAGCATATCCAAGGCATATTTGATACATTATAGGCATAATTTCATTATTATTAGATACAAATGATATGAGTAAAATCACTCATATCAACGGTCGACGACATGGACAACTATCATTTAAGGAGTTACGTTGTAGTGCTCAGTGTCACACTCACCGAGAGTTGTGGATACTTCAAGAGGTGTTCTACATCTTATACCTCTCTCTTTATGTATAAGATTCTGAGAGACGTTTCTCTGCACCGTTCGTCAATCAACACAAGTGCTAAGCGTAAGTAACAAATTTGGGGGATCGTACTCAGATCGCACTTGTGATCGTACCCAACAATCGTACTTGGATCGCACTCGTTTGATCGTACCCAACGATCGTACTCAGATCGCACTCGTGATCGTACTCAACGATCGCAATGTGTGATCGTACTCGTGATCGCAACGAGTGATAGTATTATGTGATCGTGATATTGGATCGTAAGTAGAAACCCCAGGTTTATGCGATCACAATACACAGATCGTACTATGAATCCCACTTTTCTCGGACAATACAATAACACAACCAATTCAAGATTCTAAGCCAAAAAATGAATCAAACATCCAAAATTTTTGTGTTTTTAACCAAAATAACAATACCAAATCACTAAAACAAGTAACAAGATGAATTATATCAAGATGAACTCATAAAAACACAAAAAAAAAAAATTGTTCGTGTGATATTGGATCAAAAATGGTGAGAGAATCAAGAACACAAAGACAAAAACCAAACAATCATCCCATTGCTCTTGATACCATTTGTAGGATATGTAAATCTTGCTTATGTTTTTAGAGAGAGAAAGAGATAGAGAGATGGTGGAACACACACTTCTAGAGAGAGAAACAAATGTTTACTATGTGTAAAATGAAGAACCACACACCCTCTCCATCTAAGCAGAGGGTTTATATACCCAAGCCCTTGTCATGGGCTTGGGCTTACATTTGGGCCGGCCTACACATGTTGTAGGCTAGGCTTGGTGTTGTTTGTTAAATAAAGATAAGTAACTTGTTAGCCTTAAAATGTGTGCGACTAACGGAATTACATTAGTTTCATAGCCGGGACTTGCAGGGACTAATATTGTCATATGTAAATTCCAAGTCTCGTGCTATATAAACCCCTCCATACTTCCATGGAGGGGTGAGGATTATCATTTCTTTCCTTTCTTTCTCTCACTAGAATAAACACACACCTTTCTAGTTAATCTTGTTTCTTTCACTAACAATGGCTAAACACTTGTTCAATCCTCCCCGACCTCCGGATCATAAACCGGTGTTCATGGTGATTGATTTGGCTTCCAAGTAAAGTTTGCCAGACAATGTTTGACGGCTTCTCTTTATTTTAGTCAATGTTGGTCTCAAGTTAACTACACTCAAACAAACACATCAAACACACACGACAAAAAAACAAACACCAAAACGATCCTTTAAGATTCACTGAAATTGTCAAATCGGCTAGTATTTGGGCAAAGTAATGTCAAGTGATTACGAAGTGAATTTGGTATTTATTATTTGAAGGTGAAGTGGAATATCACGAAGGCGTCTGCTCAATTCATCATCGAGCCTCCTACACCCAATTCTATCGGTTGATGATTCGCTTCAGCATTTATGATTGGGACTTGATTTATCTAGTTTCCAATGTCAAGGGGTGGACGGTCGACGACATGGACAACTATCACTTAAGGAGTTACGTTGTAGTGCTCAGTGTCACACTCACCGAGAGTTATGGATACTTCAAGAGGTGTTCTACATCTTATACCTCTCTCTTTATGTATAAGATTCTAAGAGACGTTTCTCTGCACCGTTCGTCAATCAACACAAGTGCTAAGCGTAAGTAACAAATTTGGGGGATCGTACTTCAGTTTCATGTTTGGAATATCAGGTTTACTTCACCAGTGGTCACTACAGATAGCCGAAAGAATACAAGGTTGGTATGTTTAGCCAGAGAGTACAAGAGTAGAGATGTGATCAGCAACCAATTCTCACGGGCAACTTGAGCAACAGAATGTCAACAAAGATTTCTGCTTCAGACACGAATATCTCGCGATTCTGATTGTACTCGTCAAATGATGCTTCCGAGTGTTCTTTACCACCATACTTTTGACAAGAATGCTACCGAGTGTTCTTAACCACTATACATTTGACAAGAATGCTACCGAGTGTTCTTAACCACCATTCTTTTGACAAGAACGCTACCGAGTGTTCGTCACCATCATACATTCGATAAGAACATCTCGCGATTTTGTCCGTACACGTCAGATGATGCTTCTGAGAGTTCGTCACCATCATGGGGGAAGAACATGTACTTTGGAGACATAGTTCCCACTCTGGAGTACTTAGTTCAAATTCTAAGGGGAAGTATTCTACAAGCGTGAGAAGATTTGTTGCTTGAGCAATCTTCTATCTTTGACATTTAAAGTGCACAGCGGAACTTTGTAGAAGAAGAAGCAAACCACACCAAGTAACTACTACCTTGACATTTTTGGTCTTAATGATTATGTGTTTGGGGGAACATGTAAGAAATCAGCAACAAATCTTCTCACGCTTGTAGAATACTTCCCCTTAGAATTTGAACTAAGTACTCCAGAGTGGGAACTATGTCTCCAAAGTACATGTTCTTCCCCCATGATGGTGACGAACTCTCAGAAGCATCTAGGGTTTTTTGGGGAAGATCACGTGAATATCACGTGAGATCAAAAGCCCTATGTTAATTGGACTTTTTACCATCTAGGGTTTTTTTGTGAAATAGTAACTGTTCTTCCCCCATGATAGAAGATTGCTCAAGCAACAAATCTTCTCACGCTTGTAGAATACTTCCCCTTAGAATTTGAACTAAGTACTCCAGAGTGGGAACTATGTCTCCAAAGTACATGTTCTTCCCCCATGATGGTGACGAACTCTTAGAAGCATCATCTGACGTGTACGGTCAAAATCGCGAGATGTTCTTATCGAATGTATGATGGTGACGAACACTCGGTAGCGTTCTTGTCAAAAGAATGGTGGTTAAGAACACTCGGTAGCATTCTTGTCAAAAGTATGGTGGTTAAGAACACTCGGTAGCATTCTTGTCAAAAGTATGGTGGTAAAGAACACTCGGAAGCATCATTTGACGAGTACAATCAGAATCGCGAGATATTCGTGTCTGAAGCAGAAATCTTTGTTGACATTCTGTTGCTCAAGTTGCCCGTGAGAATTGGTTGCTGATCACATCTCTACTCTTGTACTCTCTGGCTAAACATACCAACCTCGTATTCTTTCGGCTATCTGTAGTGACCACTGGTGAAGTAAACCTGATATTCCAAACATGAAACTGAAGTACGATCCCCCAATTTGTTACTTACGCTTAGCACTTGTGTTGATTGACGAACGGTGCAGAGAAACGTCTCTTAGAATCTTATACATAAAGAGAGAGGTATAAGATGTAGAACACCTCTTGAAGTATCCATAACTCTCGGTGAGTGTGACACTGAGCACTACAACGTAACTCCTTAAGTGATAGTTGTCCATGTCGTCGACCGTCCACCCCTTGACATTGGAAACTAGATAAATCAAGTCCCAATCATAAAAGCTGAAGCGAATCATCAACCGATAGAATTGGGTGTAGGAGGCTCGATGATGAATTGAGCAGACGCCTTCGTGATATTCCACTTCACCTTCAAATAATAAATACCAAATTCACTTCGTAATCACTTGACATTACTTTGCCCAAATACTAGCCGATTTGACAATTTCAGTGAATCTTAAAGGATCGTTTTGGTGTTTGTTTTTTTTGTCGTGTGTGTTTGATGTGTTTGTTTGAGTGTAGTTAACTTGAGACCAACATTGACTAAAATAAAGAGAAGCCGTCAAACGTTGTCTGGCAAACTTTACTTGGAAGCCAAATCAATCACCATGAACACCGGTTTATGATCCGGAGGTCGGGGAGGATTGAACAAGTGTTTAGCCATTGTTAGTGAAAGAAACAAGATTAACTAGAAAGGTGTGTGTTTATTCTAGTGAGAGAAAGAAAGGAAAGAAATGATAATCCTCACCCCTCCATGGAAGTATGGAGGGGTTTATATAGCACGAGACTTGGAATTTACATATGACAATATTAGTCCCTGCAAGTCCCGGCTATGAAACTAATGTAATTCCGTTAGTCGCACACATTTTAAGGCTAACAAGTTACTTATCTTTATTTAACAAACAACACCAAGCCTAGCCTACAACATGTGTAGGCCGGCCCAAATGTAAGCCCAAGCCCATGACAAGGGCTTGGGTATATAAACCCTCTGCTTAGATGGAGAGGGTGTGTGGTTCTTCATTTTACACATAGTAAACATTTGTTTCTCTCTCTAGAAGTGTGTGTTCCACCATCTCTCTATCTCTTTCTCTCTCTAAAAACATAAGCAAGATTTACATATCCTACAAATGGTATCAAGAGCAATGGGATGATTGTTTGGTTTTTGTATTTGTGTTCTTGATTCTCTCACCATTTTTGATCCAATATCACACGAACAATTTTTTTTTTGTGTTTTTATGAGTTCATCTTGATATACTTCATCTTGTTACTTGTTTTAGTGATTTGGTATTGTTATTTGGGTTAAAAACACAAAAATTTTGGATGTTTGATTCATTTTTTGGCTTAGAATCTCGAATTGGTTGTGTTATTGTATTGTCCGAGAAAAGTGGGATTCATAGTACGATCTGTGTATTGTGATCGCATAAACCTGGGGTTTCTACTTACGATCCAATAGCACGATCACATAATACTATCACTCGTTGCGATCACGAGTACGATCACACATTGCGATCGTTGAGTACGATCACGAGTGCGATCTGAGTACGATCGTTGGGTACGATCAAACGAGTGCGATCCAAGTACGATTGTTGGGTACGATCACAAGTGCGATCTGAGTACGATCCCCCAAATTTGTTACTTACGCTTAGCACTTGTGTTGATTGACGAACGGGGCAGAGAAACGTCTCTCAGAATCTTATACATAAAGAGAGAGGTATAAGATGTAGAACACCTCTTGAAGTATCCACAACTCTCGGCGAGTGTGACACTGAGCACTACAACGTAACTCCTTAAATGATAGTTGTCCATGTCGTCGACCGTTGATATGAGTGATTTTACTCATATCATTTGTATCTAATAATAATGAAATTATGCCTATAATGTATCAAATATGCCTTGGATATGCTTGTTTCTTGTGTTCATGTGTGTAGGTACCAAGTTCACGAAAATCGGCAAAACCCGGCACGAGTTTGAAGAAAAAAATCGAGGAAGCCAAAAATCAAGTTCGATTTAGAGGATTTAATATTTAAATAAGTGATTTGGGCTAAGTGGGACCCACAAGAGCTTATTGGGCCTGAAAAGCCCAAGTTTGGATACAAATGATTTTACTCTTGGGTCAAGGCCCAAATTAAGCCCAACATCTAATACGTTTTAGGTGCAAAGTCTTCTCATACATAAATTCCCTTACCAATCAATGTGGCACGACGAGGATCAACCGTCAAGGCGCGAACTGGGGTGAGCGTCCCCAAATAGTACTATTATATTCATAACCGTCTACCAAATCCCGGTAGTTCACAATTCATGCTAATGGGACTTTTAGTGACATAACCTAACTTTAATAATCCATTTTATTTCATACATTGGGTCATATAATCATTCATCGGGTCATTCAATCATTCGGGTCCAAATCAATAAACAAACAATCGGGACAACTTGTGTCCTATTTTTATCAAAACTAACATGTTATCTCCCTCTCGGGTTTATAAAACATTTCATAAAACATTTAAAAGAGTGCGAGGCTATGAACTCACGTTGATTGGGAAAGGCGGGTTATCGGCGATTCGGATGTACGCTACGTGCTTGAATCACGGAAACCTAGACAAATAATACTCATCTTAGACTCTTGTCCAATGAATTTATAAAAATAATGGCTATGTATATATATGATAATTTTATATATATGATGATGATCAAGTGGGATTGTACATCTTCATTTACCCATTATAGTGTTATGTGTTGGTAACTTTTTGTACTAGTTTTACTAGTTTATCCTCTTTACTTGTCAAGGCCCAATAAGCCCATTATAAGCCCATTACCTTATATTAGTCCATTTTACACTTTCAATATCAGTCCTATACTTACATGTTAGGCCCAAGTGGGTTAAGCCCAATAAGTAAGTTCATAAGTGTTTAGCCAAATTAGTTGGGTTAATAGTCCAATAAGGCTAATTTGGCCCGTTAATGTCCGTATGTTATAAAGCTCGAGTTTTATCGGTTTTTACTTGTAGTATGTACTTATACATCAATATATGAGTTATAAAAAGTTTAGATTAGACGGGTCCGACCGTCTAAGTTTTAATTGACGAAAATGTTAATTTTACGGTTTTATCCGAAAAGACGTAAAAATCATGTTTATAGTTTTATAACTTATAAAACTTATCAAATTGATATTTTTATAAAATGTCTAATTTATTTATTATTGTACATACTTATATAAATGTTATATATAAGTTAGTGGGTTTTAAGTTTATATTTTATATATTATTTACTTTAGTGCTATTATAATACTATATACTTTAATTTTCACAAATATGATTTTTACTTTCACTTTCACCATTTTTACCATATATTGAGTTCTACAAGAAGATAGAAGCTCATTTTTGGATGACATAAACTTCATATTATGTGCTACAATTAACTTAGTTTTAGCTACTGCTCAATCCAAGTCTATGTGTCCCTAACAGTCCTCACAAAACAGACTATTCAGATTGGTACATCAATTTTGTTTTGATCATATCTCACTCATTATAATGATTCCATTGCATGACCAACTCTCACATGTGTACAAGTCCTAATAATTACTGTATATTGATTCAACTGTACCATTTTATCAGTTTAACATAAAGTTATTCACTGTTTTTATACAGCCAACTATTTTAAGCATGATTTAACCATTTTTACATATAGTTTTCAATCTTTTTATCTAAGTTTATCAACACATGATCCCCACACAATATTTTTATCATCATATATCATCATATACATATACATTAGGAAAAAAAATACATTATTACATATTTAAAATAACAAAAGGATAGGAAGAACAATCTCTATACCACCAAAGTGATGAAAAGATAGGATTGATGATGAACAAGACTTGGTTTTAGGTAACCAATCTTATGAGATATCAACACCACTTCTAGGATTACCAAATATTTGTAGACTTCTCCAAAAATCAGCCCTTGATCTTTATGGAAACTCCTTGCTAGTTGTTAAAATCACCTCCAATCAACAAGTCTTCAACTAAGCTTCAACATATGTTGATCATAGCTTAAGTTCATGGTTAAATTTTGAGGATGATGGTGATTTATGGTGGGGATGGGACGACATATAGAGAGAGAAAGGGGAGAGTTGTGTGTTTTTGAGATTGGTTTGCATGTTATGAAATGAAGTTGTTAGTTTAACTTGGTGGTTTTTGTTAATTTGTAAGTAGCTAGGACAAGTGTCCTAGCTTTCTTAGTAAGCTTTGACACATAAGGTGTGTTTATTAGCTATGTTAAACCGCCCCATATTGGGGGTGGGGAAAAACTTGTTTTTTCTCATCCCCAATTATTTACGGGTACTCCTCGATTCTAGTTTCCTCGATTTGCGTGCACTCGGGTCGTTTTACGAAAAAACGTTTTTAAAAATTATGAATCAACGGCACAAAATGAATCTAATAAAAATTG
Organism: Glebionis coronaria; assembly: GCA_025667525.1. Lineage (NCBI taxonomy): Eukaryota > Viridiplantae > Streptophyta > Magnoliopsida > Asterales > Asteraceae > Glebionis > Glebionis coronaria. Next base: position 322,859,406 of record CM046875.1, on the reverse strand, counting down.
TCTCATCAAAAACGTAGTTCAAAAACGTAAATACGTAAACCTAGGGTTTCCAGTTTAGTCGTAAAGGACGTTAAATTATTCACGTAAGTTCTAATCTCTTCTCGTAAATTTGTGAGTATATGAACCAACACAAATTTAAAATCCCAAAATAATATTCACGGATAAATTTATTTCTTGAAATGTCGGACTGTCACCAAAACGGTGTATGTAAACGTAAGCATGTAACGTAGAGTCCTCCGGTTTAGACGTAGTCGATGCTACTTCAAGACGTAAACCCAAATTTCTTCCCATAAATGAGTGAGTTCATATATAACATTAAAATAATGTTTTTAAATCATACTTGAGAATAAAAATATCAACCATAAATTGACGGATTGTAACAATAACGGTGGGAGAGCATCGAGCTTCTTGGTCGGATAATCTTGATGATGCTTTAAGGGCTTTTGGGACGGATTTTAAGACACCAATTGGTTGTACTCCATATAGGCTTGTCTATGGAAAAGCATGCCACCTCCCATTCGAGTTAGAACATACGGCTTCATGGGCTCTCAAGTGGGCAAACTTTGATTTGAACCAAGCCGGTTCATATAGAAAGGACCAACTCAATGAAATGGATGATTTGAGAGCCAATGCTTATGAGAACTCATTGCTTTACAAGGAAAAGATTAAGCAATTGCATGATGCTAAGATTAAGAACCGTGTGTTCAAAGTTGGAGAGCCGGTTCTCCTTTTTAACTCAAGGTTGAAACTCTTTGCGGGCAAGCTAAAGTCAAGATGGTCTGGTCCATTCACTTTTGCTCAAGTATTTCCATATGGAACTATTGAGTTGTCACAACCAAATTGCCCAAATTTCAAAGTGATTGGTCACCGTGTTAAGCACTATTCTTGGGCAGACATTTCCATATAAATGGTCCAAGAGATCCCCATTTTCCCAATGAATTAATTCATTGTGGGAAGAGTCGAGCTAGAGACTCCATAAATCAAGATTGAATAACTAGGTTTAGAGTTTTTAGACTTAGAGTATGGTAGGATAGAAATAAGGATATAGAGTTGAGGATAAGTGTAGGGGGAGACCTTCCTTTTGTCTTCATGTTGTTTGTAGGGTTTCTCTCTCATCACATGCATTAGAGCTTATGGAGGAGGCCCTTGTATTCGGTTCACTTCGTTACTATTGTGATTTTTCATAACCACATTGTGCTTAAAAAATAATTCACTATATTTGATCTTTCCTTAGGTTGGGTTAAGCAAAGTTGTCAATGTAATAAGTGTAGGGGAGTTTACTCCAATACTCTTAAAAATTGAGGACAATGTTTATATTAAGTGTAGGAGGGCTTCTATCGAAGTGACCTTAGCTAGAACTTTGTCATTGACCTTCATGATAACTTGGAATTTAATTTTTCAAACATTTTTCAAATTTTTGATCTACTTTGGCCAACAAAAATATGCATTCATAATTTTTGCATAAATCAGTTTTTTATTTGCATAACACATTTGCATTGTATATATAACACATTTGCATTGTACATTCTTTTGTTTTTCATCAAAAATATATAAAAAGGAAAAAAAATATAATAAAGGACATGGTTTAACAAATTTAGACTTCTTTGACATATTAGGCCCGCCATGGATACTTTGACTCAACCCGAGTTTGCTTATCCAAGCACTCTTTAGCTAGTAACCTTATCCATGTAGACCTTTATTGGTTTATTAGGCTAAGCATCCACTAGTCTCATTATTTGAGATTTTAAACTATGGAGAACAAGAGATGATAGAGTTTGAAGTAAGTGTTAAGGGCTAGATAAACCTCATATTCATTAATTGTGGCTTTTATATCCCAATTCGTAACCTTAACTTTCTTGTCAACGCATGTATATATGTTAATAAATAATCAAGAACAGTTTTAATCGGTTTGTAGTCTCTTATGAATATTTGACTAATCATTCGTGGTTGGTATAAGTATGTCTTAAGATTCTAAGTTAGAACGTTTTATGTGTACTAGACTAATGTCATGATTAATACTTAGCGGGTGTTTTTCCTTTTATTCTTTTCAACTTTCTTTGTGAGGAATAAAGAAAAATAAGAGCGGCTTATGAAAAAAATGAGTGGCTAGAAGAAAAAAAAGAAAAAGAAGAGAAAAAAAAATAATTATACAAGACTCCCAAGAGGGGCAGTGAAGTGTTAATTATAGTAGCTATTGAATTACAATATTACTCTCACAAGGGTTGCGGGGATTTAATAGTTGCTTCAATCTAATATTACCTTGACGGGTTGCGGGATTGAAGATCCAATGTCCCAAAAAGGCGGCGGATATAAATTATTTCGTGAGTTTTATTTTTCTTTTCTTAGCGAGTGTGTAGCTACTTATTAATGCATGACATAAGGATCTTACACATAAGGCGAATGACTTATTATTATTGATAAGACTTATATTAATTGTGGGTGGTTTTTCAAATAATGGATGAGAGGATTACTTAGGATTAAAACCGTGCTTCCTTATTTTGAGATTTTAAATTTCTTATATTTCACGCTTTAAATAATGACAAATTTGCTCACAAGCATTTTTCTTAAATAATAACCGGTCTTAGAGGCATAATAAGTGGGGGTATGAGAATAACACACTTAATCTATATGAATAAGTTGACGCACTTTGACTTGTGGATAACAATGATCTTGTTTTTAAGCTTGGTATGGGGAAAGTGAAACTTGAGGGTGATAAGTGTTCATGGTACCAAAAGCCCTAATCTAAGTCATTGATTTCTTTATGAGTTATTTCCATTAAAACCATTTCAAGAAAATCCAAAAATATATAAATAGAATTACTTTCCTTCGCATTGCATTGCATAAAATCAAAATCATGCATCATATAGTGTAGAGTAGTGTAAAAGCATTTCATATTGGCCAAGGTGAGTTAATTATGAGAAAAATGTTAATTGGTTCTTTAAAATATGGCATTGCATGAGGTCATGGCAATGGTCAATTGTAGGGGATTTGATATGAGCAAAATCTCATATCAATAAGTCAACAAATCACCCTAAAACAGATAGCAAATACCTAACTTTTATACAACAAAGCAGTATTATGTGGTATGTTTTGTGTTTGTGCTTGTTTAGGTAACAGGGATACAAATTTGAAGCAAACAAGTGAAATCAAGCCAAAAGATGAAGAAAAGACAAGAAAAGGATCAATAATGACAAGCCATGAGAAGATAAAGAGCCTATCTTGACAACATTCAAAAGATGAAGGACTAAAGTGCAAATTTTTGAAAAGTCAAGATCATAGTCAAATTTGGTCAACATTCAAGTCAAAGAAGTCAAAGGGCTTCAAATGTTCAAGATGAAAGTTGAAGGATCAAATATGTCAAAGAAATGAAGTTTGGGGACTAATTTCTAATCTGCCTAAACTACAAGGGCTGAAATCCAATTTTACCCCAGGTTTAGTGCTTAATCCGAGTTTACACACAACAACCAATTAGAGCAAAGGAAATAAGTGACACGGATTGCCACATGTGTCCACTAATGCCGCCAAGCAATTAATACCGAATCTACACAGTATTCTCCACTCAACCAATTTCCACCAATGGGAACGTGCCACTCCATGATAACTTTATCCAAAATGGATAGTGATCTGCAACTAATGCTGAGAGCCAATAAAATTCTTCCACGTGTCAACTTCAAACAAGAACGCGCACAGAATGAAGAATCTGCTACAAGGCATATCAAGCAAAGTTATTGTAGAAACTAGAAGGGGGGGTTGAATAGTTTCTCTTCTATTGGCAACCAAATTAAAATTATTTTCAATTGGTTTGTATCAAAACTATCTTTTGCTTGAAGCTAAGTTGCATAATGATTAGGTTCAATTCAAATGCACTAGCAAAGATAATAGGTAAGTGTAATGATAATGAAATAAGTAAAGAGTAAGGAAGGAGACAACCTAGTGGGAAGACACCAAGAGTTATAGTGGTTCGACAACGAGGCTCTATCCTCCTTTCTACTCCACTCCTCGAGTACACCTACTCGAGATTTCCACTATATCCACAAGCTCCCTTCTTGGCGGAGAAAACCTTACATCGTCGCATACATTATTTTCCGACACTAAGCTAAATGTCGAGACCTAATCTTTAACTAGGACCAATCTACACAATGTTGCCTACTTCACAATTTAATGACACAAGGCTAGATGTCGAGTTCTAATCTTAAGGTAGAACAAATCTTCACGACGTTACCTACTTCACCATTTTACGACACAAGGCTAGATGTCGAGTTCTAATCCAAAGCTAGAACCAATCTTCACGACTCTTCACTTTGAAGCTAAGTGAGAACTTCACACAACACAACTACTAATCACTTTAAAGTTTAGTGAGAACTCACAAGACACAACCACATCACTTTATAGTTTAGTGAGAACTACTAATCAAATCTATTACAACTCAACTAGACTTATCCAAGTACACACATGTAGCTTGGATTTCCACAACGCAAATCCAAGCAAACACATATGCAATGGATGTACACAACAAATCCAAGTATCCACAAATAACTTGGATGAACACAACTAGTCCAAGTATTCATAAATACAATGGATTAACCTAAAACAAAAAAGGGTATCATGATGAATATGACTAGCTCATAGATTCATCTTTGTCACAACACTAGTGAGTGAGTGATCTACTCATTGGACAAGGTAAAGGAGGGGATCAAGAGGATAATCATATGTAAACATCCTTAACACTTTAAGTAATCATTTACTAATGATTATGCTATAGAAAATAGAAAGGGGGCTGAGAAAAACGTCCAAGAGGATTATTGGAAAATGAGATTTGACCCACTATTTAAAGGAGACAAAGTATAACGGATATATAACGGTTATCTGGGCGCGGTACCTTATCTAGCCTGGCGGTTCCATATCGCTAGGGAACCGCCTAGCTACTTAAGGTACCGCCCCTAGAGTACGCTCCGTTTTTTGTCTTTTTGTGTGGGGGGGGGGGGGGGGGAATATCTGAGGTATTTGAAGCCTTCAAAGGATATTCTAATAGCATATGGAATATGCTATTTTCAAATTTTCATTTTCCATTTTAATAAAACATTTTCTAAATAAGAAAGTTTATTAAAAAGACTTTTGTCATATTAACAAAAGTGAGTTTTAAGGATAATCATTTTGATGATCACTAAGTATGATTAAGAAAGGTTAGTGATATGATTATTACCTTGATGATAGTGTTAGTTAAATAATTCGTTTTGTGTTTTACACTAAATGTGTTGTACAGTTTGTTGTGATCAAAACTAAGAAAGATTAGTTAACACTAATAATGTTTTTAGGCATCACTTTCATTAACAATCTCCCCCTTTTTGATTACGACAAACGATAAACTTATTTACGTAGAAAAACAAAATATCGAATTATTAACGAGTTTATCACTATCATTTCTCTCCCTTTGTCGTAGCAAAAAGGTTAGCACAAGTCTTTGAAGAACATCGAACTTTGCTAGTAGCTCCCCCTTGGTGGTTGCTCCCCCTTGCTTGGGGCACCAAGTTTGTGAGCTAAGGTGACATGCTACACAAAGGTTAGTAGAAAGGAAAGAAACACCAATGTATATATGATCACTACCTACTAATTAACTTGAGAGGGAGAGAGAGAAGAAATCTCAAATTAGAAGCGAGTATTTTGCTAAGTTTGTCCAAAAAGGTAATTGACAAAATCAAACTTCAATCCAATGAAGATGATAAGCTTGTCAATGGGTTAAAGTTTAGAATTGATGGAATCACCCATAAGCAATTGTAAAAGTTAACCATGATCAACACAAAAGAGAACTAAGGAAATAACACACAAACAACACAAAGGTTACATAAAAGAAAAGATATAACAAGGTAGATAGTCATACACACAATATGAGTATCTAAAGCAAAAGATATGGAAAATAAACCACAAAGCATAAGCTATTCTAATAGTGATAATTTTCCAATATTGCTAGAAAATAAAAGACTCTAAAGCAACTAAAGTAATAAAGACTCCAAGAGTAGTTAGTCCTTTAGTTGGAAAAATAAGACGACGATGCATCATTCGAAGTTTTGTCCACCGGAACGAAAACTTGAATAGGAGGTCGAGTGAGGAGGAATTCAAGAAAATTTAACTTCTCATACACATGAGCAAGTTCAATTTGTTAAAATCGACAACAAGCACACGAGGATCCATGATGCAACACAAAATCGGTTGATGGGGGTATGGCATCAAACCTAGGGTTTGGTGGTGGAGGGGTAATGGGGTAGGAAATGTTTTTTTCACAATGCCTTGTGAGGTTTGGGAAGGTTGAAAGGTCATTGAGTTGAGGGGTATTGAAGGATTGTGGTGGTGGGGGAACATTTTCTTTAGCTCCGGTGATGGGGTTAATGGTATAAGTCTCATTCCAATACTTGATTGGAGAGAAGGTATGGTTTTTGGGTGGTTTGGAGGAAGATGGTTCATTCTTCTTAACCCAAATAGGTCGAACCGAGATTTTCGGTTTCTTTGAAAGCTTGGATGAGGAAGTTTTGGGTGAGTGGGGTTGTGACAAAGAAATGTCAAGGTTAGGAATGGAGGAGTTAGGCATTGTAAGGGTGTGAGAATGAAATCTCAAGGTTGGGAAGGTGTGAGAATGAAATCTCAAGGTTGGGGTATAAGTAAAATGTAATCAAGGTAAGAATTTGAATAGAAAAAATGGAGTATCAAGGAATGTTTAGTCAATTTGAGTAAACAAGGAATCTTGACAGGGTATAGGGTTTTAAAAGTTTTGACCAAAAAATCGTCAAAAATTGATTTCTGTCCGCGGTACCTTAAAGGGACCGGCGGTTCCTTACCACTTAAGGCACCGCGGGACTTTAAGGATCCGCGTACAGTGGACTTGAAACCAAGTTTTTCTAGGGTTTTGAGAAAAACTAAGACTTTTTAAAAAATTGCAAATCTTAGAATTTTACCTCTATTAGCACTAAATTATGCTAGGGTTGCATAAAAGCAACACATTAACAAAGAATGTCTTGACAAAGGGTGACAAAATAATTTAGATATCATTTTAATCAATTTTAGTCAAGTTTTTAGAGGTTGTGAAAGATTTAGGTTCAATTTTAATTTCAAATTAAAGTTGATTAATGTGCACATAAGAATAGGAACACATAAAGCTAAATCCATAGAACAACTTCATGAAACACTCATGAAGGAAGCAAATACAATGACAAATGAAAAAAAAACTAACTAATACAAAGCTAGCTTAACATTAGATCTAGATGAGTAGTCTTCTTTGGCTTGGTTTTGTTAAAAGAACTTATTAAGAAAACTCATCATTCATCTCCTAGGAGGAGGCATGGAGAATAAGGTAAGCAAGAACTCTTGCAACCTCCTATGTAGTCCAAACATCTCCATCCTAAGGTTATGGATGATGTAGTGGTTGTAGAGGCAACATGGACAATTAGGACCATGGGTCTCTTGAAACCCATAGTAAGGATCACCCAAAAGGAGGGAAAGTGGGACACCCAAAATTGGAATGTTTGAGTTGGGTGGAGGTGGAGGAGGCATGTTCTCCAAGGGTGATGTGGGTTAGAGTGGAGGCATGTTCCTTAAAGGGGAAATGGGTGAGTGTGGAGGTATGTTCTCCAAGGTTGGTGAAATGGGTGAGTTAGGAGGGGTAAATGGTGAAGTCACCAAGGTGTCATCAAAGTCATTCATAAAAGGAATGCTTTGGATTGGTTGGGGTTGTGTGGTCTCATCCAAGGGTGCACTTGAGTGAAGGGTGAAGAGAGCTCATTCATTCTTGAGTTGAATGAAGAGGAGGTAGAACCAATGGAGTGGTTAGTACCATGGGTGGATGTTGTCTTACATGGTGCAAGGGGTGGTGAAGGTGATGAGGAAATGAGGATTGGAACCATCTCATTTTTGGGTGTGTGAAAGGGTGATGAGTTAGGCTTGGCTACCTTAATCCTTATTTTGATTGTTTTCCTTGGGGTGGAGGTCTTGGAAGTGTTTGAGGTTTTGGTACAAACCATGGTTGTTTAAGGATTAGGGAAGTATGTTTGATGTGTGAAGAACATGACAAACAATGTGGGTTTAAATGGGTGAGGGGATGATCCAAACTAGTAATGGGTTAAAATCATTTTAGGTGAATAATGAATTTAGGTAAGCTAGTTTAGGAAATGTGCAGTTTATTGCAGAAAATCATGTAGTGTTTACACAGAATTGAGAAAACAGTGTAAAGCAAAAGATGCTGTCGGGCACAGTGTCCGGCGGTTCCTTATCTAGGACACGCGGTTCCTTATCGGTAAGGAGCCACTGGTCGATATGGAACTGCGACCAGAGGTTTAAAAAATTTCACATCCCAAATTTTGGTTAACCTAGATTTTTACCAAAGGATTCACAAGCCAAAGTTAACTACTGATCAAAATCTAAGAAGCTAACTATCATAAGGCATGCACAAAGCTATGTATATCACAAACATAATGGCATAATCTGTGATACCCAGAAACCGAGGTCACTTACCTTACCCTAAATTACGCCTATTTTTGAAATTTTTAAGAAATTTTATTTACTATATATTTTATCGTTTTGGTTGAAACCAATGTTTGAGGTCGTAATCTTGACGATTGACGATTTAAGAAGAAAGATGACGACTACGATCCCGATGGATGCCCAAATTTCTATGTTTATTGTCGTTTTATCGATATTATAATTTTTCGAGGATTTTACTTTCGGTTCCTGTTAAGTCGAGTCGGGTGCGTTTTATTGCTTTCCGGGTGCATTTAAATTGTCCTAAAAGTATTTTGGAGTGTTCGGGATGACCCCCGACTCCTGCAAAATTTTCTAAGTCGACTAGTGAGTCATTCCCGCAAACATTTGAGGTCGTTTTCATACAAGGCCAAAAGAATGTCAATATTGCACACAAGGACCTCCCAATTATACAAAAGGGATAAACAACACACACACAACACAAACACACACTAAAATTTTTTCCACTCTCTCTCTTTTCTCTCTTTAGGCCGACGACCAAACCACCACCATAATTTTTTTTCTACTTTGTTGTGATTAAAACCAAGGTTAGACCACATTTAGATTAATCATTTCAAGTGTTTTGATGTTCTTTAATCCAACATGCATTCATAAAAAATTTTCAAGAATCAAATAGGTTTTTCAAAAATTTATTTGATGTTAATAGAGTTTATGCATGTTTAATTGGAGTGTAGGAGATAGATAATCACCCAACAAACCAACCAAAATCAATTTGGTTGGGGTGTTTTCATCACCCACACCCCACGGCAATATGGGGGTGTTTGGTGGATCTTGGTGATTGATGTTTTGCTTGTGGGTTTATGTTTAATTCATGGTTTTAGATGTTTTTGAGTGGGTAAAGCTCATTGCATGTTTGATTTAGTGAATGGTTTTAGGATGGATTTGGTATTTTTGGTGTTAAGGACTGATTAGTATGATTAGTAATGGTTAGGAGTGATTAAGTTGAGGCTAGGTGTCGATAAAATGGTTTGGAAACGAGTGTTGGTTTGATTTTGAGAAGGGTAAATTTAGGCAGATTGTTTAGGCTTGCTTTCATAAGTTTGATTTTGTAAACAGGTCATGAGACTAGGATATAGTTGTAGAGCGTCGTCTTAGCTTCGATTTGGTATAAGAAAGAGCTTACGACTCCGAACGAGTCAAAAGTTATGATGTTTTGAAATTACGTGTACCGGGAGATGAGAACCTACATAATCCGAAATTATGTTTGGTTTTGGGTCAAATCCCAGGGACCATAGATATAGTTTGGTAATTGATTAAAGGTTGAATTTTGGTCTCAAACCTGCATTTGTGAGTCTATTATTAGGCTTAGGTGTTGAACGGGTTAATGGTATATTTTAAATGGGTCAAACAAGTCCAACATGGTCAATGTGCAAAATTAGTCCGAAAAACGTATGTTTAGTAATGTGTTGAGTAACGGATCATAAAAGTGAAAACTTTTAATGGGATTAAAAAAGGGTTTTCTACAGGTCTTAAGGTATTTTTGAGAATTTTCCCAAATTTTATAAAAGGGTCTAAGTCTAGGAAATCAGCCCATACTTTTGGTGAGTATCGGTGAAAAACGTAAAAAGGGTAATAACGTTAATAACGTAGATGAATAGTATAAAACCAGTAACAATTATCCGTTTGGTTTTGGCGTGAGTTTGTAATTATCACAATTGACTAATATGTACATATTATACAGTACTTGAAGTTTATAAATGAGATTTACACATTACGCTTTATTGTTTGTTAGGTGTTGAATTCCCCGGGCATCCTCATCATCGTCAGTGATCGTCATTCGAAATCGTCGACTACTCTATATACATAAGGTGTGAATTTGTAGCCTCGCTTACTACTGTTTTTAAATTGTTTTTACCCGCGAGGGAGATGCATGCTAGTTTTATAAAATGAACATATGTCATGAATGATTGTTGGACCCGAATGTTGCCTTAAATTGTGTTGAGTACCTAGTTGCAAAAGACCCTATATTCATGAACTATTAACTATTGTTTAATCCTTGTGTGGATTGAAAATAGCCGCTTATACAATTGATAGTACTATAGGGTTGACGACCCTATCCGAGACGAGGGCTAGTACGTTGAGTACCCCCTGCGGACGGATAACTTGTGATAAGAGATAAGGTATAATTGCAACTGATGCCTTTAGAAGGGGCAATGGTTTCATCTTAATCACGCCGGTAATTATTATGCGGGTGATTGAGTTAACGGATTAGTGTCATGAGCTTAAACACAATTGTCATAACCTTGAAAATAGATTGTTTGATCGACAATTTTATGAATGATCGTGAATGATTTTTATAACACATATGTTCAAAATGAGATTATAAAACCTATGAATTCCACTCAACATTATTTGTTGACCCAATTTAGCATGTGTTTCAGGTAATCGATGAAGTATAGCATGGAGCATGCAATGGATGGGAGTTGTGTATGGCTTGGCGTCTACTTGTTTTCCACCCATATTTAACTTGAACACCTTTAATTTTTTTGTCATGTTAACGAAAATGTATCTTTTGGGGTTGAGATTCGTGGGGACCAAAACGCTATCTCTGTGTTGTATCATCTTGGGTTTTGGAAAACCGTAGACATGTATGTTTTTAACAATGCTTAATTTATGTTAAAACTTTTACGTGTCTTTGAGTCGTTTGATATATCTTGTGTGTGATGATAACTGCCTAGCACCCAAATGTTGTTGTTCCGCAGCGCATAGCATTTGTGGGGGTGTTAGAGATTGGTAATCAGAGCCATGAGTTATAGAGAACTATGTAGTTTTGAAAAATCCTAAACTATAACTTTTGGTGTCGTAAGAAATTGTCCAAGCACACAACTATCCTGCATGGCTCCGGTAAGGTTTATTTTAGTATTGACGGTATAGATGTATACCTTTGAGTTGAGGTAATATATGTGAGTATTTATTACGTAGATATTGAACTACTATATGTAAACGTTGAAATTGTACTCGGAGTACTCAATACCGTAATTCTTGTATTACATATGCATGAGCATCATATTATCGCATTTTGGGCATGTGTACCACATTTGCATTTCATTTGCATGCATATATTTATAAATATTGAATAGTAATCTTACGTACCCTCCAAAATTCCCTGTTATTGCAGGAATGGCCGAGGTACCGCATAACGGAAATGGAGACGAATACGTCGTAGGACGCGAAGGGGGAAATGTGGGAACAGCTGTTGAAGGACAAGCCAAGACGAACAATGTGCAAGCTCAGGACCCCGATCAAAAGAGTACTACCTTCCCCAGGCCTACTCGTATTTCTCATTTGATTGGTATGCCAGGTATCCCTAGAAGTTCCGACGCTGCAGCAAGCGCTAATTCTCTTCATCAGGACATCGCAAGAGTTATCTGCCCCGGACCAAGAGCTTATCGTGACGTTCCGCTTGTTTTGGGAAGAATGGATAGGTCGATGTACGAGCGGTACATGGTGGAAACTAGAGTAATCAAAAGGTTCGACGAGAATGAGAGGGCACATCAGAGGTTGTTGGCAAGAACTGCAAGGGTTGAATTTGATGGAGTAGCAAATAAGAGTGATATTAATAGTTTGAGATCGATGATAGCAAACCTGAGTGCTAGTCTTGAACAAGTTAGGGAGGATCAGGCGAGGTTGGCTAGGATGCGAAGTTGGGAGCATCGTGTTAGAGCATCCCTGCCACAAGATTGCAGATTTGTAGATGACTCGGAGATGGAGGCTAATGATTTTATGGTCCAGCCACCCGCCAGGGGTGTGTGTATCACTTTAGGGAATCAGGTAGCAATGGAGTGTGGATCTACTTCTGGGACGAAGAAGGTAACTGAGTGTGAGCCGAATGATAAGGGAAATAGGATGAAGAAGACAGTGATGAAGAGCCCGAGGAGGATGAAGAAGAACCACCATCCAAGAGGTCATGTGGATCACCACGTGACTAGTTGCTTGTATTTTATTTTATCTTTTGATCGTTTTAATCGAACTATTTTAGACTCCTGTATGATGGTATTGTGATGAAAACTTGATGACTTAAGTTTGATGGTGTATGGTTGTAGTGGCATTACTTGTCACAGATTTTGGTTGATTTATCAATGCAATCCATGTTTACCTTTCATAATCTATGATATGTCTTTAATATGCTCTTTTGTGATGTGATTGATAAATATTAGTAACCTTGTAGTGATGCGTTGTTGTACTTATATTATGTCTTGAAAGAGAAATCCATCTTAATCTTGATGTGTATACTTACTTTGTTTTCTATTTTCCCTGTCTTTGCAGAGAGGTGTACTTGAGAATTCACCATGCCTCCAAAGCTAACAGCTAACCGTGTGAACAAAATGATTCAAGAAGCAATTGCAAATGCACTCGAAGCGGATCGTGCAAACCGAAACCCAGATCAAGGTGGAAATGCAGGAAGACAGCAAGCCCCGAGGGAGTGTACTTATGCTGGTTTTATGAAATGCGATCCCACGCAGTTTCGTGGTACTGGTGGAGCCCTATAACTCCGAAGGTGGTTGGAGAAGATCGAAATAACTTTTGAAATTAGCGGATGTTCAGAGGCGAATAAAGTCAAGTTTGCAGCTGCCACTTTTCTCGATGACGCCTTAAGTTGGTGGAACAATCAAGTAGCCACTGTCGGATTAACGGTAGCAAATGAGAGGACTTGGACTGCTACCAAGGCTCTCTTGACCAAAAAGTTTTGTCCCGAAGAAGAGCTGGGTCAACTAGAAGATGAGTTAAGGCATTTGTCTTTGAGGAACAATGACATTACCGCGTATACAAGGAGGTTTAATGAATTGAGCCTTTTGTGTCCCGATGCCTTTGCTAATGATCACAAGAAAATGAAGCAGTACAACAAGGGTTTGTCAAGCAATATCAAGGGTGAGAAAACTTCATCCAAGCCTGGGTCATTCGATGAAGCAGTCTAAATGGCTCACGCGCTAATGGATGTCAAGCTGCAAGATAAGAAGGACTACATTGCCGAAGGGAACAAGAGAAAGTGGGAGGCAGCTCAGGGTAATCAATCCCAAGGTCAAAATCGTGGAGGAAACCGTAACAACCAAGGTCAGAACTGCAACCAGCAGTTCAACTAGAGAAGAAATGATGGAATGATGGATGTCACTACCCCTAGAGGAGCTAAGGTGAATCCCCATTGTTATCGATGTAATTTGTACCATATAAGGAATTGCCCACCTGTGTGTGGCAAGTGCGGAAAAGCGGGTCATAGAATTGCAGATTGCCGAGCTAAAGGGGTGGCTACTAGGGAAAATTCCACGAAGGTGATGGTTTGCTTTGGGTGTGGAGAAAGGGGCCATAAGCAGGGGAACTGCCCGGAGGCTGGAAATAGGCAAGGAGGAAATAATGCTGATCATGTGTATCGAGTAGGGACTGCTGATAAATCGCAAGGCCCCAATGTGGTTACCGGTACGTTTCTACTTGACGCTCGTTATGCTAGTATATTGTTTGATTCTGGTTCCGACAAGAGCTTTGTAGATGTAAAATTTAGTCGTCATATGAATAGAGAACCGGTAATTCTAACGACTAATTATAACGTGGAATTAGCCGATGGGAAGATCGTTAGTACAAATTCTATACTAAGAGGGTGTACCTTGAAGTTAGGGAATTACGCTTTGATATCGACTTAATGCCTATAGAGCTAGGATCGTTCGATGTGATCGTTGGGATGGATTGGCTAATGGCGCATAGTGCCGTGATCGTTTGTGGAGAGAGATTAGTTCAAATCCCGTTGAGGAATAAGGTTTTGACTGTGAAGGGAGATGAATGCACCTCTCGTTTGAAAGTGATATCCTGCTTGAAAATGATGAGGTATGTAGAAGATGGATGTGATGTGTTTCTGGCACAAGTTTCTAGTGAGGGTGACTTAGAGGCAAAGTTAGAAGAGGTACCTGTAATTCGAGAATATCCGGAAGTTTTTCCTGATGAGTTGCCGGGTTTACCGCCCACCCGTGAAGTCGAATTTCGAATCGATTTGATGCCGGGAGCTGCACCAGTTGCTCGTGCACCCTATCGATTAGCACCATCAGAGTTGAAGGAGTTATCGGATCAATTGAAAGAGTTGATGGATAAGGGATTTATTTGACCGAGCTCATCACCATGGGGAGCGCCAGTGTTGTTTGTGAAGAAGAAAGATGGGTCGTTTCGGATGTGTATCGACTATAGAGAGCTCAACAAGTTGACGGTTAAGAATCGGTATCCATTGCCGAGGATTGACGATTTGTTTGATCAATTTCAAGGTTCCTGTGGTGTACTCAAAGATCGACTTGAGATCAGGGTATCATCAACTGCGTGTTAGAGAGGAGGATATTCCTATAACTGCCTTTCGTACACGGTATGGACACTTTGAATTCCGAGTGATGCCTTTTGGGCTAACAAATGCACCTGCAGTATTCATGGACCTTATGAATCGAGTGTGCAAGCCGTATTTAGATAAGTTTGTCATTGTATTCATCGATGATATTCTTATTTACTCCAAGAGCAAGGAAGAACACGAGAAGCACCTGAGGAGAATATTGGATCTGCTGAAGAAAGAGAAGCTGTACGCGAAATTCTCAAAGTGTGAGTTTTGGTTAGAATCTGTGCAATTCCTTGGGCACGTAATTGATAGAAAAGGAGTTCGCGTGGATCCTGCCAAAGTCGAGGCAATCAAGGAATGGTTGGCACCGACAACACCGACTGAAGTTCGGCAATTTCTTGGTTTAGCTGGGTATTATCGGAGATTCATCGAAGGATTTTCGTTGATTTCAAAGCCGTTGACAAAGCTTACTGAGAAGAATCGGGTGTATGAATGGGGAGATGATGAAGAATTCGCTTTCAAAACACTTAAGGACAAATTGTGTTCTGCTCCGATATTGTCATTGCCAGAAGGAATCGAAGACTTCATGGTGTATTGTGACGCGTCTCGTAAGGGTTATGGAGTTGTGTTGATGCAGCTTGAGAAGGTGATTGCTTACGCGTCGAGACAATTGAGGAAGAATGAAGAAAACTACACTACGCATGATTTGGAATTGGGAGCTGTAGTTTTTGCGCTTAAATTGTGGAGACACTACTTTTATGGGACGAAGTGTGTTGTATTCACTGACCACAAGAGTTTGCAGCACATTTTAGACCAAAAGGAGTTGAATATGAGACAAAGGCGATGGGTGGAACTACTGAGTGACTATGACCGCGAGATTCGCTACCATCCTGGCAAGGCGAACGTTGTAGCGGATGCACTTAGTAGGAAGGATAGAGAGAAACCTTTGAGAGTCAGAACATTAGTGATGACTGAGGGTGTTGATTTAACCGAAACAATATTGAAGGCTCAAGAGAAGGGATTAATGACAGAAAATGTTGGTGCTGAGAATCTGGGGAGACTGTTGAAACCTGTTTTTGTGGTTAGGTCAGACGGGCTGAGATATTTTGAGAATCGGATTTGGTTACCGTTATGTCCATCCGAGGAAGGAATGCCTGGAGTACGAGATTTAGTTATGAACGAGTCTCATAAATCGAAGTACTCGATACATCATGGAGCGGATAAGATGTATCATGATCTGAAGAAAGTCTACTGGTGGCCGAATATGAAGGCGGAGATTGCTCGTTACGTCAGTAAGTGTTTGACTTGTGCGAAGGTTAAAGCCGAACATAAGAAACCGTCTGGGATGTTGGTACAACCAGAGATCCCAGAATGGAAATGGGAGAGGATCGCTATGGATTTCGTGACGGGTTTACCTAGAACTCCTAGTGGATGTGGTATGATTTGGGTAATAGTGGATAGATTGACGAAATCTGCTCACTTTTTACCTATGAAGAAGACGGACAGCATGGAGAAACATTCCAGTGTGTACGTGAAGGAGATTGTTTGCAGACATGGTGTACCTTTATCGATCATTTCGGATCGCGATAGTAGGTAATTTTGGAAATCTCTTCAACGTGCGATGGGCACTGAATTGAGTTTGAGCACGACCTATCACCCGGAGACTGATGGCCAAAGCGAACGAACTATTCAGACGATGGAGGACATGCTCCGAGCATGCGTGATTGATTTTGGAGGAAGTTGGGAACGCCACTTACCTTTAGTGGAGTTTTCGTATAATAATAGTTATCATGCGAGCATCAAGGCTGCACCATTTGAAGCGTTGCATGGAAGGAAGTGTAGATCTCCTGTGTGTTGGAGCGAAGTAGGAGAGAGTCAGTTGACTGGACCCGAAATGGTTTTGGAGACGACAGAGAAGATTGTGCAAATTAAGAAGCGGTTACTTGCTGCAAGAAGCCGACAGAAGAGTTATGCCGATAATAGAAGAAAACCGTTGGAATTTGAGGTCCGAGACATGGTTATGCTTAAGGTTTCATCGTGGAAGGGTGTGATTCGTTCTGGGAAGAAAGGAAAGTTGAGTCCGAGGTATATTGGACCATTCAATATTGTTAAACGAATTGGACCGGTAGCATATAAGTTAGAGTTGCCGAATGAGCTTAGTGCTATTCACGACACGTTTCACGTATCAAATTTGAAGAAGAGTTTGGCGGATAAGGAATTGGTGATTCCTTTGGACGAGATTCAACTGGACGATAAAATGAATTTCGTGGAGGAAACAGTGGAAATTATGGACCGAGAGGTCAAGAGGCTGAAGCATAGTAGAATCCCCATTGTGAAGGTTCGATGGAATTCTAGGCGTGGACCGGAATACACTTGGGAACGTGAGGACTTTTTCAAGGAGAGATATCCTCATCTGTACCAGCGGCACGAAATGTGAGTATAAGAAGAGGCGAGCGCCGGGACGTCGATCTCTTTAAGGAGGGGTGGATGTGATACCCAGAAACCGAGGTCACTTACCTTACCCTAAATTACGCCTAGTTTTGAAATTTTTAAGAAATTTTATTTACTATATATTTTATCGTTTTGTTTGAAACCAATGTTCGAGGTCGTAATCTTAACGATTGACGATTTAAGAAGAACGATGACGACTATGATCCCGATGGATGCCCAAATTTCTATGTTTATTGTCGTTTTATCGATATTATAATTTTTCGAGGATTTTACTTTCGGTTCTTGTTAAGTCGAGTCGGGTGCGTTTTATTGCTTTCCGGGTGCATTTAAATTGTCCTAATAGTATTTTGGAGTGTTCGGGATGACCCCCGACTCCCGCAAAATTTTCCAAGTCGACTAGTGAGTCATTCCCGCAAACATTTAAGGTCGTTTTCATACAAGGCCAAAAGAATGCCAATATTGCACACAAGGACCTCCCAATTTTACAAAAGGGATAAACAACACACACACAACACAAACACACACTAAAAATTTTTCCACTCTCTCTCTTTCCTCTCTTTAGGCCGACGACCAAACCACCACACCACCACCACAATTTTTTTTCTACTTTGTTTTGATTAAAACCAAGGTTAGACCACATTTTGATTAATCATTTCAAGTGTTTTGATGTGCTTTAATCCAACATGCATTCATAAAAATTTTTTAAGAATCAAATGGGTTTTTCAAAAATTTGTTTTGATGTTAATAGAGTTTATGCATGTTTAATTGGAGTGTAGGAGATGGATAATCACCCAACAAACCAACCAAAATCAATTTGGTTGGGGTGTTTTGATCACCCACACCCCACGGCAATATGGGGTTGTTTGGTGGATCTTGGTGATTGATGTTTTGCTAGTGGGTTTATGTTTAATTCATGGTTTTAGATGTTTTTGAGTGGGTAAAGCTCATTGCATGTTTGATTTAGTGAATGGGTTTTAGGATGGATTTGGTATTTTTGGTGTTAAGGACTAATTAGGATGATTATTAATGGTTAGGAGTGATTAAGTTGAGGCTAGGTGTCGATAAAATGGTTTGGAAACGAGTGTTGGGTTGATTTTGAGAAGGGTAAATTTAGGCAGATTGTTTAGGCTTGTTTTCATAAGTTTGATTTTTTAAACAGGTCATGAGACTAGGATATAGTTGTAGAGCGTCGTCTTAGCTTCGATTTGGTATAAGAAAGAGCTTACGACTCCTAACGAGTCAAAAGTTATGATGTTTTGAAATTACGTGTACCGGGAGATGAGAACCTACATAATCCGAAATTATGTTTGGTTTTGGGTCAAATCCCGAGGACCATAGATATAGTTTGGTAATTGATTAAAGGTTGATTTTTGGTTTCAAACCTGCATTTGTGAGTCTATTATTAGGCTTAGGTGTTTAACGGGTCAATGGTATATCTTAAATGGGTCAAACAAGTCCAACATGGTCAATGTGCAAAATCAGTCCGAAAAACGTATGTTTAGTAATGTGTTGAGTAACGGGTCATAAAAGCGAAAACTTTTAATGGGATTAAAAATTGGTTTTCTACAGGTCTTAAGGAATTTTTAAGAATTTTCCCAAATTTTATAAAAGGGTTTAAGTCTAGTAAAACAACCCATACTTTTGGTGAGTATCGGCGAAAAACGTTAAAAGGGTAATAACGTTAATAACGTAGATGAATAGTATAAAACTAGTAACAATTATCCGTTTGGTTTTGGCGTGAGTTTGTAATTATCACAATTGACTAATATGTACATATTATACAGTACTTGAAGTTTATAAATGAGATTTACTCATTACGCGTTATTGTTTGTTAGCTGTTGAATTCCCCGGGCATCCTCATCATCGTCAGTGATCGTCATTCGAAATCGTCGACTACTCTATATACATAAGGTGTGAATTTGTAGCCTCACTTACTACTGTTTTTAAATTGTTTTTACCCGCGAGGGAGATGCATGCTAGTTTTCTAAAATGAACATATGTCATGAATGATTGTTGGACCCGAATGTTGCCTTAAATTATGTTGAGTACCTAGTTGCAAAAGACCCTATATTCATGAACTATTAACTATTGTTTAATCCTTGTGTGGATTGAAAATAGCCGCTTATACAATTGATAGTACTATGGGGTTGACGACCCTATCCGAGACGAGGGTTAGTACGTTGAGTACCCCCTGCGGACGGATAACTTGTGATAAGAGATAAGGTATAATTGCAACTGATGCGTTTAGAAGGGGCAATGGTTTCATCTTAATCACGCCGGTAATTATTACGCGGGTGATTGAGTTAAAGGATTAGTGTCATGAGCTTAAACACAATTGTCATAACCTTGAAAATAGATTGTTTGATCGACAATTCTATGAATGATCGTGAATGATTTTTATAACACATATGTTCAAAATGAGATTATAAAACCTCTGAATTCCACTCAACATTATTTGTTGACCCAATTTAGCATGTGTTTCAGGTAATCGATGAAGTATAGCATGGAGCATGCAATGGATGGGAGTTGTGTATGGCTTGGCGTCTACATGTTTTCCACCCATATTTAACTTGAACACCTTTAATTTTTCTGTCATGTTAATGAAAATGTTTCTTTTGGGGTTGAGATTCGTGGGGACCAAAACGCTAACTCTGTGTTGTATCATCTTGGGTTTTGGAAAACCGTAGACATGTATGTTTTTAACAATGCTTAATTTATGTTAAAACTTTTACGTCTCTTTGAGTCGTTTGATATATCTTGTGTGTGATGATAACTGCCTAGCACCCAAATGTTGTAGTTCCGCTACGCATAGCATTTGTGGGGGTGTTAGATAAACAACAATCCAAACATGTAGCATAAGTTAATACACATCCAAGATAAAAAAAATGGTTCAACATTACATGTTTACCAACATGTATTCTTTGAAATACTTCAAAGCTTTCACCTTCTCTTTTTGCCCAATCCCTTGATCATATTCCCCAAATACATGAATCCCTTCCTTGACTCAACCCGGTGTTCGTGCAATTCCCCACGAGTTCTAAGATTTTCACGGTAGAGATGCTCCATATTGAGATCTTCCGGTACTTCACTAGAATGATGAGACGGAGGAGCTAAGTCTTCAAATTCATCCTCAAATGGGCTTGAGGATGGATGGGAATTACTAGAAGAGTTGAAATGAGAACTAGTACCTATGCCATCACCATCACTTGTTGGCATGTCCATGTCCTCATCATCCATCTCTTGATGATCGGATTTTCGTGATCCTCGATCACTTCTTGTCTTTCTTGCATATGCCTCTTGAATAGGTAACATAACCCGATGAACCGGGTAGAAGCGAGAAAGATCGAGGTGTGGAAATCATGAGCAACCCTTTTGAAAAGGCGAGTAAGAAGCATAGCATAGGGAAGGTTTGTTTTGGGCTTTGAAAGGGCATAATTGATTCGTCGAGCGATATGGAATGCAAAATTGTACTTGGTGGATGTAAAGATGCAACTCAACATATACACCATACAAGCCGGGATATGATCTCGGTTTCCACCAAGACAAAAGACATTCTCCCTAAGGATATTTGCCCATTGGACCATAAAATCCTTAAGGTCGCTAGAGAGCACTTCATATCGATTCACATTTCGTACATTTGAATGAAGGCTTCTCACAACGTTTCCATCACGCTCTTTCGAAATGATGTCAAGGATGAACTCTAGATCAATTTCGGTGAGGTCAATTGGAGGTTTATCGTAGGATTCCGGGAGAACAACAAGTCTCCATTTATCCGTAAAACGACAAGTGCCTTCATATGGCACACCGAGAATTTCACTACAGTTTTCGAGGGAGTATTGAATAATTGATCATTCAACATGAAACAAACGAAAATTTCTCCAATGTATTCAAGCATGGAGTAGGTGCTAAAGAATTCAAGAAGGAATAAGGGGTAAATATCTTCTTCTATGTTGAGCAAGCAATCAAACCCCGAAAGCTCAAACATAGATTGGATATAGTCATAACCCGTTATTTCCTTGTCAACGACTCTACCCTCGTGGAAACAACGAGTAGAAAGGGATGGAAAAGTGTTTTGAAGTTGGGGGGAAGCATATGTTTGGGAAAGGTTTGGCATCTATTGTCTAGTGTATTGATGATCTTTTTGATATTGTGAAGGCATGATTAGTACCTAAATACAAACAAGAAAAACATATTTCCAATCACTCATATGAAAAATTAAGATCAAAAATCGAAAATATGAGAATGTGTTATATCAATTTCTCGACAAACAAAGGATTGAATCCATATCATTCTCATGTTCACAATGTGCCTATTCCATCATTAACCAAGAACACATGATCTATGTTAGATCAACAATGGATTAGAACATTGGTTTTTCAAAACAAGGTTTTTAGGTAAGCATTAACAATGTCATTACCTACTTGTTCATGGGTTCATCTCAAATCCATCTTTTAATCAAAATAATTAATCAAAATTCGGATTTGTTCTATAAGTGGGTTTTAGTGAAATCTTAATGTATATGAACCTAAGGAATCATAGTAAAATAACCATGTCAACCCACATTCCTATTAAGGTTTTAATTCAATTTCAATTTTAAAAATCCCCAATTATGAAAGGATGAACCCTAGAACAAAATAGATGAAATTGAAAGAAAATACTTACAATTAATTGATGTTAGATTAAGGATGAGTGAAACCCACAACTTGGAATCAATTAATTTGAGTGATTGATGGTTTTTGAAGCTTCAACAATGGTGGAAAAGATGAAACCCATCGGCTGTGTGTTTTTGGGAGATAGAGATAGTGGTTTGAAAAGGAATAAAATAATCAAACTGGCGCTCTGACAAACTTTACTGCCCGCGGTACCTTATCGATAAGGAACCGCGGGTTTGAGCCGCCGAGATAAAGAACCGCCTACAGAGGTAGGTTTTTATCAATGAAAAACGCCAAATTTTAAAAACCAAGTTTTTCTAAGATACTTAAAAATATAGCATGAACCTTTTAGAATAACATTGGATCATCAAAGCACTAGGCAATACGTTTTAATGAAGGATTACGAGTTGAATCAAGATCGAAAAGAACCGAAACGGACAAACGACTACTCGTAGCAAAACGGCAAAGTGGAGAGAAGTCAAGGGAAGTGAATCAAGACTAGGACCAATGCTCAAGGTATTAATGACAATATTCAAATAGTGGTAACGAAGAGCTTGTGTCATATATAGTGGTTTAAGACGTGCCTTTCCGGCGAAACGTTAAACGGCTTTGGTAATGAATAAACAAAAAGAAATTATTCATGTATTGACTAAGATCACTTTCAATAATAGTCTTAGTCTAATCCAAAATATGAGCAAGGTATTAATTCACTTTCTCTCCCACAAAGGGCCTACTAACCGTATGGGTGCAAACCATGGAAATCATGCTTGATACTTTAAGCTACTACTAACTCACTTTACATCACCATAGTGAGTCATGTATCAAAGCAATGAAGGTTTGAGATGATAAAAGAAAAGAATCACAAACCACAAACAAATGTCAAGGCAAGGATGCCAAGAACAAGCACATAGTCAAGTAATGATCAAAAGAATGATCAAAGGGCGTGTGGAAGAACGAAAGCGTACCTTGGCCACAAAGAGCAATCCATCAAGGAATAAATGCTATGCCCAACAATGACTATGATGAGTACTAAGTCTTCAAGGACTAGTATCATTCCCAATCATCTTGGTATCATCATTCAAAGATGTTAAAGATCAATGAAGATGAGTCTTCTACAAGTGCAAGTAACTCAATCCACAACCAATTAAGTGATTGATCTTCATGAGTACCTACACAAAGCAAGATGCAAACTAGTAGATACATTTCAAGAGTATATCTAAAATGCATAAAGGCTACTAATCTTAATTGGGATGCAATATTATCAATTAAAGGACCTATTTTTCAAAAACAAAATAGTTTTGACCAAAGAGAAACTTTAGTACAACTTGACCTTCTAATTTGAGGAGACAATGGATCGATCCAAGTTTCAAAGTACAATATACTTCAAAGATCTTGAGTGACCATCGCTCTGATACCAATTGTAGAAACTATAAGGGGGGTTGAATAGTTTCTCTTCGATTGGCAACCAAATTAAAATTATTTTCAATTTGGTTTGTATCAAAACTATCTTTTGCTTGAAGCTAAGTTGCATAATGATTAGGTTCAATTCAAATGCACTAGCAAAGTAATAGGTAAGTGTAATGATAATGAAATAAGTAAAGAGTAAGGAAGGAGAAAACCTAGTGGGAAGACACCAAGATTTATAGTGGTTCGACAACGAGGCTCTATCCTCGTTTCTACTCCACTCCTCGAGTACACCTACTCGAGATTTCCACTATATCTGTGACAATCTAACATTTTCAGGTAGTGAAATATTTTCTCGTATAATATTTTGAAACTTATTTTTGTGTTGGTTGACGAACTCACAATTTACGGATTTAAATTTGGGCTTACGTGCATAATTTGGCGTCCTTTACGACTAAACCGGAAACCTTAGAATTACGTATTTACGTTTTTGAACTCCGTTTTTGATGAGACAATTTTTATTGGATTCGTTTGTGACTTTGATTCATAATTTATAAAAACATTTTTCGTAAAACGACCCGAGGGCACGCAAATCGAGAAAACTAGAATCGAGGAATACCCGTAAACTAGTGAGATGGGACAAAATACATTGTCCCACCCCACTAGCTTAAATGGGACGGCACATGACACCACATCTAAGGATGTGGCATCATGTTAAGCTACATAGTTACAAGTGTAACTAAGCTTACAACCTAAGCTTACTCTTTCCACTTCCTAGCTAAAACCATCAACTAACTTCACACATACCATTTCATACATGCAAACTACCTCAAATCCTCTCAACCACACCACCCCTTGCCGTCCACTTTTAAGCTACAAACACCCCTTTTGATCTTTTCTAGCCATGAAATACATGTTATCTAGCTCTATCATGGAGTTATCTTGAAGCCTTGATCATTTGGTGGCCATATTAACAACATTGGAGGTGATTTGCTTGTGTCCTAGGGCTGATTTCTCAACTATTTTTCTTGGTGTTTGATGATCTTGGAGTTACTTGTGGTGTTCATCAAGTTCTTGTCTTCCAAAAACAAGAAATACACTTGGTTGCTAAAGAAGATCATCCTCTCCATTTTCTATTGTTATTTTTGTAAAGAACAAATGTATTTTCTTTCTTATTGTATATGTATATGATGTATATATGATGATAAAAATGTTGTGTGGGGATCAAGTGTTGATAAATATGCTTTAAAATGTTAACAACCATGAGAAATAAGGCTAAAATCATGCTTATTTAGTTGGCTGTATAAAAACAGTATATAACTAAAACTTGAACTGATAAACTTACATGGTATGATCCATTTATAGTAAGTAAAAGATGTTATACACATGTGAGAGTTGGCCATGCAATGGAATCATTATAATGAGTGAGATATGATCAAAACAAGTTGGGCGTTCTAATATGAACAAGCTTTTTTGTAGGGACTGTTAAGCATATATAAACTTAAAATGAGCAGTAGCTATAACTAAGTTAAATGTAGCACATAATATGAAGAACATGCCATCCAAAAATGAGCTTCTAATTCATTATATAACTTTAGATATGGTAAAAATGGTGAAGATGAAAATAAAAATCAGATTTTTTTTTTTGATAAAAATAAAAATCAGATTTTGAGAATTAATGTTTATTATTATTATATAAGCACTCAAATTTTATTGTATAAAATGTAAAATAAAAACCCACTAACTTATAGAATTTATTTATATAAATATGTAAAAGGTTAAATAAATGAATAACTTATAAAAATGGTAGTGGAATAATACTTATAAGTAATAAAAACTATAAACTTGATTTTTATGACTTTTTCGGCTATTACCGTAAAATTAACGTTTTTCGCCAAATAAAACTTAGACGATCAAACCCGTCTAATTTAAAGTTTTTAAAAGTCATATACTGATATATAAGTAACTAATACAAGTAAAAACCGATAAAACCCGAACTATAGGACATACGGACATTAACGAGCTAACTAAGCATATTGGACTAATAATTGGACTAAATAAGTTAAACACTTATAAAAAGAACTTATTGGGCTTAACCCATTTGGGCTCAACATGGAAAGTATATATATACTGATAATATAGGTATAAAATGGATTAAAACAAGTTAAAGAACTTATACTAAGCTTATTGGACTTAAAATAGGTAAGTAGGTAAAACTAGTAAACTAGTAAAAAGTTACCAAAACGTAAACACTAAAATGAGTAAACAAGGATATATAAACCCACTTGATCATCATCATATGTACAAAATCATCATATATATATTGTTATTTTAATAAAAGTCATTGGACAAGAGTCTAAGACCGATTATTATTTATATAGGTTTCCGTGACCGAAGCACGCCCGTAGCCGATAATCCGCCTTTTATTATCAACGTGAGTTCATAGCCTTGCACTCTTTTAAATGTTTTATAAAATGATTTGTAAACCCTCGAGGGAGATAACATGCTAGATTTTGATAAAAATAGAACACAAGTAGTCCCGATGGTATGCCTAATGATATGGACCCGAATGATGCTATGACCCTATAAACGAGACAAAAAGGATTATTAGTAGTTAGGTTATGTCACTTAAAGTCCCATTAGCATGAATTGTGAACTACCGGGATTTGGTAGACGCTTATGCAATTGATAGTACTATTTGGGGACGATCACCCCAGTTCGCGCCTTGACGGTTGATCCCCGTCGTACCACATTGATTGGTAAGCGAATTTATGTATGAGAAGATTCCATAGCGTGATTTTTGTGACGACACGCTAACTTAGATGGGCAAATTGTTTGTCGGGTTCGCGGCCCGTTCTTTTCACAGTAAGGTAACAATGTCATGCGGCTAATAATAATCCTAAAACCTATATACAAAACGACAACGACGCTAATAACGATGATAATATTACCTATTATGGTAATATTGAGGCTACGGTCTCATGGACGGTTTAAGATGTATGCTTGATTTATATATTGCCTGACTAGCAATACGAGGACTTACTTTCAATATTATACTTGTGTTCTGATTTTAACGATTGTTTTATATAACGGTTTTTATTAAACTCTATGAATTCACTCGGCATTCACTGATATGATTTTTGCATGTTTTTATCTCAGGTGCTTGAAGGTAATCCGGACGGAGATCGACTCTGATGGCCTACATAATATTAAAAATGTTCATTCGATCTATGTTTTGTAAACTAAATGACCTGTATAATTTGGGACCTGTTGTACACTTTAAAACTTTTTATCGAATGAATGTATGTTAAACCTTGTACAACCATTTTTATGTGTTGTCTATGATTGGAGTTATTTTGCTATCCCGTAACACTCTGAAAGACCCTTCTGCTGTACCGATACGAAAAATGAAAGTGTTACAGTTTCGTACCAGAGCTCTCGTTATAGAGAACAAAAGATTTTAAAAACCAAGGTTTTGAACAAAACTTTTCAAAATCTTTTGACAATGAACATTTAAGAAAATATTTGAAAAATATTTTGACTATAACGGTGCCAGAGATCTCCGACGTTACCAACAAGCCCTATTGAGAAGATATATATTTTTATATATAATTTAATTTTTATATATGTATATATCATGATTTCATTATGTAATTGTTTAACTAGTATGTTATCCTAATACGAGATATATATATAAATGCAGATTGTCATGGCTGACCCTAATATTCCTGTAGAAAACCATGTTATTCCAGAACCTAATGTAGATGATGATCCTTATTTAGACTTAGTAGATTATGATATGGATGATAAGGAGGAACCATTTGAGGATCCCGAGCCCGAGTTAGGACTAGGAGATCAGATTGCCCCTCAGGTTGACTTGGTAGAGAATGAGATTGAGAATGTTGATATAGAGAATGATGATGAGATTGGGTTAGATAATCTAGATGATGAGATTGACGACGAGGATGTCGAGGAGGATGTAGGTATAGATGTTGAGGTCGATGATGATGAGGAAGCTGAGCTTATTTACCCTTATGATGTTCCAGAGGGCGAGCCTTTGCCCCCACCCGTTTATTTGTCTGATTCTGAGGTTGAGTTACCTAGGGATGAAATGTCTGAATCGTCTGAATCTGATTCTAAATCAGAGGAGGATGAGGATGATAATGCACCTGATGGTGCTGAGGGTATTAGTACTCGTAGACGTGAGATAGGAGAGTCGTCTAGTACTCGAGAGGCTACTCATATTGATGGTCTTGCACCATGGGCCTTGAGACGTGATCTAGATGTTTCCCGTGTTAAGAGTTGTATGACAGAGGTTGGATTAGGTGTTGTTCAGACTCAAGTTGCTTATTTAGAGTCGAAGACTAAGGTTGGCGAGAAAGAGCGAGAATTGCTTAGTTTGGATTTGACTGATGTAGAACGTGGTTTGAATGTGGCTTTTAGGAGGTTATCGGTGTTGGAAAGTGGTGAGTTTGCTGAAATGAAGAAAAGGGTGAATTCTATGGAGATTCAGTTGAGTGTAGCTCGTGCGATGCGTGATAAAGCTGAAAAGGAGTTGAATATATCCGTGGGATGGAATAGTAGATTTTATGCCGACATGGTTGAAAGAGGAGTGATCCGTAAGCGCCCAGCTGAAGATGTGTCTAGTGATCGTTCGACGAAGATTCAGAAGACGATGGATGATGGACCATCTAGCGGTTCTCAGTAGACCAGTCTGTATTTAGTAGTGATCTTTGTATCTTTTGTGCTTTTGTAGCTTTGACTGAACCGACTTGTTAGTAGTAGACTTGGCACGAATTTTGAGTGTGTATAGTGCTAGAACTTTGATGTGGGATGTACTAAGACAATACTTTTGTTTCAAATCGAATGAAATATGTATCTTGTCTTGAATTCCATATTGTGCCTTATTTGTATCTTGATTATGAATTCAATCCATATTATATGAATCGTTTGTTGGGTGAATGCTTAATACTTTGAAATTGTGGAATTATAGAACTATGCCGCCCAAGAAGGCTGTGACTGAGGATGATGTACGTAGGATTATTACGGAGCAAGTTACCGCATCTATGATTGAATTTATGGCAAATGCTAGAAATGAAGTTGGCGGTAGTGGAGCTGGCGGTAGTGGAGCTGGCGGTAGTGTAATTTGCGGTACTAATGTGAATGTGAATGCTAATAATGTGAATGCTAATGCTGGAGGAAATATAGGAGGACTTGGAGCTAATGCACCTGAAGTTGGTGGCTGTACTTATGTGACGTTCATGAAGTGTGAACCTCTACCTTTTAATGGAACTGAAGGTGTTGTAGGATTAAGTCAGTGGATTGAGAAGATTGAGTCGGTGTTTCGGTTAGTAAGTGTAAGGAGGAAGATAAGGTGACTTTTGCTATGGCTACTCTTAAAGGTCGTGCGTTGACTTGGTGGAATGGGATAATTGCTTTCATTGGTCTTGATGCTGCTAATGCTACTCCTTGGGCTGAAATTAAGAAGTGGATGACTTTGGAGTTTTGGCCTCGTAGTGTGATTATTAGGTTAGAACAAGAGTTGATTCATTTGAGAATGAAATGTGTGGACATTGATAGTTACACAAACCGATTCCATGAGTTGGCCTTGCTATGTCCTTGATTGGTTGAACCCAAAGAGATCTTTAACACCCCCAAATTTACACGCAGCGGAATACATTTTTGGGTGCTAAACAATGGTACAACAACACATAATTTATAAAGAACGACTCGAAAAGAGACGTTTTAGATTTATCGTTCCTAAAACATTTGCCAGAGTAGCGTAGTCCCAAGACATCGTAACCGAAGTACAACCAAAACAAAAGATTTAAATTGTTTTGGACAAAAGGAACGACAAACATTCAAAGAGTTTATATACAAAGTAGTGCACAACATTCATTCCCGTGGCTTCCAAGCTTCAGCCTTCTTGATTACCTGAAATACATGTGAGAAAATCATCAGCAAAAATGCCGAGTGAATCTACAGGTTTATATAATCATTTTGAACACAAGCCAAGATTATAAGTTTGTGGCATACTTGAAGGCAACAAGCATCAAATAATAATTCGCATCAACAATAATAATTGTATATAGCATAAATTGCAATAAGCTCATGGAACCGAGCCCTTAGACACTCCCTTTAGAGGTCTGATAAGACAGGAGATTTATTAATTGTCGGTTACCTCCAGATTATTGGTACATTGTCGTATACCTGACTTCTCAATACAATATGTTCAAACAGTGTGGAGGTCGGGCCTAAGCTTCTATGACAAGTCCACAAAAACTGAACCGGGGCGGCTTCCCCAATAGATCTATTAATTGTACTAGCGGTTAACCCATCATAGGTTAATTAACGGTCCATAATTGAGGCTTTAACAAAGGCAATCACTTAATGCAATTTAAAGGCAACCACGGGTCCATTCATAAAGGGACAAGCATACCATAAAAATCTTGTGTTCTAAGTTTACAAAACATGTATTCCCCCTCGTGGGTTTTAAAATATTTGAATGAGCTCAAACGAGGCTATAGACTCGCCTTAGTACTTATAGTAGTTGAAGACAATCGCCGACGATGGTAGATGCCCGATAATCACGATAACCGCAACCTAGCAAATAAGGTGCGTACTTTAATAATAGACTCGAGAAATAAATGATACTTAATAAAATCAAAGTCGAACTCATAAAACCACAATACACTCGAGAGTAAACGATAAAAATAACTTCATTATACTTTACTACTAATTTACTTTACCATTTTATACTTTTAACAAAATCCGGCGGTACATACTACATGTACTAGCTTATTTACCCCTTTTAAACTTGTCAACCGTTTATGAAACGACTCGATAAACTAACTTACTATATATAGAAAGTCCTCCTACAAGTTTATCAAATGAAATCACTTTTAAAGTCCTTTACT
The DNA here is from genome assembly GCA_025667525.1 of Glebionis coronaria. Classification (NCBI taxonomy): domain Eukaryota; kingdom Viridiplantae; phylum Streptophyta; class Magnoliopsida; order Asterales; family Asteraceae; genus Glebionis; species Glebionis coronaria. Next base: position 322,829,155 of record CM046875.1, on the reverse strand, counting down.
CGACTCATTTTCAAACTACAAAATCCGGACAGATTTACGTTAATTTTTCATACGACCGTTTTAACTTATTTAAACGACTCCATTTACAAAACCGACACTCGGGTTTTAAAGTAAACTCAACCTAATAAATAAATACCTCATTATCAGTAGGTTACACATTTTAAAACATCCATTTAGAGTCCCCGATATTCGATCCAAATATCGACAACAACTATATGTAGTGTCGATACTCGTCTCCCGGTACACGATCATTCAAAACATCATAACTTCGCGCTCGTTTTGAGTTAGAAGCTCTACCTTATATCAAATCGAAGCTAAGGAAATTATCTACAACCCTAGGCTATAAGTTAAGTCATTTTCAAGACATAAAAATACGGATGTTTCAGTTTACTTACTGCTATAAAATGGGTACCAAAATCTTGTACAAAATCAAGTTTTTGACCACAACCAACCATAGAAATGGTCATTCCTATACTCTAACATCATCATACATCCATCATAACATCAAAATCATAACAAAAATAAAAATCTTTGGATTAAAATATAGTTTTTAACAAGATTTCTAGCAAGAACCACCATGGATCATGCTAAAAACACCAAGCATAACCATGGCTTCTACCTACCAACATCAAAATAATAAAAAGTGCTTGCATGTGTAAAATTTTTATACCTATGTGATCCTTGATCAAAAATAGAGATGGGTCTATGCTTGGTTTTAGCTAGATTCAACCTCAAACTTGAGATAATTTGAAAAATGTATGGATTTGGGTGGGTGTTTGGTGTTTCGGCAAAATGAAGAAGAAAGGGAGAGAGAGAAGATTTTTGGAAGTGAAAAAAATGTGTGTGTGTGTTTAATTTTTAATTTTTAGTTAGTGGGGTAGGGACCTATGTGCAATTTGGCAAAAGTTTGGCTTAAAAATATAATTAGCTAGTTAAAAGGTGGGAAATTATCACTAGTAAATTTTTGAAAATATTTACGGGACTCGGGTTTCGTAAAAACACTTAAAAGTTTAAACGCACGCAAAAAATAATAATATAACGACTCGATACGTAATTAAAACGATATCGTCGAAAATATTAAATATCGAAATGATCGATAATGAAATATAAAATTGTGGGCATCCGTCGGTATCGCGATCACTAGTAGTCCTCGTTGCTCGTCAAAATATTAAAATAAAATATTAAATATCGATTTCAACTTAAACCGTTAAACATAATAATATTTAAGATTATAAAATACTTCAAATATATTTGAAAAGTAAGAATTAAGTAATGACCTTATTTTGTGGGTTTTACATCCTCACCACCTTAGGAGAGCACCGTCCCGGGGCTTACTTCTCCTTAGGTCCGTCTACGAATAAATGTGGATACTTGCTCTTGAAGTAGTCCTCTCGCTCCCAAGTGTATTCGGGTCCACGTCGGGAATTCCATCGCACTTTCACTATCGGGATCTGACTTTGCTTAAGCTGTTTCACCACTCGATCCATAATCTCCACCGGTTCTTCAATAAAATGCAGCTTGTCGTCCATATGAATCTCCTTAAGTGGAATTATCTAATTCTCGTCCGCCAAACACCTCTTAAGATTAGAAACGTGAAAAGTATTGTGAACAGCACTTAACTTCTCTGGCAATTCCAACTTATATGCCACAGGACCAACTCGATCAATAATCTTGAATGGACCAATATAGCGTGGACTAAGCTTTCCTCGCTTGCCAAATAGAATTACTCCTTTCCAAGGTGATACTTTCAACATAACCATATCGCCAATATCGAACTCCAATGGTTTTCTCCTCTTATCCGCATAACTCTTCTGCCTACTACGAGCTGTCAATAAACGATTCTTGATTTGCACGATCTTATCAGTTGTTTCTCTAATCAATTCAGGACCCTTCAACTGACTTTCTCCAACCTCACACCAACCAACTGGTGATCTACACTTTCGCCCGTAAAGTGCTTCAAAAGGCGCAGCCTTAATACTTGCATGATAACTGTTATTGTATGAGAACTCCACCAAAGGTAAGTGTCGATCCCAACTACCTCCAAAATCCATTACACACGCTCGTAACATATCCTCCAAGGTCTGAATAGTCCTTTCACTTTGTCCGTCCGTTTCCGGATGATACGCAGTGCCCATATCCAACTGAGTCCCCAGAGCTCGCTGAAGCGATTTCCAAAACTCAGATGTGAACCGACTATCTCGATCAGAAATAATTAACAAAGGAACTCCATGTCTACAAATAACTTCCTTTAAATACAACCGAGTAAGTTTGTCTAAGTCATCCGTTTTCTTTATCGGCAAGAAATGAGCTGACTTAGTCAACCGATCAAAAATCACCCAAATCGTATCATAACCACTAGAAGTTCTCGGAAGTCCCAAAACAAAGTCCATAGTGATCTTCTCCCATTTCCATTCTGGAATTTCAGGTTGTTGCAGTAAACCCGAAGGTCTCTTGTGCTCAAACTTCACCTTAGCACACGTCAAGCATTTACTAACATAAGTAGCAATGTTAGCCTTCATATTCGACCACCAGTAACATTTCTTCAAGTCGTGGTACATTTTATCCGATCCTGGGTGAATCGAATATTTAGACTTATGAGATTCGTGCATAACTAGATCTCTCAGTCCTCCATACACCGGTAACCATACACGATTCTCGAAATACCGAATTCTGTCATCACGAATTTCGAATATAGGTGTCAACCTTCTACCCCAAGTCTTCATCTCTCACATTCTCTTCCTCCATCGCCTTAGTTTGAGCTTTAAGTATTCGATTAGATAAATCAGAATAAATTTTCATGGATAAAGCTCTAACCCTTTTGGTTATTTCTCTGTCCTTCCTACTAAGTGCATCGGCAACTACATTCGCCTTGCCGGGATGATAACAAATTTGAATGTCGTAATCACTCAACAATTCTACCCATCTTCTCTGCCTCATATTGAGCTCCTTCTGATCTAGAATATGTTGTAGGCTTTTATGATCGGTATATACCACACTCTTTGTACCGTAGAGATAGTGTCTCCAAAGTCTAAGAGCAAAGACCACAACTCCTAATTCCAAATCATGTGTAGTATAATTCTCCTCATGCTTCCTCAATTGACGAGATGCATACGCGATCACTTTCTCCCTTTGCATCAACACAACACCAAAACCCTTACGTGATGCGTCACAATATACCACAAAGTCTTCAGCTCCGTCGCGCAAAGCCAAAATTGGTGCAGAACACAGCTTCCGCTTCAAAGTTTGGAATGCTTCTTCTTCTTCTGAACCCCATTCATACTTCTTGTTTTTCTCGGTAAGTCTAGTAAGAGGTTTAGAAATTAAAGAGAACCCTTCAATAAATCGCCGGTAGTATCCAGCTAATCCCAGGAATTGTCTAACTTCAGTCGGGGTCGTAGGCCTATCCCAATCTCTAATAGCTTCAATTTTGGAAGGATCAACATGAACACCGCTACTATCGATCACGTGCCCAAGGAATTGGACTGAATCCAACCAAAAATCACACTGGAGAATTTCACATACAACTTCTCCTTCATCAACAACTCCAAAATAATCTTCAAATAACCTTCATGCTCCTCCCGACTTTTGGAATAAATCAGGATATCGTCGATAAATACAATCACAAACTTGTCGAGGTATGGTTTACACACACGATTCATTAAGTACATGAATACCGTAGGTGCGTTAGTTAACCCAAACGGCATTACTTGAAATTCAAAGTGTCCATAACGCGTCCGAAAAGCTATAATAGGTATGTCCTCCTCTTTAACACGAAGTTGATGATAACCCGACCTCAAGTCGATCTTCGAGTACACACACGAACCTTGAAGTTGATCGAACAAATCATCGATCCTAGGAAGTGGATAACGATTTTTAATAGTTAACTTGTTCAACTCTCGGTAGTCTATGCACATTCTGAACGATCTGTCCTTCTTCTTCACGAACAATACTGGAGCTCCCCAAGGTGACGAACTTGGTCTAATGAACCCCTTCTCCATTAACTCCTTCAACTGATCTGCCAACTCCATCAACTCAGACGATGCCAAACGATAAGGTGCACGCGCCACCGGTGCAGCTCCCGGCACTAGATCAATCTTGAATTCGACTTCTCGCTGAGGCGGAAGCCCTGGCAAGTCATCGAGAAATACTTCAGGAAAATCACGAAAAATCGGAACATCTTCCACACGCCTAACCGGTAGTTCCTTCTCCACTACTTGAGCCAAGAACAGGTGACAACCTCTTTCTACATATTTCCTCGCCTTGATACAAGATATCACCGTCAGACGATATCTATCGACATCACCTTTAACTACTAACACTTTACCCTTAACCGGTATGTGAACAACTTTCTCCCCACATACAATCACCGCATCATGAGCAACCAACCAATCCATACCAACAATCACATCAAACGAACCCAAGTCAATCGGCATCAAATCAGTTTCAAACAAATGATTTGCCAATTTCAAAGGACACTTCTTAAATATAGTGGTAGTACTAACTAATTGTCCATCAGCTAACTCGACCTCATAACTAGCATTTAGGCTTGTTGGCTCAACATCAATTAAACGACTAAAGGAAGTGCTTATAAAGCTCCTATCAGATCCTGAGTCAAACAACACACTAGCATAACGATGGTTGAGTAAGAACGTACCCGTCACCACATTTGGACCTTGTGCCTGATCAGCATCCTTAACAACATAAACTGCCCCAGCAGCTTCACCTGCTTTCTTGTTCTTCTACTTCGGACATTGAGGACGAAGATGATCACGTTCTCCACATTCAAAACAAGTCCTGATCGGAATAGCATTCGCTCTAGTAGTAGGAACCCTCGTCTTACATTTATCCACAACATGACCAACCTTTCCACATTTAGTGCACCTCGGTGGACATTTACCAAAGTGACAAGCACCACAACTCTTACATTTCAGGGCTGGTCCCCCTTGGTCAGCATTATCATTCTTGTTAGTCGCAGCTCTAGCCCCATCATTTCTCTTCTGATTGTACTGCCTATGGCGGTTACTACTTTGATTACCACTCTGTGAATTCTCCCATTTCCTTTTACTACCCTCAGCAGCTCTCTCAGCCGTATCTTGAACTTTCTGCCCCATGAGTGTATGAGCCATTCTTACAGTCTCAACAAAGTTCTTGGGTCGAGATGAAGTTGTCTCACCTTTAATGTACCCAGGCAACCCTTTAATGTATTGGTCCATCTTTTTCTTCTCCGTAGCAAAAGCATCTGGACACAACAAAACCAATTCATTGAATCGACTAGTGTATGCAGCAATGTTGTTATCTTTCAGCTTCAGGTGCCTCAACTCATCCTCCAAAGCAGTTAACTCTTCTTCTGGACAGAACTCTTCTTTCAACAACCATTTAATTTCATCTCAAGGTTTCTTGTTTGCAGTTTCTAAACCAACTATAGCAACTTGAGTCTTCAACCAGCTTAAAGCTCGATCCTTGAAAGTAGCAACTGCGAACTTAACCTTGTTCCTTTCTGAGCAATCACTAATCTCAAATGTTGTTTCTGTTTTCTCAATCCACCTGAATAATTCCATTGCTCCACCAGTTCCTTGAAATGTAGTAGGTCCACACTTCATGTATCCAGCAAAAGTACATTCTTTAACCGCAGCAGCAGCCTGAGCAACCTCATCTGCACGATTCTCAGCTACACCTGCCCCTCCAGCAGCTTCAGGTCCCGCAGGTTCACCTTCACCTTCAGCACCTGCACCTCCAGAGCCACCTGCTCCTTCAGTGTTAACACGCGCAGCTCTATCCGCAGCTAATGCTTTCACAACCTCTTTAGCAACTAGCCTTGCAATGGCATCATTTGTAATTCTCCTAGGTGGCATGATTCTGTCACATCACAAAGAGAAGATAAAATGAATGAGTTAATTGTATTCATGGTATAGTCATATCATGTACAAAATCAATCATCAAATGCATGCACATTATCAATACAAGGATTCACAATCATTATAAGGATCAAAAGAAACTATTATCCTCGATCAACAAGGAATGATCTTAAAGATAAATAGAGTACAACGACACTAAATAATAAACACTAGTCACGTGGGGATCCACATGGCTTAGTTAACTGTGTCTCGCTTGCAGTAGTGAAACCTGCTTCCTCCTCATCGAAGACGTAATTTGACGGTGGTAAATTTCACAAAATGGGTATAAGGTCATAATAAAATGAAATAGAATAATTTCCAAAAATTTAAATAAATGTAGAAAATCCTTCAAAATAATTACAGAAAAAATTCCAGAAATTTATTTAAGTAAATCATTAATAAATGATAACTCTTATCGAAAAGCTTAACGATATCAATATATATATCGATAAAAGATTATAGTATTTATTAATAAATACTTAGTAATAAGGCATACATAATAATGTATACTAAAGTTATAATCCCAGAAGTAGCTTGAACCTGAAGTCACGCGAAATCATGTGCACCGACTCTTTGAAAAATGAAAACCGACAGTTACAGTTTAGGTTTTTAGAAAAAGACCTAGTTCTCTATAACTCATGGCTCTGGTACCAATCTTTAACACCCCCAAATTTACACGCAGCGGAATACATTTTTGGGTGCTAAACAATGGTACAACAACACATAATTTATAAAGAACGACTCGAAAAGAGACGTTTTAGATTTATCGTTCCTAAAACATTTGTCAGAGTAGCGTAGTCCCAAGACATCGTAACCGAAGTACAACCAAAACAAAAGATTTAAATTGTTTTGGACAAAAGGAACGACAAACATTCAAAGAGTTTATATACAAAGTAGTGCACAACATTCATTCCCGTGGCTTCCAAGCTTCAGCCTTCTTGATTACCTGAAATACATGTGAGAAAATCATCAGCAAAAATGCCGAGTGAATCTATAGGTTTATATAATCATTTTGAACACAAGCCAAGATTATAAGTTTGTGGCATACTTGAAGGCAACAAGCATCAAATAATAATTCGCATCAACAATAATAATTGTATATAGCATAAATTGCAATAAGCTCATGGAACCGAGCCCTTAGACACTCCCTTTAGAGGTCTGATAAGACAGGAGATTTATTAATTGTCGGTTACCTCCAGATTATTGGTACATTGCCGTATACCTGACTTCTCAATACAATATGTTCAAACAGTGTGGAGGTCGGGCCTAAGCTTCTATAACAAGTCCACAAAAACTGAACCGGGGTGGCTTCCCCCATAGATCTATTAAATGTACTAGCGGTTAACCCATCATAGGTTAATTAACGGTCCATAATTGAGGCTTTAACAAAGGCAATCACTTAATGCAATTTAAAGGCAACCACGGGTCCATTCATAAAGGGACAAGCATACCATAAAAATCTTGTGTTCTAAGTTTACAAAACATGTATTCCCCCTCGCGGGTTTTAAAATATTTGAATGAGCTCAAACGAGGCTATAGACTCACCTTAGTACTTATAGTAGTTGAAGACAATCGCCGACGATGGTAGATGCCCGATAATCACGATAACCGCAACCTAGCAAATAAGGTGTGTACTTTAATAATAGACTCGAGAAATAAATGATACTTAATAAAATCAAACTCGAACTCATAAAACCACAATACACTCAAGAGTAAACGATATAAATAACTTCATTATACTTTACTACTCATTTACTTTACCATTTTATACTTTTAACAAAATCTGTCGGTACATACTACATGTACTAGCTTATTTACCCCTTTTAAACTTGTCAATCGTTTATTAAACGACTCGATAAACTAACTTACTATATATAGAAAGTCCTCCTACAAGTTTATCAAATTAAATCACTTTTAAAGTCCTTTACTCGACTCATTTTCAAACTACAAAATCCGGACAGATTTACGTTAATTTTTCATACGACCGTTTTAACTTATTTAAACGACTCCGTTTACAAAACCGACACTCGGGTTTTAAAGTAGACTCAACCTAACAAAAAAATACCTCATTATCAGTAGGTTACACATTTTAAAACATCCATTTAGAGTCCCCGAGATTCGATCCAAATATCGACAACAACTATATGTTGTGTCGATACTCGTCTCCCGGTACACGATCATTCAAAACATCATAACTTCGCGCTCGTTTTGAGTTAGAAGCTCTACCTTATATCAAATCGAAGCTAAGGAAATTATCTACAACCCTAGGCTATAACTTAAGTCATTTTCAAGACATAAAAATTCGGATTTTTCAGTTTACTTACTGCTATAAAATGGGTACCAAAATCTTGTACAAAATCAACTTTTTGACCACAACCAACCATAGAAATGGGCATTCCTATACTCTAACATCATCATACATCCATCATAACATCAAAATCATAACAAAAATAAAAATATTTGGATCAAAATATAGTTTTTAACAAGATTTCTAGCAAGAACCACCATGGATCATGCTAAAAACACCATGCATAACCATGACTTCCACCTACCAACATCAAAAAAATAAAAAGTGCTTGCATGTGTAAAATTTTTATACCTATGTGATCCTTGATCAAAAATAGAGATGGGTCTATGCTTGGTTTAGCTAGATTCAACCTCAAACTTGAGATAATTTGAAAAATGTATGGATTTGGGTGGGTGTTTGGTGTTTCGGCAAAATGAAGAAGAAAAGGAGAGATAGAAGATTTTTGGAAGTGAAAAAAATGTGTGTGTGTTTAATTTTTATTTTTTAGTTAGTGGGGTAGGGACCTATGTGCAGTTTGGCAAAAGTTTGGCTTAAAAATGTAATTAGCTAGTTAAAAGGTGGGAAATTGTCACTAGTAAATTTTTGAAAATATTTACGGGACTCGGGTTTCGTAAAAACACTTAAAAGTTTAAACGCACGCGAAAAATAATAATATAACGACTCGATACGTAATTAAAACGATATCGTCGAAAATATTAAATATCAAAATGATCGATAATGAAATATAAAATTGTGGGCATCCGTCGGTATCGCGATCACTAGTAGTCCTCGTTGCTCGTCAAAATATTAAAATAAAATATAAAATATCGATTTCAACTTAAACCGTTAAACATAATAATATTTAAGATTATAAAATACTTCAAAAATATTTGAAAAGTAAGAATTAAGTAATGACCTTATTTTGTGGGTTTTACAAGATCCGAATTGAGCAATATATTAAAGGGTTGACCAGGAATATCCGGGGGGACGTGACATCATCTAAACCACTGACCATTGATGATGCTGTTTGAATGGCTTACCAACTCATTGGACTGATAATTCAGGATAAGGAAGATGAAGCCCGTGTTGGTGAGAAAAGAAAGGGAGACGGTGATCGTGTAGATAGAGGTGATAATAGGAAGAATTTCAATCGCCGTCAGAACCAGAGAAAGGGGAATGCAAATGCTCTTACCAACAACACACCACGCAACGATGATAGATGTCCTAAGTGTGGCAACAAGAGGCATGCTGGCGACTGCTGGAAGTGCCGAAATTGCGGAAAGCTTGGACACAAGGTTGAAAGGTGTAAGAAGGGAACCATTTGCTTCAACTATAATGAAGAAGGTTATAGGAAATCGAAATGCCCCAAGTTGAAAGCGATTGTACCTGGAAGAAACCCCGAGGGTGGTATCTATCAACTTGGAACAATTAAGGTGAAGAAAGAGGATTCGAATGTCGTTACCGGTACGTTTTTACTCAACAATCATTATGTTGTTGCTTTATTTGATTCAGGTGCTGATAGGAGCTTTGTATCCACTAAATTTAGTACCCTTATTGTCATTGAACCTATTGAGATAAATACCAGTTACGAGGTGGAATTGGCTGATGGCAAATTAGTGAAAACTAATAAGCTATTAGAAGGATGCTCTCTAAATCTCTTAAACCATTCCTTTCTGGTTGATTTGATGTTGATAGAATTAGGTAGTTTTGATATTATTATTGGTATGGATTGGTTGTCGTTGAATAATGCAACTATTTTATGTGGAGAGAAGAAGGTTAAGATTACTCTTAGGAATAGGACGTTAGTAATTGATGGTAATCGAGGTGAATCCCGTTTAAAAATCGTTTCATGTATTAAAGTCCAAAAGTATATCAGGAACGGTTGTGAGTTATTCTTAGCTCAAGTGACCGGGAATGAGTCTAGGGAGAAACGATTGGAAGATGTACCTATTATTTGTGAATTTCCTGATGTATTTCCTAAAGATTTACCCGGACTTCCACCGATAAGGCAAGTAGAGTTTCGAATCGATTTAATTCCTGGTGCTGCACCGGTGGCACGTGCGCCTTACCGATTAGCCCATTCTGAATTAAAGGAGTTATCTGAGCAACTTAAGGAGTTGTCTGATAAAGGTTTTATTCGACCGAGCTCGTCGCCTTGGAGAGCTCCAGTCTTATTCGTTAAGAAGAAGGATGGATCTTTCCGTATGTGCATTTATTATAGGGAACTGAATAAGTTAACAATTAAAAATCGATATCCTTTACCTAGGATTGATGATTTGTTTGATCAACTGCAATGATCTAGTGTGTATTCTAAGATAGATTTGCGGTCTGGATGTCACCAACTTCGCGTCCGTGAATAAGATATTCCTATAACTGCATTTAGAACTCGTTATGGACACTATGAATTTCAAGTAATGCCATTTGGGTTAACTAACGCACCTGCGGTTTTCATGGATTTAATGAATCGAGTGTGCAAGCCCTACTTGGATAAATTTGTGATTTTGTTTATTGACGATATTCTAATCTATTCTAAGAATGAAGATGAACATAGAGAACATTTAAGGATTGTTTTGAATTTGTTGAAGGATGAAAAGTTGTATGCTATGTTTTCGAAATGTGATTTCTGGTTAGATTCTGTGCAATTTCTTGGTCATGTGATTAACAAAGGTGGAATTCATGTTGATCCTGCAAAGGTTGAAGCTATTAAGAATTGGTCTGCACCGACAACGCCAACGGAAGTGCGACAGTTCTTAGGATTGGCTGGCTATTATAGGCAATTCATTAAAGAATTTTCTTTGATAGCTAAACCCTTGACTAAGCTTACCCAGAAGAATAAACCTTTCGTTTGGGGAAGTGATGAAGATGGAGCATTTCAGACATTGAAGCAAAAATTATGTAGTGCGCCAATCTTATCATTACCCGACAGGAGTGAGGATTTTGTAGTGTATTGTGATGCATCTCTTAGAGGCTATGGAGCTGTTTTGATGCAACGAGAGAAAGTGATAGCTTATGCTTCTAGGCAATAAAGGTAGAATGAGGAGAATTATACTACTCATGATCTTGAGTTAGGAGCTGTAGTCTTTGCTCTTAGGTTGTGGAGACATTATCTGTATGGCACCAAGTGTACGGTATTCACCGATCACAAAAGCCTACAGTATATTCTCGATCAGAAGGAATTGAACATGAGGCAACGAATAAGGATAGAGTTGTTAAGTGATTATGATTGTGATATAAAATATCACCCAGGAAAAGCCAATGTTGTTGCCGATGCGTTAAGTAGGAAAGATAGAGAGCCTATCAGGGTGCGTTCTCTAGTCTTGACCGTGCACAATAATTTGCCTAAGCAAATTAGAAATGTGCAAATAGAAGCCTGTAAGAAGGAAAGTTTTGTTAATGAAGGGTTCCAAGGAGAAGGAGATCCTTTAGAGGTTAGAGCTGATGGAGTGAAATGCTTAAGAGGTCGTATGTGGATACCTAAGTTTGGAGGCTTAAGAGACTTGATTATGTTAGAATCCCATAAATCTAAGTATTCCATTCATCCGGGATCTGATAAGATGTACCATGATTTGAAGAAGTTGTACTGGTGGCCGAATATGAAAGTTGATATTGCTATGTATGTTCTTCAATGCTTGACTTGTGCTAGAGTTAAAGCTGAACATCAAAAGCCATCAGGACTACTTCAACAACCAAAGATTCCTGAATGGAAGTGGGAGCGAATTACGATGGACTTTATCACCAAGCTTCCTAGAACATCATCTGGAAACAACTCGATTTGGGTTATTGTCGATAGACTGACCAAATCAGCACACTTCATTCCGGTTAAAGAGCAGTTCTCACTGGAGAAGCTGACTCGTATATACCTTGAGAATGTTGTATGCAAACATGGAGTGCCTGTATCGATCATTTCAGATCGAGATCCTAGATTCGCATCGAATTTTTGGAAATCTCTCCAAAGATCTTTGGGAACGAATCTCGACATGAGCACTGCTTATCACCCCCAGACTGATGGGCAGAGTGAAAGGACGATACAAACACTAGAAGATTTGTTGAGAGCTTGTGTGTTAGACTTTGGTAAGAATTGGGATAAACATTTGCTGTTAGCAGAGTTTTCGTATAATAATAGTTACCATTCTAGTATTAAGGCTGCACCATTTGAAGCTTTGTATGGTAGGAAGTGTAGATCTCCTGTATGTTGGAGTGAAGTTGGGGATACCCAGCTCACGGGACCGGAATTGATCCAGGAGACTACAGAGATGATAGTTCAGATTAAGAATAGGTTGTTGACTGCCCGTAGTAGACAGAAAAGTTACGCGGATGTGCGGCGGAAGCCAATGGAGTTTAAAGTGGGTGACCAAGTAATGTTGAAAGTATCGCCATGGAAAGCGTTATAAGATTTGGAAAGCGAGGAAAATTGAATCCCCGTTATATTGGACCCTTTAAGATTTTATCTAGAGTAGGTCCGGTGGCTTACAAACTAGAGTTACCCCCAGAACTTCATGGTGTTCACAACACCTTCCATGTATCTAATCTGAACAAAATGTCTAGCAGTGAGTGATGAGAAAATTCCGTTAGGTAAGGTTCAAATAGATGGGAAGTTGCATTTTATCGAAGAGCCCGTAGAGGTTATGGATCGTGAGGTAAAGCAACTGAAACAAAGTCGGATACCTATTGTCAAGATCCGACGGAATTCAAAGCATGGACCGGAGTATACTTGGGAACGAGAGGATGAAATGTGGAAGAAATATCCGCACCTCTTCGATTTCAATAAGAAACGGACATCTAAATGAAATGGATCACGAGGACGTTGATCCCTTTTAGGAGGAAAAGCTGTGACAATCTAACATTTTCTGGTAGTGAATATTTTCTCGTATAATATTTTGAAACTTATTTTTGTGTTGGTTGACGAACTCACAATTTACGGATTTAAATTCGGGCTTACGTGCATAATTTTGCGTCCTTTACGACTAAACCGGAAACCTTAGGATTACGTATTTACGTTTTTGAACTCCGTTTTTGATGAGATAATTTTTATTGGATTCGTTTTGTGACGTTGATTCATAATTTATAAAAACGTTTTTCGTAAAACGACCCGAGGGCACGCAAATCAAGAAAACTAGAATCGAGGAATACCCGTAAACTAGTGAGATGGGACAAAATACATTGTCCCATCCCACTAGCTTAAATGGGACGGCACATGACACCACATCTAAGGATGTGGCATCATGTTAAGCTACATAGTTACAAGTGTAACTAAGCTTACAACCTAAGCTTACTCTTTCCACTTCCTAGCTAAAACCATCAACTAACTTCACACATACCATTTCATACATGCAAACTAACTCAAATCCTCTCAACCACACCACCCCTTGCCGTCTACTTTTAAGCTACAAACACCCCTTTTGATCTTTTCTAGCCATGAAATACATGTTATCTAGCTCTATCATGGAGTTATCTTGAAGCCTTGATCATTTGGTGGCCATATTAACAACATTGAAGGTGATTTGCTTGTGTCCTAGGGCTGATTTCTCAACTATTGTTCTTGGTGTTTGATGATCTTGGAGTTACTTGTGGTGTTCATCAAGTTCTTGTCTTCCAAAAACAAGAAATACACTTGGTTGGTAAAGAAGATCATCCTCTCCATTTTCTCTTGTTATTTTTGTAAAGAACAAATGTATTTTCTTTCTTATTGTATATGTATATGATGTATATATGATGATAAAAATGTTGTGTGGGGATCAAGTGTTGATAAATATGCTTAAAAATGTTAACAACCATGAGAAATAAGGCTAAAATCATGCTTATTTAGTTTGCTGTATAAAAACAGTATATAACTAAAACTTGAACTGATAAACTTGCATGGTATGATCCATTTACAGTAAGTACAAGATGTTATACACATGTGAGAGTTGGCCATGCAATGTAATCATTATAATGAGTGAGATATGATCAAAACAAGTTGGGTGTTCTAATTTGAATAAGCTGTTTTGTAAGGACTGTTAAGCATAGATAAACTTAAAATGAGTAGTAGCTATAACTAAGTTAAATGTATCACATAATATGACGAACATTCCATCCAAAAATGAACTTCTAATTCATTATAGAACTCTAGATATGGTAAATATGGTGAAGATGAAAATAAAAATCAGATTTTGAAAATTAATGTTTATTATTATTATATAAGCACTCAAATTTTATTGTATAAAATGTAAAATAAAAACCCACTAACTTATAGAATTTATTTATATAAATATGTAAAAGGTTAAATAAATGAATAACTTATAAAAATGGTAGTGGAATAATACTTATAAGTAATAAAAACTATAAACTTGATTTTTACGATTTTTTCGGCTATTATAGTAAAATTAACATTTTTCGCCAAATAAAACTTAGACGATCAAACCCGTCTAATGTAAAGTTTTTAAAAGTCATATACTGATATATAAGTAGCTAATACAAGTAAAAACCGATAAAACCCGAACTATAGGACATACGGACATTAACGAGCTAACTAAGCATATTGGACTAATAATTGGACTGAATAAGTTAAACACTTATAAAAAGAACTTATTGGGCTTAACCCATTTGGGCCCAACATGGAAAGTATAAATATATACTGATAATATAGGTATAAAATGGATTAAAACAACTTAAAGAACTTATACTAAGCTTATTGGACTTAAAATAGGTAAGTAGGTAAAACTAGTAAACTAGTAAAAAGTTACCAAAACGTAAACACTAAAATAAGTAAACAAGGATATATAAACCCACTTGATCATCATCATATGTACAAAATCATCATATATATATTGTTATTTTGATAAAAGTCATTGGACAAGAGTCTATGACCGATTATTATTTATATAGGTTTCCGTGACCGAAGCACGCCCGTAGCCGATAATCCGCCTTTCATTATCAACTTGAGTTCATAGCCTCGTACTCTTTTAAATGTTTTATAAAATGATTTGTAAACCCGTGAGGGAGATAACATGCTAGATTTTTATAAAAATAGAACATAAGTAGTCCCGATGGTATGCTTAATGATATGGACCCGAATGATGCTATGACCCTATAAACGAGACAAAAAGGATTATTAGTAGTTAGGTTATGTCACTTAAAGTCCCATTAGCATGAATTGTGAACTACCGGGATTTGGTAGACGCTTATGCATTTGATAGTACTATTTGGGGACGATCACCCCAGTTCGCGCCTTGACGGTTGATCCCCGTCGTACCACATTGATTGGTAAGCGAATTTATGTATGAGAAGATTCCATAGCGTGATTTTTGTGACGACACGCTAACTTAGATGGGCAAATTGTTTGTCGGGTTCGCGGCCCGTTCTTTTCATAGTAAGGTAACAATGTCATGCGGCTAATAATAATCCTAAAACCTATATACAAAACGACAACGACGCTTATAACGCTGATAATATTACCTATTATGGTAATATTGAGGTAATGGTCTCATGGACGGTTTAAGACGTATGCTTGATTTATATATTGCCTGACTAGCAATATGAGGACTTACTTCCGATATTATACTTGTGTTCTGATTTTAACTATTGTTTTATATAACGGTTTTTATTAAACTCTATGAATTCACTCGGCATTCGCTGATATGATTTTTGCATGTTTTTATCTCAGGTGCTTGAAGGTAATCCGGATGGAGATCGACTCTGATGGCCCACATAATATTAAAAATGTTCATTCGATCTATGTTTTTTAAACTAAATGACCTGTATAATTTGGGACCTGTTGTACACTTTAAAACTTTTTATCGAATGAATGTATGTTAAACCTTGTACAACCATTTTTATGTGTTGTCTATGATTGGAGTTATTGTGCTATCCCGTAACACTCTGAAAGACCCTTCCGCTGTACCGATACGAAAAATGAGAGTGTTACAATATCCACAATCTCCCTTCTTGGCGGAGAAAACCTTACATCGTCGCTTACATTATTTTCCGACACTAAGCTAAATGTCGAGACCTAATCTTTAGCTAGGACCAATCTACACAACGTTGCCTACTTCACAATTTAACAAAACAAGGCTAGATGTCGAGTTCTAATCTTAAGGTAGAACCAATCTGCACGACGTTGCCTACTTCACCATTTTCCGACACAAGGCTAGATGTCGAGTTCTAATCCAAAGCTAGAACCAACCTTCACGACTCTTCACTTTGAAGCTAAGTGATAACTTCACACAACACAACTACTAATCACTTTAAAGTTAGTGAGAACTCACAAGACACAACCACATCACTTTATAGTTTAGTAAGAACTACTAGTCAAATCTATTACAACTCAACTAGACTTATCCAAGTACACACATGTAGCTTGGATTTACACAACACAAATCTAAGCAAACACATATGCAATGGATGTACACAACAAATCCAAGTATCCACAATTAACTTGGATTAACACAACTAGTCCAAGTATTCATAAATACAATGGATTAACCTAAAACAAAAAAGGGTATCATGATGAATATGATTAGCTCATAGATTCATCTTTATCACAACACTAGTGAGTGAGTGATCTTCTCATTGGACAAGGTAAAGGAGGGGATCAAGAGGATAATCATATGTAAACATCCTTAACACTTTAAGTGATCATTTACTAATGATTATGCTATAGAAATTAGAAAGGGGACTGAGAAAAACGTCCAAGAGGCTTATTGGAAAATGAGATGTGACCCACTATTTAAAGGAGACAAAGTATAACGGATATATAACGGCTATCTGGGCGCGGTACCTTATCTAGCCTGGCGGTTCCATATCGCTAGGGAACCGCCTAGCTACTTAAGGTACCGCCCCTTGAGTACGCTCTGTTTTTCGTCTTTTAGTGGGGTGGGAATATCTGAGGTATTTGAAGCCTTCAAAAGATATTCTAATAGCATATGGAATATGCTACTTTCAAATTTTCATTTTCCATTTTAATTAAACATTTCCTAAAAAATAAAGTTTATTAAAAAGACTTTTGACATATTAACAAAAGTGAGTTTTAAGGATAATCATTTTGATGATCACTAAGTATGATTAAGAAAGGTTAGTGATATGATTATTACCTTGATGATAGTGTTAGTTAAATAATTCGTTTTGTGTTTTACACTAAATGTGTTGTATAGTTTGTTGTGATCAAAACTAAGAAAGATTAGTTAACACTAATAATGTTTTTAGGCATCACTTGCATTAACAGTTATAAACATGAAATCTGCTTAATTTCAAGAGACGAATCCATTCATCACATCCAATTAAGCTAAAATTAATTGAATAAAAACCCTCAAATGTGTTCTTGAGAAGGATTTTGCAATTAAGAGAATGAGTACACATGGAGCTTAGGGAGTGGCTACAACACGTCATCAGCCCCAACAAACCTTCATTCTCACTCTATAAATAGGACATAGAATGATCATTTGTACAAGTAGATTGTAGGTAAGAAAAACACACACTTTAGTTTTCGCTCAATTTCCAGTTCTTCAATTCAGTTAGTAACTACTCTTAGGTGCTTGACAAACACCTAAGAGTCAGTTAGTTAGTTAGTAACAGATTGTAACCAATTCTCCTTCCATTAATAAAACACAAAATTCAGTTCACTCAATTCTCATTCTCCTTACTTCATTACATTGATCCTAGTGATATTGTGTTGTTTCTGTTGATCTTCCATGATCAATGGAATCTTGTTGATGCTTTGAAGACTTGTATCCAGTTCAGTTGCCATTTGGAATTTATTTGCGTTCCAGTTCATGTAGTGTAGCAGGGTGATGATTGTAGCAGGATTTGGTGATGATATGATGGTGATTATTGGTTGATAGATGGTGGTTTAGTGGTTGTTAGAAGGTTCATCGCCTCTCTACTCCTTCAGTGGTGTCTTCAAGGCTAAAAAGTTATAAATTTCTTATTTCAATTGAACAGCTTATGCATGCTTAATTCATAGTGTAGCCTCTATTTACTGAACAGATTGTGTGTTTAGATAACTTGTAGCTTAATTGTGTTAGATTGGTAGTTTACTTATAGTATAACATCCTTTAATTCAGATTCACTTAGTTAAAATTTTGTTTTTCATCAGTCATAGTTCACTAGTGGTCATTTTGTTATTAAACAAGTAAACTTGCTGGAAATTGAGTCTAAACTGCTTCATTTCATCTATAGAGTAAAGTTTGATAGGTGCCTTAATCAGTCTTAGTCTTGTGCTCAAAAACTCTTTGAAAAGTTCCTTATCAGATTTTAAAGTGGTGTTTGGATTAAAACATTTTTGGTGATTCAGTTGATGAAATTAGTTAAGAAGTGTTCATTTACACTTAGTCTAATAGTGTAAACATTTTAGAAAAGTTTTATGGTCAAACAAGCTTTCAAAAAGGCAATTGGTAGTATAAAACTTTGGGTCAAGGAATTTCAAAGTTCATCAGTGTAAACCAGTGACTTTTGATCCATTGGCATTTCTTGGTTTCTTGATGAAATTGCCTGAAACTTGTTCACAATTATAGTTTAACATCCAGTCTATCAGTCTTTAGTTGGAAATTCTACAGTATCAAGTTTTGAAAGAGTTCTTGGCTTATTAAAAGCACTTAACCAAAGTTACTCATTCTGTTTTGCTAGATCCCATAATCCACTTCATAAATTCAAAGATTTTATTTTACAAAATCACTTGCAAACATGTCATAAGCAATTCCTGAGATTTTCAGCTTTTTGAGTTTTTGGTCAATTTTGGTCAAATAAGCTGATTTTGGCTTATTAAAGATTCCAGCTTATTCAGTAGACCATTTTCAATTCTGAAAGAAATTCCAAGCTTCTTGGAGCTTGATTAATCAGATTTGATAAGAAAATCGTTTTGTGGATGTTTAGATTTCAAATGAGCTTATAGTTTGCTTATTGAAATAAGCTATCAAGAGATTTAAAAGCTTTTAAGCAAATTCCTTTTGCAAGGCTAGCTTATTTTCAGTTTTAAATAGTTTAGAAAAAACTAGACTGATTTTGGTTGAGTAATAAGCTCTTACCAGCTTATTCGTGTCACTTTGCCCGTTTTTACAAAAGTTTTTGTTTTAATTGCAAAATAGTCCTTGGTTTTTGTTAAACTTTGTATTCAGCTTCTAAACTTCATATTTTTTTGGTTTTAGATAAAGTAGTCCCTGGATTTCTATTAGTTACAATTTCAGTTAGTAGTTTTGGAATTTATTATGTTTGTTACATAGTTTGTTAAATTTTACATATTTGGTCCCTATAGTTTATGATTTTGCATTTCAGTCCCTATACTTTCATTTAGTTTACATTTCAAGCACTTTTACTTTTATGCAATTAAAATTGTACTTTGTGAATAATATTTGGTACTTGCACTTTGTTTTACGGATACATAACTTTAGTATTTTCATTTTTCTACGTGTTTGATTGAATTAGACATAGAATCCAAATACTCTTAACAACCAAGAACAATTTAAAGCTCGATATTAGTAGGCCTTTCAATTTGTCTTCAGTCAAGAATAAACGAACTTGCAAATATTGAATATCAGTATGCTTAACCAAAGAAGGTGTAGAAGGCATTATAGGATCAATAGTTGTCTTTCCACTCCCTGTTGTGATTGCATTAAAATTAGCCCTTGGATTTGTTTGTGTGTTTGAAGGTAGATCACCTTGTGGTCTTTGATTGAGAAGCATCATAAACCTCTTGTTGGTTTCCTCATTCATAGCTCTTATTTGATCTTGTGTTCTCTTTCCACTTTCACGAATCCTTCTTTCGGTTTGTTGGTTCATCTTTAAATGTAGCTCAAAGGTATCATTTTGCCCATATCCTTGATTCTATCCTTGATGGTGTCCTTGATTATGAAAATGTGGAGGTAGTTGGTTAAATCCTTGATTATTTGCATGAAAGTTGTTTCCTTGATGTTGAAAGTTATTGGGTGCTCTATAGTTGTTGTGTCCTTGGTAATTTGGCCTAGGCCCTTGATTTCTTTGAAGCAATTGAGGAGGGTTGGTTTTGTTTTAGGTGGGTGGATGGGGTGGAAATCCGGGTAGAGCAAGGTAGTTATTTGACTTCTAAGAGAGATGGTTAGGGTTGATGTTACGTTTGAAGTGCTCTCTTTATTCATCTTGATAAGCATAACATTCGCCTTGATAAATTTAAACCTTGTCACATTGTAAGTAAGAGTGAGGTCCTCCACATATCTCACAACTTATGGTAATAGTATTCACATCATTGGAAGAGTTGTTTAAAGAAACTTTCATAAGGGCATGGATCATCTCTTGATTCATCTTTTGATTCTTTTCCATTACTTGAAGTATCTCATTGTGACTCTTGAGGAGTTGAGTATCAATGTATGTATGAGAACTTTCTTCCACAACATGGACCCTCTCATCTCTTTGGTTATTTGTTTGCACCGTGGATTTAGTCTCAATAATGTCCCATTCCTCTTGTGTGGATTTGGAAAGATTATTCCCACCCGCGGAGGAGTTGAGGGAATCTTGATGATGTGGTCTTAATCCATTGTAGAAAGTGTTGATTTGATGAACTTGGTTAAATCCATGATTGGGGCATTTTCTCAATAACTCCTTGAACTCTTCCCCAGCATCACTAAAGGTTTGATCATTCTTTTGTTGAAAACCAATAATTAGGTTTCTCAAAGCAGTGGTTCCTGATGGAGGAAAGAACTTGTTCACAAACTTCTTGGTAAAGTCCTCCCAAGTGGTAATGCTCTTAGGAGGTTGTCTATCTAGCCAATACCTAGCATTACCCTCTAAGGAGAATGGAACTAAGATCAACTTAATGGCATCATGAGGGACCCCATTATACTTAAGTGTATTGCAAATGGATAAAAACTTCTTGATATGATCATGAGGATCATCCATGGGTCTCCCTAAGAAAGGTGTAGAAGAAACCATAGTAATCATGTTTGTCTTAAGTTCAAAGGTGTTTACGGGTATCTCGGCTATAATAATGGCATCGGTATTTCCCTCCACATTTGACAGGAGGATCTCCATCAATGGTCTATTATCAACGGCGGCCATGACTTCTTGTGTGTTGTTCAAAGCACGATGCTCGGGATCGGCTTGATGGATGGTGTTGTTATTATTCTTTCTCTTGTTCTTCCTTTTGGGTGGAAGGGGTTGTACACCAAAAGGTATGTGTGCACGCGCTCGAGTGCGCATGCAACTCAACTCGAGGAGTGAGAGAGGAGCTCTCGATCGACTTTGGAAAAGAAGGGATTATCCTTTCCGAGGTTCAATAAGTAATATCCACAAGAAAATATAATATATGTAAGTAATACTTTGGGTGGCAAAGCCGCCTATGTATTCACTTTAGTAGTTCGTATTCTTCGAATTCTTGCCTATTGGAAGTATTTATCTGTTTTTGCCTTTAATTTACTTTGATCGATACACGAACTTAAGACCGGAACGCCCCCAAGTACGTTGTATTGCAAAAGCAATACTAATGGAAGTATGTGTATTGCTTGTTTGTAGTACGTATATGTATTTACATATAATAATATAGAGAAAATATTTTTGTATTTATTGGGTTTTTTTTAATAAAATACTATATGTACGTAAAAACGATGAAAACCGATATATACAATATATTTTTGTTGTAATCTTTTAGGAAAAATATTACTTTTTGAATTTTTTTTATTTTTTTGGTTCAATTCTTAGGAAAGAATTGATTTTGTGGTTTTTTAATTTTTTAATTTTTTTTTATCTTTTGGATTTATGATACGTAAAAGGAACGCTCACGAGGTGAACGGATCACAAAATCCAATCGAAACCGTCAATCATTAGTCTCTCGTAATGTCATGAACCGGCAGCGGTGCCATTTAATATGTGATCTTATTCAAGTTCGTATTTCCCAACTCACGACAAATTGAAAGTCCAATTAACCTCAAGTTTTTAATTGTTTTTGGTTTTCAATAAGGATTTGGTATCTAGGTCTATTTCAATGAATCACGTAAAAAGGGTACAAATATTATAGCTATGTAACTGTAAACAAGTTGCAATTACCACAATTAAAGCACGAACTACAAGTCTTAAATGCACAATAGTAATAAATGCTCAAGATGTAAAGTAAGTAAAAGTACAAGGACCAAATGTGTTAATCAGAAAGTTAAGGGACTAAAAGTGAAAATTATAACAAACTATCACAACCAACTAACAAACTTTCAAAACTGAATAACCAAAATGTAACAAACTAAAAATATAAGGGCTTATCAATGCAAATCGTAAAAACTTGATTTTAAAAAGCTGATTAACAACAGTTGAAAGTTTAAGGACCTATTTGTAATTAAACAAGGCTTATAACCAAAAAAGGGCTATCACACTTCAATAAGCTCGTGTGAGCTTATTTCTTGACCAAATATGCTCTAGTTTTCTCTAAACGACTTAAAATCCAATTTTAGCTAGGTGTATTCCAGGAAATGAGCTGAAAACAAGTAAATCTCTAGTTAGATTATTCCAATAAGCCTAAATTAAGCTATAAGCTGAATAAGACTTCCACACTTGGATTTTTTAATGAAAATGATTAAGCTAGCAACAAAAGGACTGGAGTGTCAAAAATATTGGAAAATGGTTAAGCCTATAAGCTAGAATCTTAAAATAAGCAAATAGTGCTTATGGTTGACTTTCGTTGACCATAAATATCCAAAAAAGCTGATTTTCTCAAAAATTACTTAAAACATGTTTGTGAATAGGTTTGAGAAATAAAAATGCAACTTTTGTGAAGTAGATCAATGGAAAATGGATCAATGAGTACGACTTATCACAGAGAAATGAGTTTGCTTAACAACTTATTAATAAGCTAATATCTTGCTCAAATCAAAAGACTGTATGGTTTCACTTAGCAATTCTGAAAGTTCATATATTAGACTTGATCTAGGAACAAGATTCAGCTAAAAACATCCATTAACAAAGCAATGAGAGTAGATAGAAATCTGCTTGTTTTTCTGATGAACACTTGACCGAAAGTTTTTCTTGGTTGTTTGCCTTTTTGACTTTAGTTTTGACTACAAAAACTTTAAAATTAACTTATACTGATCTAATGAGTATGTATGAACTCAAATCAACAAGTTTCAAAAGCTCAAACACTATAACCACTCTAATCCAAACACAAGTTTTAATCTTTTATGAAAATTTACAAAGGCAATTTGACCAAAAGATTATGACAGCAAAAGAGACTTATCAAGACTTGTTTAACTACACAAATGAAATGCCATAACACCAAAAACCAGCAAGTTTACACTCTAGAACAAAAAGTAACTATCTGATGAGAATTAAACTGATGAAAAGATAAAATTATCAAGCAAG
This sequence comes from Glebionis coronaria, assembly GCA_025667525.1. Lineage (NCBI taxonomy): Eukaryota > Viridiplantae > Streptophyta > Magnoliopsida > Asterales > Asteraceae > Glebionis > Glebionis coronaria. The sequence goes on along the minus strand of CM046875.1, from coordinate 322,805,692 downwards.
ACTGATTAAAAAGATATAAGACTAATATCTATCTATAAGAACATATCAGTAACACAAAAAGCGCACTAAATCAATCACATTTCAGCAGATAAGCTAATTATCTAGGAATTAAGCATAGAAGAACAATTGAGTGGAACAAAAATGAGAGTTATGATTCCTTTTAGCTTGAAGCCCCCTTTGGTGGAGTAGTTAGGCGCTGAGCCAACTATTATCAACAGAAACACCAACAATCAACCACCATTAACCATCAATACATCATCATCATCTATAACTCATCTCCCCTGCAACATTCTGAATATCTGGAAAGAACTTGAACTAGAACTGTATGAAATCAGCTACAAGCTTCCAAAACACATCAACAAGCTCTATTGATCTTGTTTGATCAATAGAACTACATAGTAACATGATAGGTAGGATAATGAAGAAATGAGAAGTGAATTGTAGTGAAATGTGAAAATTGAAGCTTTATTAATGGTGAGTGTTTGTTAGAGGGTTGTTACAACTAAACTAACTAACTCAAGTGTTTGTCAGTCACTTAAGATTAGTAGCTAACTAGAATGCTAACTGAAAGTGAGGTAAAATTATAAAGTGTGTGTTTTTTCACACACTAAGTACCTTACACAAATGAAATACAATTTGGGCTATTTATAGAGTTGAGTTGGAGTTTGTTGGGGATGAGTGACGTGTTGGAGCCAATCCCCTGCTTCCACGTGGCCTTGATCGTCGAATTAAATTTACCCGTTTGAAGAACACAATTTGGGTTTCTCTTTTTAGTGATTTTCAGGCTAATTGGATGGTTGGAGTGTATTCGTCTTGTGATTTAGAGCACTTTTGATGTAGAACACTTGATCTGAAACTTACTCCTTTACGATATTGATTCTGGGATCGTTTGAATGTTGAAGAGACACGTGTAATGTTGTAAATGGTGGAGAAACATTCACTTAGATCGTTATCCACACACTAATTTATGATTGGTGGAGATTTTGACTATTGGGAGCACCGTTTAGAGATTTGGTTAATTAATATTACGGCTGTGAGTGGCCAACTGTTGCTTATGTGGTGATCCATGTGAATAAATCTTTGGCTTCTCATTTGTTGGAATGGTGTATACTCGGATCAATAGCAAAGTTACTTGAAAGTTGACATATTTAGTCCTTTGACTTGGCAGATTTATAACTTGAGCTCCAAACTTCATAGACTTGACAATTTTGGCCCTATGACTTTCAAACTTGCACAATAATGATCCTTGAACTTGTTGACTTGATAGTTGACCATGTTTGACTTTGTTCTTGACTTTATCATAATTGCACTTTTAGTCCTTCAACTTTGAAAGTTGTCATGAAAGGTCCTTTGACTTTGATTGGCTTGTCACTTTCATCCTCCTTTTGTCTTTTCTTCATCAATAAAGCTTTAATTCCTTTGGGGTTGCTCCATAATTGTATCATTTTACCTACACAAGCACAAACAACAAAACATACTCATAATACTACTTTTATGAATCAAAATTAGGTATTTTTCTTTATGTTTTAGGGTGATTTGTGATATAATTGATATGAGATTTCACTCATATCAGTGCTTAAATGATTTTATGACTTATTTCAACAAGCCTACGTCTGAACGTAACATAAACGATGAGTAATTTGTTATCTGACTTATTTTAAAACCTAAACCTTAAACCATTTAACCCTAAACCATATAACCCTTAAACCATAAACCCTAATTAAACCATAAATCATAATCCTACATACCATAAACCCTAAACATTAAATCCTAAATCCTAAACATTAAACCTTAAGCCAATGAACCCTAAAAACTAAATCATAAACTTTAAACCATTTAACCTTAAACTATAAATTTTAAATCCTATTTAATCATTAAACCACAAACTCTATCTAATTAAACCATCAATCCTAAACCTTAAACCATAAACCGTAAACCCTAAACCCTTAACCTTAAACCTTAAACCATAAACCTTAAACCATAAACCAATGAACCATAAACACTAAATCATTAACCTTAAACTATAAACCATAAATCCTATTTAACCCTTAAACCATAAAACCTAGCTAATTAAACCATAAATCCTAAAACTTAAACCATAAACCAATGAACCTTAAACCCTAAACCATAAGCCCTAAACCTTAAACCAATGAACCCTAAACACTAAATCTTAAATTTTAAACTATAAACCTTAAATCCTACTTAACCCTTAAACCACAAACCCTAGCTAATTAAACCATAAATCCTAAACCTTAAACCATAAACCAATGAACCTTAAACCCTAAACCCTAAGCCCTAAACCTTAAACCAATGCACCCTGAACACTATATCATACACCTTAAATTACTTAACCTTAAATCCTATTTAACCCTTAAACCATAAACCCTAGCTAATTAAACCATAAATCCTAAACCTTAAACCATAAACCAATGAACCTTAAACCCTAAACCCTAAGACTTAAACCTTAAACCAATGCACCCTAAACACTAAATCATACACCTTAAACCATTTAACCTTAAACTATAAACCTTAAATCATAATTAATCCATAAACCACAAACCCTAGCTAATTAAACCATAAATCCTAATTAACCCTTAACCACAAACACTAGCTAATTAAACCATAAATCCTAAACCTTAAAACATAACCCCAAAGCCTAAACCATACAACCCAAACCTAAAGTCTAAACCATACAACCTAAACCTAAAGCAGTATACCCTAAACCCTAAATCATAAACATTAAAAACAATTAATTAACCCTAAAACATGAACTTAAATTAAACTATAAACCCTAAACATAAACCACTTTATTAACCCTAAACCATAAACCCTAAACCATAAATCCTAAACCTTAACTCTCAACCCTATACCTTAAACCCTAAACCCCAACCCTAAACCATAAACGCTAACCCATTACTAAAGTATAATGTTGTCACCCTAACCTTATTAAACCGACCATTCAAAATCGAGCTTATTCATAGTAAATTGCTAGAGATGATTATTCATGGTGATTGATATACAGCTTAAATAAATCCCACATATTGCTTAAAAACCAAAGGATATTCAAGGTGATTATTATAACCTTATATATTTAAGTTATTTAACTATAATTTTATGTTTAAAATTAAAGTAATATTTTAATTCTATGTTTTATAAGCTTTTTAAAGTTAGTTAATTTTGAAAAAAATGTTTTTAATAAAAATACAACGTATATGTTTTTTTATTTACTTATTATCTATTTATTATTAACTTTTAATAATTAAATGTTAATTATAATTTTATTATTAACTAATTTTAATATTTACCTTTTCATTAAACATAAATAATATCCAACAACCATCTTGTACCCGCCACCATCTTCACAATCACACACAGGAAGAACAAACCCTAAATCTTCATCCAATACATGATAAAAAAAATAAAACCCTCATACACAATAGTCGCCAATCTACACAATCATTAATGACATGAAGCATCAGGAAAAAGGTAATGCAACAATCAGTATTGTTCAATTAAAATATTAGGGTTCATACGAATAGTGTAAGTTTGTTATGGTATTAGGGTTTACACTAATTTTTAATGCATGTATGTGGACCTATGTCATTTTTCATTAACGTGATTTGATTTATAGGACTAAAACTTCTTAATCCATGTCATTTTTAATTAACGTGATTTGATTCAATCTTGGTTATAGATTTTGTTAATGTGTCTGGATATGGTCCCATGGTATATTATAGTTACAGGTTTTTTGGTATGATATTATTTTAGGTTTTTTGAAATCAGTTGGATATGGTCCCTGATGTATCGTGGATAGTATATGTGATAATTAGATACATTATAGGGTGAATTAGAAAATTACCTTTAAGAAAAAGTAATAGACTAATAATACCAATGACGAATTCAATTAAACACGTGAGTGAGTCGAGTTCGTTGTACACGAAGATCTTATGAATTTGAGACGTTTAGCTTTGATTTGGACAATCGATTTGAATTGGTTTTTGGTTTTTAAACTACAATTAAAATCTACGAATTTTAAGCTATTTAAAATTAACCTAAAGTGCATGAATCGTAAACCCCGCCTATTTAAAATTCTATAAACACTTAATTATTTAAAAATTAAAACACTATTTTAAAAATTAAACTAATTAAAAATCTTAAAAATTAAGTCTATTTAAAAAATATAACTTTTAATCTATTTGAAATTCTAATTAAACCTTTTTAAAAAAAAAAAACTAATTAAACTTTATTAAAATTACTTTTTAAACTAATCTATTTAAAAGCTTTATTTATTTAAATCTAGAGTTATAAAAAAAATTAAACTACTTAAAATTGAAACTAATTAAACTATTTAAATAAAAACATTTTTTTTATTTTACTATTAAACTACTTTTTATTAAAAAATTACTTTAATTAAAATTATAATTAAAAGTTATATAAAAAAATTGAAACGTGACTAAGATAATAAGACTAAAACAAAAACTGCCAAATTAAACTCACTATATTAATGACAGAAGGGGAATTAATTATCAAACGAGCCTTTGGCTCAGCTGGTTAACACCTATTGCCTGTGACCAGGAGGTCACAGGTTCGAACCTCAGCATGGACATTTCTTTTTGGAATAAATCTTTTTGACAGATATGAATAGATACAGTCTCAGGAAAGACCCCTTTTTTTGACAGCTTATTTTAGAAGCTTATTAAGATAAGTTGTGAGGACAACAACTTAATGGGCTTATCAGCTTAGTAAAACTAATAAGAAAATAATACTGAACTAATATGAAGACAGTTTAATAATTCAAGCACACAAAGAAAATCGATTCAGCAAACAAAATAAACAAAATAAACTCTAATAATCAGTACAAAATATTCAACAGTCCATTCATCCAGCAAACAGAAAGATTTAACAATTAAAGCAAGCGAAATCTACTCAGCAATCTTGGCAAATTACAGCTAAATAATACCTAAATATCTAATCAGACAATGGCAAATTAATCAGTACACTTAAAATAGTTCAACCCAAATCTGTATAAACCTAACAACTATCCAGAAAATCAACTAATCAGATTTATCTGTAAATCATGGCTCCAAAAATCATGCTTTCAACAAATTCATACACATCAATATGAATCAAACACAAGATCAGTCGTATAATATCTAGCAGATTAAAAGCCCCAAATCTACTTAATCCTAAAATAACCTACACAGTTAAACAAGCTATCTCAGTAACCCTCAAAATTAATTCAACCAATGAGCTATGTCAAACAAGTAAACAATTCAGATCAAAACTACACCAGTAACCATTAAGCAATCTCAAATTAACATACTCAAATTTCAATACAGTAATATTAAGCATATTTAACCATTCTCACAAGAACTTTAACCAAATTAACAAATAAAACCTAAATAAAAAACTTATCAAACTAAAAACATGAACAATAAAAATTAAAAGTAGAATGCACCTTTTGAAGAATCCATTGAGGAGAAGGTGTGCGCTGAGCAACCTTGTTAACCGATTCTAACACGATCATTTCGAACCACCATACAAACGTCAAACACATCAACCAAATTCACCACTCGTTCCAAACAGTTTTATATATATAAATCATCGAGTAGGGATAATTTTATGAATCCAGTTTTACTTATAACATCAAACTAAAACTATTGATTAGTTTAAGTTTAATATCTCGAATGTTATTATGTGTAACAGTAGATAAAATAAATTCATAAAAAAAAACTTCAATAAGTAATAAAATGAGACACCTTGTGAATAATAAACTGATATTTTATTAATCTTCAAAAGATATTACAAGTTTTGAAGAAAAATACATGAACTAATTCTACCACTATTTTGACAGAATAACAATAAAAGTAAAAGAAGGATGATTTACAAGTAAAAATTGGGGGTATTTATAGCCTCCCCAAGGCTGTTGATAAAGAAGAATATCCGAATATTCCATAGGAGATTCCCTTTTCTTTGTAGCCTTTGATCTTCCTTCTTCTCTCTCCTTATTGAATCGGATGGCTGAGATGATTTATTCAAGCACACGGATCGCCAACGTGGCATTCGTGTGCTAGTTGTGCTTCTTTCAAGCGCTCTGATTGGTGGATTAGGAGATGTGAGGTGTATCCTCCACTGAAATTAAGCCACGTATCATATCTCCTCCATCTTTTCTCTTCCTTAAAAATGGGGGGGTTTTAATCCCCTTTTCTTGAATTAAATAATTAATGAAAAAGCCCCATGTATAAACGTGTTTTTACCCATCTAGGGTTAATGAACAGTAGGGTTTTTTAACTGGTTTTAGGGTTGAAAATTGGGGAAGAAAGGTGAAAGTGTTTCACCTAGTAAACATCGAAGACATTATTTAAAAATGAAAGTGAGTGGGTGGGACAAAACGTGTGGGTAAAATTAATATGGGTGGGTATTTAATTGATGGGAGAAGTGGGACGGTTTTGTGAAAGGTATGTGAATAATAAAGTTTGACAATCGTTTATAAACACAAGACATGCGTTTATAAAACCCTAAAGGCCCAATAACCTTATTTCATTCGTTTCTTTTATTTCATTTGTATACACATTGGGCTTGAAGCCCATTACTCCATCCGTGTGGTAAGTCCCCTTTTTTGGGCCTTTTGGACTAGTCCCAATTAATTTAACCATTTCTAATCAATATTGGGCTTTTCAGGCCCAATAAGCTTTTGTGGGTCCCACTTGGTCCGTTTTCTTGATAAAAGATTAAATCCTCCAAAGTCGAGCTCGATTTTTGGCTTCCTCAATCTTTATCATCAAACTCGTATCGATCATTGCTGGTTTTCGCGAACTTGGTACCTACACACATGAAAACAAGAAACAAGCATTTCCAAGGCATATTTGATATAAATCATGCATAATTTCATTGTTTTAAGCTATAAATGATATGAGTAATTACACTCATATCAAATTCCCCCATGCTAAGCAATTTCCGTGTCCTCACGCAATGATAAAATTAAACTATATCAACACCATTATTCAACTTTTGATATTTTATTTTGTAAAGACATAAAATAACTTTAATGATCATAAAAGCTCAAATAGATTCATCGTCATCAACTTTTCACTTTTCCATGCCAAGTGCAAAAACAAGATCATTGTTATTATAAGTTGGTAGACTAACACGAACTCATGTGGGCCAATTATTCACTTAGACTCCCTTATTCCTAGGTGTATCTCTTATATTTTATTGTTGTCTAGAATGATCACGAGGATGCATTGTTGACTTATTTCGATAATTTATTAGGCCGAAAATAAAGTGAACGATTTAATCAATAGTTAGCTAAAGGACAAAATCTTTTAAAACTGCTTCTCGGGACTTCATAAAGTTCATATCTTGGCATAACTTGCTTCGCGATTTGAGACCTTTCTCGGACCGATATTTGGCAAAGACTTAATACTTCCAACCTTGAGAGACGTTTACGAAATAATGGTCTTCTCTTCATAATATTTCTTCACTTGAATTTTTGAGAGATTCATACTTGGACCACGACTTCTTCATTTTTCTCCAATCTTTACTTGGGATTTTGATTAACAACGATCCGCCTCCTTTTTGGACTTGGCTTCATTTATCCTTATACCTTATTTTTGTATTTTTGGATAGACTTCTCCATGACTTTTTGGGAGTATTTTGCTTTTCGTCGTGTGTCTCGATCCTTCATATTGATCTTTGATAAATGAATCTTCACATCACTTGAGATCTTTAGCAATAAAACATAGCCCTCATGTCTTGTTAGGACCTTTTTGGACTCGCCAATTTTCGCATCCCGCTACAATAAGTTATGCCTTGGCTATGAACTCTAATCTATACCGAGCAACTTTTAAATGATCTTGGGCTAGAAGCTAAGTAACTTTTCAAATCGTTCAACATTATTTATTGCAAATAAATTTATTAACAAGTGATGGGAGAATAGGCTCATAAGTAACTCACATAATTTCCCGAAAGAATACCGAACTTATAATTGGCTCTTTCATCTCTTGTTCTCCATATTGTAAAATTCCAAGAATGAAATCAATGGATACTTAGCCTATCAAATCAAAGTTATGGGTTTCAAGTCATCTATAGGATCTTGCAACTTCTTATACTTTTGCAAGTTTTAGAATTTGCGTTTTAAAGTTCCCTTGATAAACGACTTTCTAGGATCAATTATAGGATCTTGCGAAAAGTTCTTGTCCTTAACTCGTATGAATTAAGACTTTCGCGTTTTAAAGCTCCCTATATAATAGCCTAGCAAAACTTAATTCAAATACGTTAAGGAAAAGCTAAGGTTAAAAACCGAGTCGAGTCAAAAACTATTCTTATTGAAAGCCTACATTCGTGTCAAAAACACTTATTTTATTTATTAAAACTTAAAAATAACACAAAAAAAAAATTAAAATTTTATTGAAAAATGAGAAAACAATACGTTTGGACACGACAAGAGCAATTGCAAGCGATTATATCGATTGACTCCCCCATGCTAAAACCAAACATTATCCTCAATGTTTCTTAGCTCAAGAGTAACACCCCCTTGCTAAGACACAAAGAGTCTAATGCAAATTCCTAGCATGGAAAGAGCACGCAAATCTATAAGCCGTTTATTAATTATGCCTCAAGATAAAACGTTAGTCGATAAAAATGAAGGGTAAGAAAGTGTGCCCCTTTTTGGCATTCAAAGAATGGAAGATCAAGTGGACCGGCAAAAACCGAACACGAGATTCTTCAAATAGTAGGGTTATACCTAAGATCACAACACAACAAATCACGAACACGAGCTTGAAAGATCAAGCCTTATTAGGTGTTAGAAAATAGAAAGAAGATAGAATGTATGGGACTCCCCCACAAGGCACCTCGTTTTTGTTAACCGAGTCATGAGCTCGACTCGATCCCCGCATTCATTGGTCCTTAGGGAAAGTTTGAAAATTCGGGACAACCTCCGTAGGTATGTCCCCTCCAAAGTAATGTTTCACACGATGACCATTCACCTTAAAGTTAGGCCCGTCTTTTTGAGCTAGCTCAACGGTTCCATAAGGGAAAACTTGTGCAATGGTGAATGGTCCGGACCAACGGGATTTAAGCTTGCCCGAGAAAATCTTAAGTCTAGAGTTGAATAAGAGGACTTGATCACCAACATTGAAAATGAGGTTATTGATCTTAGAGTCATGAATCCTCTTAGTCTTCTCTTTGTAGATCAAAGAATTTTCATAAGCTTGATCCCTTAATTCACTTAGTTCATTCAATTGAACCTTGCGATGATCACCCGCGGTCCCCAAATCAAAGTTACAATGCTTAAGAGCCCAATACGCCTTATGTTCGAGTTCAATTGGCAAGTGGCATGCTTTTCCGTAGACCAACCTAAATGGTGTACAACCAATTGGCGTCTTGTGAGTCGTACGGAAAGCCCACAATGCATCGTCCAATTTATCCGACCATGAAGTGCGATTTTCTCCAATAGGACGCTCCAAAATAATTTTAAGAGCTCGATTTGAAACCTCCACTTGACCACTCGTTTGAGGGTGATAAGCCGTAGAAAGTCGATGAGTGACACCATATTTCTTTAGAACTTTTGCAAATTGTTCATTACAAAAATGGGTCCCACGATCACTTATAATAGCCCGCGGAGTTCCAAACCTAGCAAAGAGTTGTTTCAAAAATTTCACCACAACTCGAGCATCATTCGTGGGCAAAGCCTTAGCTTCAACCCATTTAGACAAATAGTCCACGGCTACGAGAATGTATTTGTTTCCTTTTGATGATGGAAACGGCCCCATAAAATCGATCCCCCACATGTCAAAGATTTCACAAACTTGAATAATGTTTTGAGGCATTTCATCCCTTTGTGAGTTCTTTCCTTGACGTTGACAAGAATCACAAGTCTTGATCAAGTCTTGGGCATCACGATATATGGAAGGCCAAAAGAAGCCGACATCAAAGACTTTCTTCGCGGTGGCGTTAGCACCATGATGTCCCCCGGTGGGTCCCTCATGACAAGATTTAAGGATATCTTGAGCTTCTTTGCCAAACATGCACCTACGAATAACTTGATCCGCGCACACACGAAACAAATAGGGGTCGTCCCAAAAGTAATAGGAGATGTCCTTGAAAAACTTTCGTTTTTGTTGGGACGACATACCCTTGATCACAAACTTCCCCGCATGGTAATTTGCGATATCCGCAAACCATGGGGTACTATCATCACCACGAAAAGTAATCATACCAAGCGTCTCGAGAAGAAATGTTTCATTGATTTCCTTATTCTCTCGTTCACTTTGGTGAGGATTCTCAAGTCGGGATAAATGATCGGCTGCGAGATTCTCGGCTCCTTTTTTGTCTAGAATTTGAACATTAAATTCTTGAAGGAGGAGAATCCACCGGAGCAACCTCGGCTTAGCATCTTGTTTATTAAAAAGGTATTTGATAGCCGAGTGGTCCGTATACAATATGGTTTGAGACAAGACGAGATATGGTCTAAACTTTTCAAAAGCATACACAACGGCAAGAAACTCCTTTTCTGTTGTAGTGTACTTTGTTTGAGCATCCGTCATAGTCTTACTTGCATAGTGTATAGGCAAGAAGTGTTTTAGCTTACGTTGCCCCAAAACCGCACCTACCGCATAATCACTAGCATCACACATAATTTCAAAAGGTAGATCCCAATCCAGGGCAACTAAGATTGGAGATTCGGTTAACTTCTTTTTTAGCATCTCAAAGGCTTGAATACACTCATCCGAAAAGATGAAAGGAGTCTCTTTTTCCAAAAGATGGGTCATAGGCCGAGCTATCTTAGAGAAGTCTTGTATAAAACGACGATAGAAGCCGGCATGGCCGAGAAAACTCCTTACTCCCTTAACGGTGGTGGGTGGAGGCAATTTGGCAATCACGTCGATTTTAGCCCTATCAACCTCAATACCGGCCTTAGAGATCTTATGTCCTAACACAATTCCCTCTTTGCACATGAAGTGACATTTTTCATAATTAAGCACAAGATTCGTTTCCTCACAACGTTGCAACATTCTTTCAAGGTTAGAGAGACATGAAGTGAAAGAATCCCCAAAAACCGAAAAGTCATCCATGAAGACTTCCATGGTTTTCTCGATCATATCATGGAAAATGGCGTCCCCGGAGCATTGCATAGTCCAAAAGGCATGCGACGATAGGCAAATGTTCCATAAGGACAAGTGAATGTGGTCTTTTCTTGATCACGAGGGTCAATGGGGATTTGGAAATAGCCGGAAAATCCATCCAAAAAGCAATAGAATTCATTCCCCGCTAGTCTCTCTAACATTTGATCCATAAAAGGTAATGTAAAATGATCCTTCCTAGTGGCATCATTAAGTTTCCTATAATCAATACAAACACGCCAACCGGTCACAAGTCTAGTAGGAATCAATTCATTATCCTCATTAGTAACAACCGTCATTCCTCCTTTCTTTGGAACACAATGCACGGGGCTAACCCATGGACTATCCGAGATAGGGTAGATCATTCCGGCGTCTAGAAGTTTAGTGACTTCCTTTTTGATCACCTCATGAATCTTTGGATTGACCCTTCTTTGATTTTGGATAGCGGGTTTATAATCATCCACCATTAGAATTTTATGAGTACAAAATTTGGGATCTATACCCTTAATGTCGGAGATTTTCCATGCAATGGCCCGTTTATGCTTTTTAAGCACTTTGATAAGTTCATCCTTTTCATTTTCCTTTAATCCCTTAGCAATAATCACCGGTAATTTATCCGATCCCTCAAGAAAATCATACTCCAAATGAGTGGGTAATTCCTTAAGTTCTAATTCGGGTGCTTCCTCAATAGATGTTTTCACTTTAGTCACATTTTCATTCACAACTTTTAGTTCCATAGGTGGTGATTCAAAAGGATCCAAATTCAACAAATTTTCAATTAACGCAATATCTCCCTCGGGATCAAAATTCTCAAAATCAATCTCACTAGGATCAAATGGTGTGCTAAGATAATCATCAATTTCCTTCTCGATTTTTGAGTAACCATTATTCTCAAGCTCTTCAAGAACGAAGTCACCTCCCTCAAATGGAGTGAGTGGAGGCTTAGCCGAAGAGATAATAGGATTCGATGAAGTGGGATTTCCACTTTTATAAGTATCCGAAAAACCAAGCATATCTTGCGAAGCCTCGTCGCTAGCAACATCAATCACATCGACTTGATTGATTGATTCCTCGTCGTCTTCGGAAGAAAACTTCGAGATGTTACCAACATTAAGAGTGATACTTTCATCATCAAAATTTAAAGTCAACTTTCCGTCTCTCATGTCAACTAAAGAACTAGCCGTATTTAAAAACGGTCGTCCCAAAATAAGAGGCACACGAGAATTTTCCGGATAATCACAAATTACAAAATCCGCCGGAAAAATGAGCTTCCCTACTTTGACTAATACGTCCTCGGCTATACCTTTTGGAAAGGTGATCGATCGATCCGCTAGCTCGATAGTCATCTTAGTAGGTGAAAGCTCGGGAAGTGATAACCTTTTCCAAACGGAAAAAGGCATCAAGTTAATGCTAGCGCCTAGAACGGCTAATGCTAAGCATTCTTCCATATTAGGGAAATCACATGGTATCAAAAATTGACCGGGGTCTCCAAGATTTTTGGGAAACTTTTTAGAGAGAACCGCGGAACAACATTCATTTAAAGAGGTAGATACTTCAACTAACTTCTCCTTATCATTCATCAACCTTTTAATTGTAGAAGCAAATTTAGGCATGCTAAGCAATGCATCCGCGAAACTAAGATTAACATACATTTTCTTAAACACATCTAAAAACGTAGAAACTTGAGCATTGGTCTTTTCGCGGAGCTTCTCTTTGGTAAGTCTCGAAGGGTAGGGTAGTGTGGGTTTAGTCTTCGGAAGCTCGGGTTCCGAAATAGGCAATTGGTCTACCTTTGGTGGAATAGGAATTTCCTTTTCTTTAACCACCTTGGGTTCTTGCTCCACTTCCCTCACCGGAGAGGTACTCACATGTGGAAGCAAAGGTCTGTCTAAAGCTTTCCCACTACGTGTGGTTATAGCTTTCATCTCACCCTTCGGGTTTGGAATGGTGTTGCTAGGTAAGCCACCCGAAGACGAGGAAGGTTTGGTCATAAACGATTCAAACATGGAAAGCAATTTATTTTGACCTTGTTCCAAACTTTGTTGCATACGATTATGATTTTGCTCTAATCTTTGCTCAAAACAGGTTTGGTTTTGTTCTAGCCTTTGTTGATTAAGCTCAATCTTATTGTTTTGCCCTTTAATCGTATTTTGAAACTCATTTTTCAAAGTTGCCATTTGTCCTTGAATGTTATTTTGAAAAGCTTTTAAACTTTCCTCGTTAATGTAGCTTGATAAATCATTTTGATTATTGCTTTGAAAACCTTGATTGTTTCGATTAACATTAAACCCATTTCCTTGATTATAATTCCCTTGGTTACCACGGTTAAAATTATTCCCATTATTTCCATTGTTGTACCTATTTTGAACCGGTGGAAAACCCGGTGGAGCAACATGATTTTGACGAGGAACTTGACCGTTGGAGCCATAAGTTCTCGTCGCGGCAAAAGCATTAGCTTGATCAAAACCCGTGTTTAAACAAGCATAATTAGGATGTGCTCCACCACATGATACACAAAAACTCTCAACCATATTAATGGATCCATGAGGATTCTTTCTAAGCTCATTCAAAATCGTGTCAATCTTAGAGTCCAATCTAGCAATCTCGTGATTAGATGAATTCACATTGGAAACAACCGGTGTGTTTCGTGAATATTGTGCTCTAGACTTATCCTCAATTATTCTCCACGCGTCTCTCGGTGTTTTTCTTAAAAGATTACCACCCGCGGCGGCATTTAAAGAATCTTGTTCAATCATATTAAGCCCATTATAAAAAGTATTTATTTGATGCAATTCCGAGAAACCGTGGTGTGGACATTGTCTCAACAAATCCTTAAATCTTTCCCAAGCAACCCCAAACGATTCATGCACTTTTTGTTCAAATCTAGTGATCTCGTTTTTAAAGTGTGTTGTTTTGGACGGTGGAAAGAAATAATTCATAAACTTTGACACTAAATCATCCCAAGTTAAAATCGAACCCGGTGGTTCTTTCTCATACCAAAGCTTAGCATTACCCTCGAGCGAGTACGGAAAAAGCATAATCTTAATCACGTCATTCGGCACATCTCTAAACTTGAGAGTCGAGGTAATTCGATTAAAATTCCGTATGTGAGAATGCGGACTATCGATCTCATTGCCACGAAATGGGTCGGCACGAATGAGCGATACAAGATCCGTCTTAATCTCAAAATGATCCGCCAAAATAGCCGGCACAACGATTGCTTCCCCATACCCTTCGGTGGGTGTACGGAGCAATTCCTCCATTGTTCGGTTGTCGGCCATCTCTACAACAATAGGTGGAATCTCGGGTTCCACTATTCGTTGTTGACGATTTCTATTTCTACGAGGAATATTTTCAAGCCTATTAAAATCAATCACAAGACGAGAAGAACGTAATTGCATACACTACAAAGACGAGAATTTAGAGGATTGAAGAAAAGAAATTAGACAAGAAAGAAGATTATTTTTGGTATTTTATTTGGTATTGCTCAATCAATAATGATCGATAAAAAAGGAATAAGGATAACTACTATGGAAGTAAATTACCCTCGGTCGACTTTGAAATGATAGGTGAAAACTTAAACGTCTCGAGGTTCAATAAGTAAACAACAAAAAATAAGATTTAGTACTACTTGAGTCGGCAAACCAATAATAGGTTGTCCCTCTCAATATACGCACAAGCAAGCGGGGAAACGAGGTGGCACAAAGCACTTAAAAACCTTTTTCCTTAGACGGCCTTTTATAGCACGTCGCCTTATACCCACCTTATAGTTTGTATAAATCGAGTTCAAACTTCTTATTAGTATTTATCTATTTTGACTTTATTTTTGTTTTGGGTTCGAATACAATAGCTAGGTGATGAAATCCCAACTAAGGCTTATTTGAAAAGTATTTAAAATTGTTGTTCTACATAATACAATATATTATTCACAAAAAACGAGAAAACCGATACATACTACGTAATAGAAAAATAACAAAACTTTCCGAGGACGGAAAGGGTCTTCAAATCTACGATCAACAAATCTACACAAAAGCGAATCGTACACAAGATCCCCGGCAACGGCGCCAAAATTTTTGATGTATCGTGGATAGTATATGTGATAATTAGATACGTTATAGGGTGAATTAGAAAATTACCTTTAGGAAAAAGTAATAGACTAATAATACCAATGACGAATTCAATTAAACACGTGAGTGAGTCGAGTTCGTTGTACACGAAGATCTTATGAATTTGAGACGTTTAGCTTTGATTTGGACAATCGATTTGAATTGGTTTTTGGTTTTTAAACTACAATTAAAATCTACGAATTTTAAGCTATTTAAAATTAACCTAAAGTGCATGAATCGTAAACCCCGCCTATTTAAAATTATATAAACACTTAATTATTTAAAAATTAAAACACTATTTTAAAAATTAAACTAATTAAAAAATCTTAAAAATTAAGTCTATTTAAAAAATATAACTTTTAATCTATTTGAAACTCTAATTAAACCTTTTTTTTAAAACTAATTAAACTTTATTAAAATTACTTTTTAAACTAATCTATTTAAAAGCTTTATTTATTTAATTCTAGAGTTATAAAAAAAATTAAACTAATTAAAATTGAAACTAATTAAACTATTTAAATAAAAACATTTTTTTTATTTTTTTATTTTTTTTTACTATTAAACTACTTTTTATTAAAAATTTACTTTAATTAAAATTATAATTAAAAGGTATATAAAAAAATTGAAACGTGACTAAGATAATAAGACTAAAACAAAAACTGCCAAATTAAACTCACTATATTAATGACAGAAGGGGAATTAATTATCAAAAGATCCTTTGGCTCAGCTGGTTAACACCTATTGCCTGTGACCAGGAGGTCACAGGTTCGAACCTTAGCATGGACATTTTTTTTTGGAATAAATCTTTTTGACAGATATGAATAGATACAGTCTCAAGAAAGACCCCTTTTTTGACAGCTTATTTTAGAAGCTTATTAAGATAAGTTGTGAGGACAACAACTTAATGGGCTTATCAGCTTAGTAAAACTGATAAGCAAATAATACTGAACTAATATGCTGACAGTTTAATAATTCAAGCACACAAAGAAAATCGATTCATCAAACAAAATAAACAAAATAAACTCTAATAATTAGTACAAAATATTCAACAGTCCATTCATCCAGCAAACAGAAAGATTTAACAATTAAAGCAAGCGAAATCTACTCAGCAATCTTGGCAAATTACAGCAAAATAATACCTAAATATCTAATCAGACAATGGCAAATTAATCAGTACACTTAAAATAGTTCAACCCAAATCTGTATAAACCTAACAACTATACAGAAAATCAACTAATCAGATTTATCAGTAAATCATGGCTCCAAAAATCATGCTTTCAACAAATTCATACACATCAATATGAATCAAACACAAGATCAGTCGTATAATATCTAGCAGATTAAAAGCCCCAAATCTACTTAATCCTAAAATAACCTACACAGTTAAACAAACTATCTCAGTAACCCTCAAAATTAATTCAACCAATGAGCTATGTCAAACAAGTAAACAATTCAGATCAAAACTACACCAGTAACCATTAAGCAATCTCAAATTAACATACTCAAATTTCAATACAGTAATATTAAGCATATTTAACCATTCTCACAAGAACTTTAACCAAATTAACAAATAAAACCTAAATAAAAAACTTATCAAACTAAAAACATGAACAATAAAAATTAAAAGTAGAATGCACCTTTTGAAGAATCCATTGAGGAGAAGGTGTGCGCTGAGCAACCTTGTTAACCGATTCTAACACCATCATTTCGAACCACCATACAAACGTCAAACACATCAACCAAATTCACCACTCGTTCCAAACAGTTTTATATATATAAATCATCCAGTAGGGATAATTTTATGAATCCAATTTTACTTATAACATCAAACTAAAACTATTGATTAGTTTAAGTTTAATATCTCGAATGTTATTATGTGTAACAGTAGATAAAATAAATTCATAAAAAAAAACTTCAATAAGTAATAAAATGAGACAACTTGTGAATAATAAACTGATATTTTATTAATCTTCAAAAGATATTACAAGTTTTAAAGAAAAATACATGAACTAATTCTACCACTATTTTGACAGAATAACAATAAAAGTAAAAGAAGGATGATTTACAAGTAAAAATTGGGGGTATTTATAGCCTCCCCAAGGCTGTTGATGAAGAAGAATATCCGAATATTCCATGGGAGATTCTGTTTTCTTTGTAGCCTTTGATCTTCCTTCTTCTCTGTCCTTATTGAATCGGATGGCTGAGATGATTTATTCTAGCACACGGATCGCCAACGTGGCATCCGTGTGCTAGTTGTGCTTCTTTCAAGTGCTCTAATTGGTGGATTAGGAGATGTGAGGTGTATCCTCCACTGAAATTAAGCCACGTATCATATCTCCTCCATCTTTTCTCTTCCTTAAAAATGGGGGGGGGGTTTTAATCCCCTTTTCTTGAATTAAATAATTAATGAAAAAGCCCCATGTATAAACGTGTTTTTACCCATCTAGGGTTAATGAACAGTAGGGTTTTTTAACTGGTTTTAGGGTTGAAAATTAGGGAAGAAAGGTGAAAGTGTTTCACCTAGTAAACATCAAAGACATTATTTAAAAATGAAAGTGAGTGGGTGGGACAAAACGTGTGGGTAAAATTAATATGGGTGGGTATTTATATGATGGGAGAAGTGGGACGGTTTTGTGAAAGGTATGTGAATAATAAAGTTTGACAATCATTTATAAACACAAGACATGCGTTTATAAAACCCTAAAGGCCCAATAACCTTATTTCATTCGTTTCTTTTATTTCATTTGTATACACATTGGGCTTGAAGCCCATTACTCCATCCGTGTGCTAAGTCCCCTTTTTGGGCCTTTTGGACTAGTCCCAATTAATTTAACCATGTCTAATCAATATTGGGCTTTTCAGGCCCAATAAGCTTTTGTGGGTCCCACTTGGTCCGTTTTCTTGATAAAAGATTAAATCCTCCAAAGTCGAGCTCGATTTTTGGCTTCCTCAATCTTTATCATCAAACTCGTGTCGATCATTGCCGGTTTCGCGAACTTGGTACCTACACACATGAAAACAAGAAACAAGCATTTCCAAGGCATATTTGATATAAATCATGCATAATTTCATTGTTTTAAGCTATAAATGATATGAGTAATTACACTCATATCAGTCCCCTATACAAATATATGCATAACCAAATGCAAATGTTGTTAGGGCATCCACAACTATGCTACACATACTGCCAAATACTCCCTTCGTCGACATATAACTAACATTAATATGTACATGTTTGCAGAAGTTATTCATATTGAATCAGACACTTCATCATCTACTTCTGAAAGTGTTAAATTTCTCCAACCCCTAGCAATAGAAGTCTGATTTGGAGTTTGACCACAAGTTCTTCAAGTACTCCCTGTATTCTCCCTCCACTGTTTCAAACACCTATTGTAGGCATACATAATGTGAGAAGGTTCGGTGAAGGAATGCTGCAGAGGGGAGCAACAGCAAAGGAAAAAGGAAGGTTGGATGATGTCAGTTCTCCCTGTGTAATATGAA
Source organism: Glebionis coronaria (assembly GCA_025667525.1). Classification (NCBI taxonomy): domain Eukaryota; kingdom Viridiplantae; phylum Streptophyta; class Magnoliopsida; order Asterales; family Asteraceae; genus Glebionis; species Glebionis coronaria. The sequence continues at coordinate 322,786,959 of CM046875.1, read as the reverse complement.
CAATTTTTATGTGTTTTGTTGTTCTGCTATTGCTGGGCACCTGTTGTATTTTCAACCTAAAGGTCGCAACAACTTAATAGATTTGTATGCATTGCTATAATTATGAAACAATTATTAGTTATTTGTAATCAACAATATGAGTTTGTTAAATAGTTAATATAAGTATTTTAAGGCCATGTACAATTAACTATATGTTATATCCATTTTCTTATAATATATGGGTTCAAGTTTTTATGCAGTGTAAACTAAATGTTTTTGGTTGAATGTTAAAATGTGTAAAATAGTATATAATTTGTTCAAACTTTATTATTACCAAGAAACTCAAAGGGAGAGTTTACCTAGTTTGAATGTTTAATTTGGAGGCAAATTGGAGTTCAATATATTTGGTTGTTTAATTTTAGTATTTGAGCCAAAATTTTCACGAAAATTTTGAATGTCCATGCTAAGTTAATGCATATGCAGTTTCCATAATTTTCGAACTCCATCTCCATCCCAAACCTTGATTTTTTTCCAAAATATAAAAATATACAAAACTCAGTTACTTTTTCATTAGTTTCATACCATTTCCACTTATTGTTCTTGTACACATCGAATTGTGGTCAATAATCATGAAAACTATAAACGATGATCAATATTATATTGTTAATGATGATGATTTTAATGATGAATATTTGGTTAATAATCATGATGTAAATCACCATAATCAAGGATATTATGAATTAGAGGATTATGGTGATCAATCAGATGAGGATGAAGACATCAGTAAACAGAAGGTTGTTAATAGGAGGGGTATAACTAGGTTATCTACGTTTCAGACAAAATATGGAAAAGCAGGTGTCATGAAGATAAATGTAAACTTTGATGAACTGAATAGAATATCAGGGCCAAACAGATCATTGTTTATCAGTTTTTTAGGAGACATGGTTCGGGAGCAGATAGGATTGAAGATTCTCTCATGGAAAGATGTGAATGAGGAAGCAAGAGAAAAACTTTGGGCTAAAACCACGGTACACATACAAATTTTTTTTCCCAACTATTAGTCTTATTCCTTCATTTACTTTAACATTATGTTAATATGTGCAGCAATACTTTGAATTTGATGTGTCCTTCAAAAAGTTGGTTATGAATAAGCTAGGTGAACTTCTAAGAAATTTCAAAAGTAAATGGCAGCAAATCACATAGTTCCCAACCTAGATAAACATGAAAAACTAAATGAAGTTCCAAAGAATTACAGAGCAATCGTCAATGCCAAACAGTGGGTTGCTTTTGTAAACCACACGGCCATAGAAGAATTTAAGGTTGTTAATTTCTATTTCGTTTTACGTTTAGAAACACCGTATGTATGTATTGTTTGGAAACTTCGTATGACAAACACACTCTGTTACATACTAGCAACTTCTCATCCAGTAATCTCTTTTGTTAGGTGAAATATGTTGCAAATAAATTGGCGCGTTCCATGTCTCTTTATTAGAATACAATAGGACGTGGTGGTTATGTATATATAAAAGAGCAAATGGTAAGGTTATATTGGTGTAATATCCTAACACTGTTGTCCATGTTGTTTTAACTTTTCATCTGTATGTATTTGATGATTGGAAGATCAAAAAAACAAGAAATTGAACCAGATCAAGACCCCCCCCCCCCCCCCCCCCCCCCCCCCCCCCCGTGGTGTATTGTGGTTTAATGGAAGGGTCAGAAAGACGGAAAAGAGACAGATGACGAAACAATCAAAGTGGACACTAAGATTGTAAGTGTTATTGCAAATTTTTGTATATTATGTTTATATTGGTATAATATATTATTTACCAATTTTTGTGCAGATGGAAGCAGAGGAACATATCAGAGATGGAACTTTGACGGTTGCTAGTGGCACAGATTCATTATCACATGTATTAGGGAAGGTAATAAGTGTGAAAACACTTATCCTTTTACCACTTATTTCCAATAATAACAAGACCAAAACGTGTATTTTATGTCGTAAAAGTCGGAATTATGCGTGATTTGTGTTTTTATTGTGTTTCAGGATAAAAATATGAAAAAGGAAGAAAACACGGGCTATCACAGGCTTTTATCGAAGAAAAAGACAAAAGACGAAGTCAAAGGATCAAAAGTGCAAGAAGAACGAAAGTCAAAGGCCTATTCTGAAGATTTATCGAAGAAAAAGTCTAAAGACAGAAGTTTAACAAAGTCGAAGAAACAAGTCTACTAAAAGAACAAAAATAGAAGACGAGTTCAAGTTATCATGCGACTAATCCCGAGACAAAGTCGAGAAAGACGAGAAAGAGAAAGAAAGAAGGAAGCAACATACCTCCCCTCTCCTATATATACCCTCCTAATGTGTCATTAGGAGGGTGTTAGCTAGTTCATTTTTCCTTTGTAGTTTTAATTTTTAGAGAGAGAAAGTGCTAAATTTCTCTCACTAGAATTTCATCTTTTCTTTTTCTTTCATGTTTAAGCTTTAGTTTAATCTTGTATTTTGGAATCATTAATCTACAAGTTAATGTTTAATCTTTTCATCTTCAATCTTCTTCTACCTTTCTTGATTTATATTTGTTCTTGATCCGAAATTTTAAAGCATCTTGTTTAATCTTGATGTTTGATTGATTAAAAAGTTTAACTTTTTATTCATATCCAAGTTTTTATATGATTTGAGCTTTGAGCTTATCATTCTTATTGGCTTATTTTGTATTTAGCTTATTTACTTTTAAGTTTTCTTAAAAGTTTAGTCTTTTTAAAGTTTGATTCATAATGCTTGCTTATTTCGTGTCTTAAAAGTTTTTAAATTTATGCTTGTTTTCATTTGGTTGAGATTTAAATAAGTGCTTATTCGTCTTTGCTTATTTGTGCTTATTCATTTTTGATTTCTGCTTTTGAATTCCATCGTAACAGCTTTGAGGTTTTACCCAGTCCGATCGAGTAAGTGTGATCGCATAAACCCCAAGGGTTTCTACTTGCGATCCTTTGCTGCGATCCATAGTACGATCATTCACTACGATCATATCCTACAATCCACACCACGATCACTTGTTGCGATCGTAGGTACGATCCGTAGGCTGCGATCTATGGGTGCGATCCCTGGCTACGATCGTATTAAGTGCGATCACTCTTTACTATCGCATTGAGTGCAATCATACTGACTACGATCACTAGTCTACGATCGATTGTTACGATCGTAGGCTGCGATCATTTGTTGCGATCAAAGGTCACGAACGAGGGTACGATCACCAAGTACGATCCAAGTGCGATCCAGGCATGATCAAGCACCCCGATCGCATTGACTGCGATAATTTTATTTCTCGTTTTTAATTTTATTTCGTTGTATTAAATGGCGCCGCTGCCGGCTCTTTTCGTTTAGATTAACGGTTTTTAGTGAGAGACGCGTTGAATTTTGGGATCCGTTCATTTTTTAACGTTATTTTTCTTGGTTAAAATTTTTCTAAAATCCTAAAAAAAATATATATATAAACTTTTAAAAAATAAAAAAAATAGAAAAACAAAAAAAAACCAAAAATATTTCTTGTCTATCTTACATTTCTTTTTGTAGGTGTGTATGCGTACCCGTGCACGGAAGAAGAAAGCAACTCAAGCCGAAGTCGAAACTCCACTTATTGTCGCCATGGACAATCGACCAATGATCGAGCTTTTGCAATTGCAAGTAGAGGGCAACACCGATGCTATTGTCATACCCGAGATTGGAGCCAACAACTTTGAGCTCAAATCTGGCTTCATTCAAATGGTCTCTGCTCAACCATTCTTGGGGCGTACACTTGATGATCCTCATGACCATATCAAAAGGTTCCTTCAACTCACTAATACGGTCAAGTATAATGGGGTTTCACAAGAGGTGATTCGCTTGCAACTTCTTCCTTTCTCCTTAGAGGGAGAAGCCCGCCATTGGCTTGATAAGGAACCGCCAAAAAGTATTCTTATGTGGTCGGATTTAGAGACTAAATTCATCAAATACTTTTCCCACCCTCACGTACTACCGCTTTGCGGAATGACATCATTAACTTTGAACAAAAGTACGGTGAGACATTTAGTGAATCTTGGGACCGTTTTAAGGAACTTTTAAGAAAGTGTCCACAACATGATTTCACAAAAGTGCATCAAATTAATACTTTTTACAATGGTTTAAGCATGAATGACCAAGATTCACTAAATAATGCCTCGGGGGTAACATTTTGGTTAAGTCTTCTAATGCCGCGTGGGACATTATTGAGAATAAGTCTAGAGTGCAAACTAAGAGTGTTCGGGCTAATGTGGCTAGTGCTAGTACTAGTGATGCCGACAAGAGAATTGATAAGCTTACTTAGATTGTTGAAGCACTTTCTCTACAAACCGCTAACAATGCCAAAAACATCAATGCGCAAGTTAATGCTTTGCGTAAGTCATGTGAAATATGTGGGGGTTCTCATTCATACACCGATTGTCCTTCGACTCATGACAATCCGGAAAATGTGTATGCCGCTAACGGTAACTTTTCTACGGGAGGCTATCAAGCTCGTCCTCAAGGTGACCGCAATGTGCTCAGTTATCATTCAAACAACTTCCTTTCACCACCTGGTTTTCCTCCTCAAAACCAAAACAACTTTAACCGCAATAATTAAAACCAAACTCGAGCTCCAAATCAATATCAAACCCAAAGAAACCCGTATCCACCTCAAGGAAATAATCAAGTTTACCAACAACCCGCTTATCAACCACCTGCCTACCATGCTCCTCCTTCCAACCCACCCACCGTATTTAATCACGAGGTTGAAACTTACATGAGGATTAATGACGCGCTGGTGCAGAATCTTCAGCGTCAAATCATCAACTTAAAGGAGATATGATGAAACAAGAGAATGATCTTCGAGCCGATATGAGAAACTCTTTGAGCATTCAAAAGAATGACTTAAGGGATATGATGGCTAGATTTTTCCCAAGTAATCAAGCCTCTGGTTCGGGTTCTCTTCCGAGTAACACCGTTGCTAATCCAAGAGGGGAGATGAAAGCAATCACCACCCGAAGTAGCAATGTTTTAAAGGAACCGAGATTCCTACAACTACACCGGTGATTGTGACAAAGGAAAATGAGCCCCCTTAACCGATTCCTCCACCTTCTATTTCTACCCCTCCACCACCCAAGGATGTGAGTGAGAATTCCATTCCAAAGCCTTCATCTCAACCCGATATACCTTACCCTTCAAGGTTGAGGAAAGAGAAGTTGAAGAACAAGGATGATATTCAGGTTTCGAACTTTCTTAAAATGTTTAAACAATTGAATTTCAACATCTCCTTTGCTGAGGCTCTCGCTCACATGCCGAAATATGCTAAAATGTTTAAAGATCTTCTCAGTGACAAAGAAAAGCTTCTTGAAATCGCTCAAATCCAACTTAATGAGAATTGCTCCGCAGTGCTCTTAAGGAAATTACCAACCAAACTTAGTGATCCGGGTCGCTTTCTCATTCCTTGCAACTTTCCTGGGGTAGAGATATGTATGGCCCTAGCTGATCTAGGTGCTAGTATCAACCTAATGCCATTAAGTGTTTGGAAACAATTATCTCTACCCGAGCTAGTCCCCACACGAATGACCTTGGAATTAGCTAACCGTACGGTTGCTTATCCAGTGGGGATAGCCGAAGATGTCTTCGTCGGTGTCGACAAATTCACTTTTCCGGCGGATTTTGTTGTCGTTGACTACGAGATGGACCCCCGTGTTCCATTAATCGTTGGACGTCCATTCTTGAGGACCGGTTGCACTCTCATTGATGTAGCCGCAGGTGAATTAATCATGAGAGTTGGTGACGATAAAATCGTCTTCAACATGGGTAAACTTTCTAAGCAACCTTATGAACACGAGAGCGTTAATTTCATTGACGTTCTTGATGAGGCTTGTGAAGATCATTTCAAAGACGCTTGTAAAAGTGGTTCTTCTTCTCTACCCATTGTTGAGACCGTTGCCTCTATTGCTCCATCACTAACTCCATTTGGAGAAAGTGATTTCCTTTTGAAAGAATTTGAAGCAACTTTGGGGGATGTGGACTTAAAATATGATGATTCTCCCTCCGATTGGGATGAAGACATTCGTACCATTGAGAAACTCCTCAATGAGGACCATATTTCTCCACCGTCTCCTAAGGATATCTCTATCGATGATCCGAATTTGACTACGCCTTCCATCGAAAATCCACCGGATTTAGAGCTTAAGGATCTACCGTCTCATCTCGAATACGTTTTCCTTGAAGACAATAAGAAGTTACCTGTCATTATCGCAAAGGACTTGAAAGAAGAAGAAAAATCTCGACTTATCAACGTGCTGAAGAATCATAAGAAAGCAATTGCTTTGGAAATTTCCGATATCCGCGGAATTGATCCGAACTTTTGTACTCATAAAATTCTCATGGAAGATGACTTTAAACCCGCAATCCAAAGCCAAAGAAGGGTTAATCCTAAAATTCATGACGTCATTAAGAAAGAGGTTATCAAACTTCTAGATGCCAGAATGATTTACCCTATTTCGGATTCGCCATGGGTTAGTCCTGTTGATATGAGCAAAAACTCATATCAATTAATCAACAAATCACCCTAAAACACAAGAAAATACCTAATTTTTGTGCTATAAAGCGGAATTATGTGGTATGTTTTGTGTTTGTGTATAAATAGGTAAGAACGATACATTTTCAAGCAAACAAGAAGAAATCAAGCTTATTTGGATGAAAAATACAAAGAAGGATCAAAGATGACAAGACTTTGAAGATAAGGGACCTATCTTGACAACAGTCCAAAGTTGAAGGACTCAAAGTGTAAATTTTCCAAAGTCAAGATAAAAGTCAAACATGGTCAACTCTTCAATCAACCAAGTTAAAGGGTCAAATTATACAAGAATGCAAGTGGAAGGACCAAAAATGCCTTTAAAATAAAGTTCCTAGCTCATTTGGATAATCTGCCTAAGTTCAAGGGCTAAACTTGCCAAAAATCCACTCAAAATAGCCTTAATCCGTGTGACATGGTAATGAGCCAATAGGAGTGCAAGAAATTTGGCACACGGATCACCACCTAATGTGTACACCTCACCATCTCATTAATGCGCCGAAAAGCAACAGTGAACTCCACTTACTTAATTTCTAGCCAATCAGGTCATGCCATGCAATAATCCATTTATCCAAAAACGGATTATGATCTGTTTGACCATCTCTCACCCAACCAGAATCTGCCACGCGGCATCTTCTTCAACAACGAGCCCAGAACCATTTTTGAGCTACACTGAATTTCAAGAAATGATTTCTACATGAAACTTACTCGTTTTCAAGTGAGGAATGCATTGGTAACTCTTAATCAAGCTCAAACATAAGGAATAAAAAATCCCCAATTCATGAGGAACACAAGGATTTTCAATTGGCCAATTCAGGACACCTGGCAGCTTGCTATTGGTGGGGATACGTCATCAACCCCAAATCACTCTCATTGTTTGTCTATAAATAGTGATAGGATCCCTCATTTGTACATGTAGCTTAACTGTGAAATTTTCACACACTTACTTTTTCTCACTCTCAATCATAGCTTGTATTTGTTAGCATAACGACCTCAAGAGTCTGACAAGCTCTTGAGTTAGTTATTGTAGTTGTAACTTCCTTACCTGAAATTGTAACAAACTTTCACATTCAATCAATAAATTTCCCTCCTTTTTCCCTCAATCTACTATTCATTCCCTGCATAACTGTTACTCTAGTGTTGTTATGAGTTACTTGTGATCACCATTGATCATAATTAGCTCTTGTTGAAGATTGTTGGTGTTCATACTTGTTCTATTCATCCAGTAGCTGTTTATGTTGATTTTGAAGCAGAATTGTGCAAAAATGGTGATGATGATGATTGTAGCTGATTGATTAGTGGTTAATAGTGTTAAGGTGGTGGTTTAACACTATCTAGGAGGCTCAGCGCCTACCTACTCCATCAGTGGAGGCCTTTGCTAAAAGGTTTCATGGTTTCTGATTTTGGTTCCACTAAATAGCAATTGCATGCTCAATTCTAGCCTAATCCTATTTGTTGACATGATCAAATGTGTTTAGCTTGTTCTTGAATTGATTTTGATGATTAGATAAGCTTTTAGTTAGTTTGATACTTGTTTACTTGCTTATCTCTAGTTTCTGATTTCATTTTATCAGTCATTTTTAGCTTGCTTGTGCATTTTGATCTATTGTCTATTTAACTGCAAGTATTTGGTTCCATTTCACTTCATTTTGGTTATAAAGTTTGGCCTGATATCAAGTTCAGTCCAGTTCAACCAATTGCTTAGTTTTCATTCATAAAAAGTTCTTAAAATTCAGTTAACTAGTGTTTGGATTTAGTTGTCATTGTAGTTTAAGTGTTTTTAACTGGATAAACATTGCTCATTTACTTTCATTTAGTCATTGTAAACAGGTTTTGGTAGTTTTAAAGTCAAATAGAAAGTCAAAAAGGCAATTGGTTGTGAAAAAGTATGAGTCAGTTTTAGCTTAAAAAGTTCAAAAAAAAAGTAGCCAGTTTCAATTGCTTGCCATTTACTTAATTCTTGCTGAAATTTCTTCAAACCAGTTCCTATTTGTCTCTTAACATCTGAATATTAAGTGCTTATAAGGAAATTACACAGTTCTAAGATTCAAGAGAGAAAAAGCATTTTCATAAGCTGTTGAGCAAATGAAAGTTTCTATAACGAAAGTCCAATCTGATTTCTTGAACTAGCAAATCTACTTCATAAACCTTCCCATTTTCTTTCATATTCTTGTTTAGATAGTGTTCTTGAGTAGATCTAGAGGTTTTGAACTTTTTCAAAAATTTTGTCAACTTTGGTCAATAAGCTGGTTTGAGCTTATTTTCAAATTCCTAATTCATTACTTGATCATTTTTTGTTTTAAAAGACATTCCAGACTCTCTATGGACTGATAAACAAGATTCAGCTCAAAAATTCGTTTGTGCAAGTCTGGCTTACTAGATAGCTTATTTATGGCTTATTAAAGTTGCTTATTTGAGTTTAACTGAATTTCAAGCTTATTCCTTTTACAAGCCTAAGTGAATTTGAGTTTTAAGCATTTTGAAATTGGTTTGAACTTATTTGGTTCAGTGTAGAGCTTAAACGAGCTTATTTGTCTACTTGGCCCGTTTTTGGTTAAATTCCCATTTTAATTGCACTTAGGTCCTTATAATTTGGAACTTTGTGAAATGTTTGCTAATATTCCAAGTAATTAGGGTTTGCTAGGAATAAGTCCTTTACTTTTCTAAACTTGTCAAATTCAGTTAGGTAGTTTTACAATTAGTTACAATTTAGTTAGTAGTTTGTTACTATTTACATAGTTGGTCCTTGTAGTTTCTGATTTTTACATTTCAAGCATTATAGTTTCAATCATTTACATTTTTAGCACTTTAATTCCATAGATTTACATTTTTGTCCTTATTTGAATAAAAACTTGGTAATTGCTAAATGTTTTACGGATACGTAGTTAATATTTTGCACATTTTTACTTGATTGCTCAAATAGACATAGAAAATTCAAATAACCCTATCAACCAAAAACGATCATAAACCTGATTTTGTTAGGACTTTCAATTGGTTAAGAATCAAGAAAACGAACTTCAATTTACACAATTTCAAATGGCGCCGCTGCCGGTTCTTTGACTTTACGAGAGACTATCGATTGACGGTTTTCATTGGCTTTTGGGATCCGTTCACCTAGTGAACGTTATTTTTACGTATCAAAAATCAAAAACATAAAAAATTATAAAAATATAAAAATATAAAAACTAAAAAATAACAAAAACAATTCTTTTCCTAAAGAATTGACCAAACAAATTAAAAAAATCCAAAAAGCAATCTTTTTCCTAAGAGATTGCACCCAAAAATATATATTATTAGATTCCCTCGATTTTTATGTACATATAGTATTTTCTCTAAAAAACCCATAAACACAAAAATATTTTCTATATATTATTATAAGTAAATACGTATACGTATAAGAACAACCAATACACATGTCTTCCATAAGTATTGCCAAGGCAATACACCGTGTTGAGGGGCGTTCCGGTCCTTGACACGCGTATTGATCAAACTCAATAAAGAAAGAATAGATAAATACTTCCAATAAGCAATAATTCGAAGAATACAAACGACAAAGTGAATAGAAAGGCGATGTGCTATAAAATGCCATCTAAGGGTCAATAGGTACTTAAGTGCTTCACGCCACCTAACGCCCCCCCCCCCCCCCCCCCCCCCCCGTTCACTAGTGAGTATTCTAAGAAGGAAGGCTTCATTGAGGGTCTTGCACCCAAGTAGTACATACGTATATTATACTTTCTTGTGGAAATTTCATATTGAAACTCGAAGAGGATAATCCTTTTATCTACAAAGTCACACGAGAGCTTCTCTCTCATTCCTCGTATTGAGTTGAATGCTCACTCGCGGGCGTGCACAAATACCGATTGGTGTACAACCTCTTCCTCCAAAAAGGAAGAAAAAGAGAAAGAGTAGGAACTCCACCGTCCATCAAGCCGATCCTGAGAATCGTCCTTTGATCCATCCACAACAAGAAGCCATGGCCGGAGTTCATACTCGACCTTTGATGGAGCCCTTGAAATCTAATGTGCAAGGATATGTCGATGCTATCAAGATTCCCGATATTCTCGCAAACACATTTGAGCTAAAAACATCCATAATTAACTTGGTTTCAAATACACCATTTTATGGGAACAAGAATGATAATCCACATGATCACCTTAAGAAATTTCTTTCTCTTTGCAACACCATTAAGTACAATGGAGTTCCCCATGATGCCATTAAGTTGATATTGGTGCAATTTTCACTAGAGGGTCCGGCTAAGCATTGGTTAGATACACAACCACCCGAGAGCATTACCACATGGGATGGTTTCACTAAGAAGTTTTTGAACAAGTTCTTTCCCCCATCTAAGACCACGGCTTTGACGAACTTAATTATAGGCTTTCAACAAAAACCTAGTCAAACATTTAGTGATGGCCTTAAACCTCATCACCAAGACTCACTCAATGCTTCCGCGGGAGGAAATATTCTTCTTAAATCCATTCAAGAGGCTTGAGATATTATTGAGACCAAAGTAATGGTACAAACAAACACTCAGTTTGAAGAAAGGGTTCATGTTATCCAAAACAATTCTCAAACACCTTGTGATAACCAATTCCTCAAGAGTCACCAGGAGATACTCTAAAAGATAGATAGGGATCATGAGATGAATCTTAAGGAAAATCAAGAATTGATCCAAGCTATTAAGAGCCTTTCATTGAACAATTCCACAAATGATGTGCATGCTATTACCCTTTCATGTGAGACTTGTGGAGGTCCCCATTCCTATCAATGATGTGATACGGTTCAAGGTTATCAAGGGGAGTGTTATGCTTATCAAGAAGAACATCGTGAACATTTCAAGCCAAACATCAATCCAAACAACCTTTCTTACAAGTCTTAAAATTACCTTACTCCACCGGGATTCCCACCCCAACCACCCACCCAATTTCAACAAAATCCCTCTCAATTGTTACAAAGGAATCAAGGTCCAAGACCACAATACCAAGGGAACAACTACAAGGCACCTAACAATTTTCAAAATCAAGGAAATAACTTTTATCCACCTAATCAAGGATTTAATCCACCACTTCCACCCTTCCCAAATAAAGGATACCCTCAAATCCCAAATCAAGGATACCCTAAACTTCAAAATCAAGGATATGGGCTACAAGAAACTCATGAGTATGTTGAGTGGAGAATTCGTGAAAGTGAAAAAAGAATGAATGACCAAATGAAACTTTCAATGGAGGAGAAAACTAAGAGGCTTTTGACAGCATTTAATCAAAGACAACAAGGGGATTTACCATCTAACACACAAACAAACCCAAGGGCAAATGTCAATGCTATTACAACAAGAAGTGGAAAAACAACAAAGGATCCTTCACCTCCTACACCTTCTATTGTTAAACCCACTTTGGTTCCCACTTGTGATAAGCCTTCTACATCCACTTCACCACCTCCAAACTCTCCTATTTCATACACCACACCTTCTCAACCTATTCCCACTTCTCCTTTACCTTCCACAACTCCCAATGAAGAAGCTAACAAAGACAAATCTTCAACTACAACACCTACACCTAAACCAAATCTTCCTTATCCTTCACGATTGAAAAAGGACAAGTTAAAGAACAAGGATGATATACAAGTCTCAAATTTCTTAAGGATGTTCAAGCAACTCAACATAAACATCTCCTTTGCGGAAGCTCTTGCTTACATGCCAAAATTTGCTAAGATGTTCAAGGATCTACTCTCCAACAAGGAAAAATTGGTTGATTTGCCCAACACATCTCTTAATGAAAATTGTTCCGTCGTGTTACTCAAAACCTTACCAACAAAACTTGGAGATCCGGGGCGCTTTTTGATACCTTGTAATTTTCCCGCGGTAGAAAATTGCATGGCTTTGGCGGATCTAGGGGCAAGCATAAACCTCATGCCTTTATCGGTTTGGAAAAAACTCTCTCTTCCCGAGCTCACTCCCACTAGGATGACACATGAGTTAGCCAACCGTACTATAGCTTACCCCGTAGGTATAGCGGATGATGTGTTTGTAGGTTTTTACCTTTCCGGCCGACTTTGTAGTGGTTGATTATGACATGGACCCTAGAGTTCCTTTGATTGTTGGTAGACCGTTTTTGAGAACGGGTCGTACTTTGATAGATGTGGCGGAGGGAGAACTAATTATGAGAGTTGAGGATGAGAAATTGTTGTTTAAGCTACGGAAAGTTTGTGATAGGAAAGAGATTAAGGAGTCTAAACCTTGTGAGACCATTAATATAGTTGATGTGCTAGATGAGGTGTGTGATGAGCATTTTCAAGATGCTTGTAAGAGTAATTGTGAGGATATGCCCCATGTTGAAACCGTAGCCTCAATTGCTCCCTGTTTAACACCTTTTGGAGAGATTGATTTCCTCTTGGAGGAATTTGAGTCCAACTTTCTTGGTAATGATGATTCTCCCATCAATTGGGAAGAAGATATTCTCACTAACCAAAAGTTGCTCAATGAGGACCCCATTCCTTTACCCATTCCACAAGAAGTAACCAATGATGATCCATCCATAGTTAAACCTTCCATAGAGAGTCCACCTACACTTGAACTTAAGGACCTTCTATCCCACCTAGAGTGTGCTTTCTTAGAGGGAAAAGTCCAATTACCCGTGATCATTGCTAAAGAGTTGAAAGAGGATGCGAAAGAGAAACTCATAGAAGTCCTTAAGAAACATAAGAAAGCCTTAGCATGGAAAATATCCGACATAAGGGGAATTGATCCACATTTTTTTACACACAAAATCCTTATGGAGGATGATTACAAACCCACCATTCAAAGCCAACGAATGGTTAACCCAAAAATCCATGAGGTCATTAAAAAGGAAGTTATCAAACTCCTTGATGCGGGCATGATTTACCCCATTTCCGACTCTCCATGGGTTAGCCCGGTACATTGTGTTCCAAAAAAGGGTGGAATACCTTAGTACCCAATGAGAACAATGAGCTTATTCCTACGAGACTTGTTACCGGTTGGAGAGTTTGTATTGATTTTAGGAAGCTCAATGAGGCTACTAGGAAAGATCACTTTCCATTACCTTTTATGGACCAAATGCTTGAACGCTTAGCAGGAAATGTATACTATTGCTTTCTTGATGGATTTTCGGGTTATTTTCAAATACCCATTGACCTTAAGGATCAAGAAAAGACCACATTCACTTGTCCCTACGGTACATTTGCTTACAAGAGAATGCCTTTTGGCTTGTGTAATGCACCGGGGACATTTCAAAGGTGTATGATGGCAATTTTCCATGATATGATAGAGCAAAATATGGAGGTTTTCATGGATGATTTCTCCGTCTTTGTAGATTCATTCACCTCTTGTCTCACCGATTTAGAACGAATGCTTAAGCGGTGTGAGGAAACCCGTTTAGTTCTTAATTGGGAGAAATGTCATTTTATGGTGAAAGAGGGAATTTTTTTGGGACACAAGATATCCAATAAAGGATTAGAAGTGGATCGAGCTAAAATTGATGTGATTGCTAAGCTTCCCCCACCCACTACGGTTAAAGGTGTAAGGAGTTTCTTAGGTCATGCGGGGTTTTATAGACGCTTCATACAAGATTTTTCTAAGATAGCAAGACTGATGACCCACCTCTTGGAAAAAGAGGCTCCTTTCATTTTCAACCAAGAGTGTTTGGATTCATTTGAGACTCTAAAGGAGAAATTGACTAAGGCTCCCGTTTTGGTTTCTCCAAATTGGGAATTACCTTTGGCTTATGTGTGACGCTAGTGATTATGCGGTGGGGGCCGTGTTAGGACAAAGAGTGAATAAGCATTTTCAACCTATACACTATGCTAGTAAAACCATGACCGATGCACAACTTCATTATACTACCTCGGAAAAAGAGTTGCTTGCTATAGTTTATGCCTTTGAGAAATTTAGACCATACCTTGTGCTATCCAAAACCATAGTGTATACGGATCATTCCGCTCTCAAGTATCTCATGACAAAGCAAGATGCTAATAAGATAGATGTTCGAGATAAGAAAGGAGCCGAGAATTTAGCGGTGGATCACTTTAGTAGACTTGAGCATCCTTTTCAAGGAGATTTTCCTAATAAAGAAATCAATGAATCCTTTCCATTAGAGGAGCTCATGTCTATCTCTTCTCAAGAGGATGCCACCCCTTGGTTTGCGGATATTGCAAACTATCTTGTGGGGAATGTGCTTATAGAGGGTCATACTTCCCAACAAAAGAAGAAATTTCTCAAGGAAGTAAAGTACTACTTTTGGGATGATCCTTACCTCTTTAGGCAATGTACGGACCAAATCATTAGACGGTGTGTAGATGGGCCCGAGGCATTTAAGATTTTAGAAGCTTGTCATAAGGGACCTACGGGTGGACATTTTGGGCCCAACTATACCGCCAAGAAAGTCTTTGATTCGGGTTACTATTGGCCTTCCATCTACAAAGATGCCCAAGAGATGGTGAAATTTTGTGATGTATGTCAAAGACAATGAAAAATTACACAACGTGATGAGATGCCACAAAACTTCATTCAAGAGTGTGAGATTTTTGATGTGTGGGGCATAGATTTTATGCGACCTTTTCCATCTTCCAAGGGAAATAAGTATATACTCGTAGCGATGGATTATGTGTCAAAATGGGTTGAGGCCAAAGCCTTACCTACTAATGATGCTAGAGTTGTTGTGAAATTTTTGAAGCAATTGTTTGCTAGATTTGGTGTACCTCGGGCCATCATAAGTGATCGTGGTACGCACTTTTGTAATGATCAAATCACAAGAGTTATGAAGAAATATGGAGTTAATCATAGACTTTCTACCGCGTATCACCCTCAAACCAATGGTCAAACCGAGGTCACAAATCGTGGTTTAAAGAGAATTTTGGAGAGAACGGTGGGAGAGCATTGAGCTTCTTGGTCAGATAAGCTTGATGATACTTTGTGGGCTTTTAGG
The DNA here is from genome assembly GCA_025667525.1 of Glebionis coronaria. Taxonomy (NCBI): domain Eukaryota; kingdom Viridiplantae; phylum Streptophyta; class Magnoliopsida; order Asterales; family Asteraceae; genus Glebionis; species Glebionis coronaria. The sequence goes on along the minus strand of CM046875.1, from coordinate 322,771,448 downwards.
ATGGCTTTTAAGACACCAATTGGTTGTACCCCTTATAGGCTTGTCTATGGAAAAGCATCACACCTCCCATTAGAGTTAGAACATAAGGCTTCTTGGGCTCTCAAGTGGGCTAACTTTGATTTAAACCAAGCCGGTTCATATAGAAAGGATCAACTTAATGAAATGGATGAATTGAGAGCCAATGCCTATGAGAACTCTTCGCTTTATAAGGAGAAGACTAAGAAATTGCATGATGCTAAGATCAAGAACCGTGAGTTTAAAGTTGGAGAGCCGGTTCTCCTCTTTAACTCAAGGTTGAAACTTTTTGCGGGTAAGCTTAAGTCGAGATGGTCCGGTCCATTCACTATTGCTCAAGTATTTCCATATGGAACTATTGAGTTGTCACAACCCGATGGTCCAAATTTTAAAGTGAATGGTCACCGTGTGAAGCACTATTTTGGGGAGGACATTTCCGTGGAAATGGTCCAAGAGATCCCCATTTTCCCCATGAATTAATTAATTGAGGGAAGAGTCGAGTTAGAGACTCCTTAAATCAAGCTTGAATAACTAGGTTTAGAAGTTGTTAGATCTAGAGTGTTGTAGGTTAGAAATAAGGGTAGAAAATTGATTTGAAGTGTTGGGGAGACCTTATTTTGTCTTCATTATGTTTGTAGGGTTGCTCACTCATCACGTGCTTTGGAGCTTATTAAGGAGGCCCTTGTATCCGGTTCACTTCGTTACTATTGTGATCTTTCATAGACACCTTGTGCTTTAAAAATGAATTCACTATAGTTGATCTTTCCTTAACTTGGGTTAAGCAAAGTCTATACATTGTCATAAGTGTAGGGGAAGTTTTTAACTTCCATGCTCTTAAACATTGAGGAAAATGTTTAGCTTAAGTGTATGGGGTCTTCTATCGAAGTGACCTTACCTAGAACTTGTCCTTGACCTTCATGATAACTTGGAAATTAATTTTTCAAACATTTTTCAAATTTTTGATCTACTTTGGCCACCAAAAATATGCATTCATAATTTTTGCATCATTCATTTTTCATTTGCATAACACATTTGCATTGTATATATTTCTTCTTTTGTTTTTCATTTAAAATATTGAAAAAGAAAGAAAAATAAATAAAAACATGGTTTAACAAGTTTAGAATTCTTTGACATATTAGGCCCGCCATGGATATTTTGACTCATCCCGAGTTTGCTTATTTAAGCATTCTCTAGCTAGTATCCTTAACCATGTAGTCCTTTATTGGTCTATTAGGCTAAGCATCCACCAATCTCATTATTTGAGATTTTAAATTTGTGGAGAATGGGAAATGATAGAGTTGAAGCAAGTATAAAAGGGCTAGATAAACTTCATGATAATTACTTGTGGCTAAACCCTTCTCTTCTTTACATCTATTTTCTTCGCATGTATATATGTTAATAAATAATCAAGAACGGTTTTAATCGGTTTGTAATCTCTTATGCATTTTTGTCTAATCATTCACGGTTGGTATAAGTACGTCTTAAGATTCTAAGTTAGAACGTTTTATGTGTACTAGACTTATGTCATGCTTAATATTTAGCCGGTGTTTTTCCTTTTATTCTTTTCTACTTTCTTTGTGAGGAATAAAGAAAAATAAGAGCGTCTTACAAAAAAAAATAAGTGGCTAGAAAAAAAAAGAGAAAAAGAAAAAAATAATTAGACAAGACTCCCAAGAGGGGCAGTGAAGTGTTAATTATAGTAACTATTAGATTCCAATATTACCTTGACGGGTTGCGGGGATTTAATAGTTGCTCCAATCTAATATTACCTTGACGGGTTGCGGGGTTGAAGATCCAAAGTCTCAAAAAGGCGACGGATGTAAATTATTGCGTGAGTTTTATTTTTCTTTCTTTAGTGAGTGTGTAGCTACTTATTAATGCATGACATGAGGATTTTACACATAAGGCGAATGACTTATTACTCTTGAAATGTACTTATATTAATTGTGAGCGGTTTTTCAAGTAATGGATGAGAGGATTACTTAGGATTAAAACCGTGCTTCCTTATTTTTGGATTTTACATTTCTTATATTTCACGTTTTAAATAATGACAAATTTGCCTAAAAGCAATTTGCTCAATTAATAACCGATTCCACATTTAATTGTCATGAATAAGTTGATGCACCTTTTTACTTGTGAATGCAATGATCCCATTTTTAAGCTTGGTATGGGGAAAGTGAAACTTGAGGGTGATAAGTGTCCATGGTACCAAAGCCCTAATTTAAGTCATTGACTTCTTTATGAGTTTTTCCATCAAAGCCATTTCAAGAAAAATCTAAAAAGATATAAATAGAATTGTTTCTTTTGCATTGCATTGTTCAAAATTAAAATCATGCATCATGTAGAGTAGCATAGTGTAATAGCATTCCATATTGGCCAAGGTGGGTTAATTATGAGGAAAATGTAAATTTGTGCTTTAAAATATAGCATTGCATGAGGTAATGGCAATGTTCAAGTGTAGGAGATTTGATATGAGCAAAAACTCATATCAATTAATCAACAAATCACCCTAAAACACAAGGAAAATACCTAACTTTTGTGCTATAAAGCGGAATTATGTGGTATGTTTTGTGTTTGTGTATAAATAGGTAAGAAGGATACATTTTCAAGCAAACAAGAAGAAATCAAGCTTATTTGGATGAAAAAGAAATAGAAGGATCAAAGATGACAAGACTTTGAAGATAAGGGACCTATCTTGACAACACTCCAAAGTTGAAGGACTAAAAGTGTAAATTTGCCAAAGTCAAGATAAAAGTCAAACATGGTCAACTCTTCAGTTAACCAAGTCAAAGGGTCAAATTATACAATAATACAAGTGGAAGGACCAAAAATGCCTTTAAAATGAAGTTCCTAGCTCATTTGGATATTATGCCTAAGTTCAAGGGCTAAACTTGCCAAAAATCCACTCAAAATAGCCTTAATCCGTGTGACATGGTAATGATCCAATAGGAATGCAAGAAATTTGGCATACGGATCACCAGCTAATGTGTACACCTCACTATCTCATTAATGCGCCAAAAAGCAACAGTGAACTCCACTTACTTAATTTCTAGCCAATCAGGTCATGCCATGCAATAATACATTTATCCAAAAACGGATTATGATCCGTGTGACCATCTCTCACCCAACCAGAATCTGCCACGTGGCATCTTTTTCAACAATGAGCCCAGAACCATTTTTGAGCTACACTGAATTTCAAGAAATGATTTCTACATGAAACTTACTCGTTTTCAAGTGAGGAATGCATTGGTAACACTTAATCACGCTCAAAATTAAGGAATCAAAAATCCCCAATTCATGAGGAACACAAGGATTTCAATTGGCCAATTCAGGACACCTGGCAGCTTGCTATTGGTGGGGATACGTCATCAACCCCAAATCACTCTCATTGTTTGTCTATAAATAGTGATAGGATCCCTCATTTGTACATGTAGCTTAAGTGTGAAATTTTCACACACTTACTTTTTCTCACTCTCAGCCCTAGCTTGTAGTTGTTAGCATAACAACCTCAAGACTCTGACAAGCTCTTGAGTTAGTTAATGTAGTTGTAACTTCCTTACCTAAAATTGTAACAAACTTTCACATTCAATCAATAAATTTCCCTCCTTTTTCCCTCAATCTACTATTCATTCCCTGCATAACTGTTACTCTAGTGTTGTTATGAGTTACTTGTGATCACCATTTATCATAATTAGCTCTTGTTGAAGATTGTTGTTGTTCATACTTGTTCTGTTCATCCAGTAGCTGTTTATGTTGATTTCGAAGCATTGTGCAAAATGGTGACGATGATGATTGTAGCTGATTGATTAGTGGTTAATAGTGTTAAGGTGGTGGTTTAACACTATCTAGGAGGCTCAACGCCTACCTACTCCATCAGTGGAGGCCTTTGCTAAAAGGTTTCATGGTTTCTGATTTTGGTTCCACTAAATAGCAATTGCATGCTCAATTCTAGCCTAATCCTATTTGCTGATATGATCAAATGTGTTTAGCTTGTTCTTGAAATGATTTTGATGATTAGATAAGCTTTTAGTTAGTTTCATACTTGTTTACTTGCTTATCTCTAGTTTTTGATTTCATTTTATCAGTCATTTTTAGCTTGCTTGTGCATTTTGATCTATTGTCTGTTTAACTGCAAGTATTTGGTTCCATTTCACTTCATTTTGGTTATAAAGTTTGGCCTGATATCAAGTTTAGTCCAGTTCAACCAATTGCTTAGTTCTCATTCATAAAAAGTTATTAAAATTCAGTTAACTAGTGTTTAGATTTAGCTGTCATTGTAGTTTAAGTGTTGTTAACTGGATAAACATTGCTCATTTACTTTCATTTAGTCATTGTAAACAGGTTTTGGTAGTTTTAAAGTCAAATAGAAAGTCAAAAAGGCAATTGGTTGTGAAAAAGTATGGGTCAGCTTTAGCTTAAAAAGTTCAAAAAAAAAGTAGCCAGTTTCAATTGCTTGCCATTTACTTAATTCTTGCTGAAATTTCTTCAAACCAGTTCCTATTTGTCTCTTAACATCCGAATATTAAGTGCTTATAAGGAAATTACACAGTTCTAAGATTCAAGAGAGAAATAAGCATTTTCATAAGCTGTTGAGCAAATGAAAGTTTCTTTAACAAAAGTCCAATCTGATTCTTGAACTAGCAATTCTACTTCATAAACCTTCCCATTTTCTTTCATATTCTTGTTTAGATAGTGTTCTTGAGTAGATCTGGAGGTTTTGAACTTTTTCAAAAATTTGGTCAACTTTGGTCAATAAGCTGGTTTGAGCTTATTTTCAAATTCCTAATTAATTACTTGATCATTTTTCGTTTTAAAAGACATTCCAGACTCTCTATGGACTGATAAACAAGATTCAGCTCAAAAATCCGTTTGTGCAAGTCTGGCTTATTAGATAGCTTATTTGTGGCTTATCAAAGTTGGCTTATTTGTGTTTAACTGAATTTCAAGCTTATTCCTTTTACAAGCCTAAGTGAATTTGAGTTTTCAGCAGTTTGAAATTGGTTTGAGCTTATTTGGTTCATTGTAGAGCTTAAACGAGCTTATTTGTCTACTTAGCCCGTTTTTGGTTAAATTCCCATTTTAATTACACTTAGGTCCTTATAGTTTGGAACTGTGTGAATTGTTTGCTAATATTCCAAGTAATTAGGGTTTGCTAGGAATCAGTCCTTTACTTTTCTAAACTTGTCAAATTCAGTTAGTTAGTTTTACAATTAGTTGCAATTTAGTTAGTAGTTTGTTACTATTTGCATAGTTGGTCCTTGTAGTTTCTGATTTTTACATTTCAAGCATTATAGTTTCAATCATTTACATTTTTAGCACTCTAATTCAATAGATTTACATTTTTGTCCTTATTTGAATAAAAACTTGGTAATTGCTAAATGTTTTACGGATACGTAGTTAATATTTTGTACATTTTTACTTGATTGCTCAAATAGACATAGAAAATCCAAATAACCCTATCAACCAAAAACGATCATAAACCTAATTTTGTTAGGACTTTCAATTGGTTAAGAATCGAGAAAATGAACTTCAATTTACACAAATTCGTTGTTCCCAATGAAAACAACGAGTTGATTCCCACTCGACTTGTCACGGGTTGGCGAGTATGCATAGACTATCGCAAGCTCAATGATGCCACTCGCAAGGATCATTTTCCTCTTCCTTTCATGGATCAAATGCGCGAGCGTTCAGCGGGTAATGATTATTATTGCTTCTTAGACGGTTTCTCCAGGTATTTTCAAATTCCCATCGATCCTAAAGACCAAGAGAAAACCAAATTCATTTGTCCTTATGGAACATTTTCTTACAAAAGAATGCCTTTCGGCTTATGCAATGCTCCTGGGACTTTCCAAAGGTGTATGATGGCTATATTCCATGACATGTGATACTAGAGATTTTGCTATGGGGTTCAGATTAGTTATCGGTATCTCCTCGAATTGATCATAGCTCAAAGTGGAATGATTTGTTCTTGGTTAATAAAAAGGTGTTGGTTTGTTTATCTATTTCAAACTAATAGCAAATAAATGTAAGTGGCGTTGAGTAAATTATAAACTTTGAAAATTAAACTAAATTGACGAGTTAAAAATAAAATCTTGAAAACGTAAAGAAAAGATTAGAAAAATACTTTGAAAACTTAATTAAACTAACACTTAAAAACTTTGCTAAAACTTTAAAACTTAAAACCTTAAGCTATCGGAATATAAATACTCTTATCTATCGGAATGTGATTAAAACTAGTCCATCGGAATCCCAGATCGGAATGTGCCATCGGAATAAGTGTCAAAACAATCCATCGGAATACAAAAATGCAAGCTGTCGGAATATGGTCTATCGCAATGTTGTTCTATCGGAATGCAATGTGGTCGCAAAATCCAGATCAGAATGATCTAGATCGGAAAGTCAGATCGGAATAATGCAAAGTCCAGATCGGAAAGTTGTAAACTAAAAACGGGCAGAGTTTCGACTTAAGACAACCTTAAATCCCGTCGGAATATGCGATCGCAAAGTAAAACCCTCTTGGGTTATTGCGATCTAACACTCAACCGTCAGAATGTGTATAAACCCTTAGATTGCGATGGAATCTCAAATCAATCCGAAAATGGTGGCAACCTTAGAACTCAATAAGCATAATCAATAAGCTAAATCACCCGCAACTTAAACACTTCAAAAAGCTTAAATTTAACAACTTTTGAAAACATAAAATCATAAATTTGATAAACGAAACTTTTGAGTGACTAAAACCTTGATGAAATCCAAAAACCAATAAGCTAAAATAAGAAATAAGCCAATAAGCATAGAGAAGTTATGGCTTAAACCAAATAAAATCTTATGTAGGAACAAGCAAGAAATGAACTTTCTAAATACACAACCTCAAATTCAACCACGAATAATGAAGGATTCGGATCAAATCAAAGATTTCGGATAAGGGAATAAGTAGAATCAAGAAATGTAGAAAGAGAATAAAGAACTTAAAAGCTTACTTGAATTAGATTAATGAGATTCAAAATACAAAAATTAAAGAAAGCTTAAATTTAAAAGGTGAAAACAAAGAAAAATTTAGTGAGAGAAAGTTGGGAACTTTCTCTCTCTAAAACTAGAGAAATGAAAAAAATGGAAAAACTAAGACTCCAAAACTTGTGAAGTGAAATCCTATATATAGGCGTCATTTGTGGGCTTTGTGAATGGTCTTTGTTTTTGGGCTTCTTTTCTTCTTTCTTCTTTAGTCTTTACGTTTCTTTAAATAAACGTTTCCGACTTTGGATTTTGAGAAGTGTCGGTGAATAATTCCAACTCGTCTTATAATCTTTTGTTTAATAGACTCGAGTTCTTTGACATATATGAATCTTCCATCTTTGGCCCTTTTCTTCGATAAATCTTCAAATAGGTACAATGACTTCAAATCTTTTGAATCTCTTGGACAACAGACTTTGTCTTGAGTCTTTTTCTTCGATAAAACCCGTGCAATCCCATGTTTTCTTCAATATTCACCCGGTTGACTATGAAAACACAATAAACATAAAAACCACGCATAATTCTAAACAAATGATATTACATACGTGTTTTGGTCTCGTTTTAGCCAGAAATAAGTGGTAAAAGGATGGGTGTTTTCACACCTATCAAATCCCCTACACTTAACCATTGCCATGCCCTCATGCAATGCTTAGTGATAAAGCAATTTTACACTTTTCTCTTAATCAATCAACCTTGGCCTTATTAACGTTTTAAACAAAAATTAATGTACTACGAGAGATTAAAACTTTAAAGTAAACAAAAGGATAGAAAATAGCTATGTGGAAATAACTTGCAAAGAGATCTAAGACTTTCATTAGGGCTTCGGTGCTGCGACGATTCATCACCCTCAAGTTTCACGTTCCCCTAACTAAGCTTAAAAACGAGATCATTGCTATTATAAGTTAGCATATTAAACACTTACACACATGGCTTAATTAAATACTTAAACTCCCTTATTCCTAGGTGTATCTCTTATATTTTATTTTTGTCTTAGAATGATCATGAAGATGCATTTTTGGACTTATTTCGATAGTTCATTTAGGCTGAAAGCAAAGTAGGACGATTTGATCAATAGTTAGCTAAAGGACAAAATCTCTTAAAACTGCTTCTCGGGATATCAAAAAGTTAATATCTTGGCATAACTCGGTTCACGATTTGTGACCTTTCTCGGGCCGATATTTGGCATGTACTTCATACTTCATATCTTCGAGAGACGTTCTTGAGATAATGGTCTTCTCTTTGTTAATAGAGTTTCTTCACTTGGATACTTTTGAGGAGTACTCCAACTTTTTTGACCACGACTTCATGATTATTTCTTCAATCTCTAATTGGGATTTTGAGATACAACGATCCGCCTCCTTTTCGGACTTGGATCTATTTATCCTCATACCTTGTTCGGGTCTTTTCGGATAGACTTCTCCATGATCTTTATGGGAGTTGATTGCTTTTTGTCGTGAGTCTTGATCCTTCATATTGATTTTGGGAATAATGCTTTTCACATCACCTTGGATCTTTAGCAATAAGATTGAATCCTCATGCCTTGTTAGGGCCTTTTCGGACACGCCAATCTTCGCGCCCCGCTTCACAAGTTATGCCTTGGCTATGAACTCTTATCATTACCGAGCAACTTTTAAACGATCTTGGACTAGAAGCTAAGTAACTTTTCAAATCGTACGACCTTACTTATTGCAGATAAATTATTAGCAAATGATGGGAGAATAGGCAAATAATTACACCAAGTGAGCTTGTGCAAGAATACCGACTTATAATTGACTCTATCATTTCTCGTTCTCCATAATTTAAAATCTCAAGTAATGAGACTCGTGGATACTTAGCCTAATAAACCAATTAAGGTCTACATGGTTAAGGATACTAGCTAGAATAAAGTTGGATAAGTCTATTCAAGTTGAGTCAAAATAATCGCAACGGGCCTAATATGTCAAAGACTTCTAAACTAGCTACACCACTTTATTAATATTTTTGACTTTATTGCGGGATATATACATATGAAAGCAACGATAAAAATTTAAAAATTATGACTAAATAGCCAAAGTTAATTAAAATTTTGAAAAATGCTGAAAAAGATGATTCTCCGGTTAAATGTAGGCATTTTCATGGAAAAGTCCACTTAAAACATCGATAGAAATCCCCCCCTACACTTAAGATAAACATTGTCCTAAATGTTTAAGCATGTGGAAAAGTCTCCCCTACACTTATGACATTTTGCACGTTGGTTAAATCAAGTTAAGGAAGAGACGACTAACGTGATCAATTTCAAATGTTAGTATGAAGGAAATTGAATCACGATAGTTGAGAGATAGAACCAGATTTCGGATAACACAGAAGCATGGTTCTTTAAAGATTCCAAAAGTGCATTCTTCCCTGTAATCACATCACACACAAACACAAGCAACCTATATAGGTCCCCCTACACTTAGGAGGGTAAAACAGAAAAAGATAGATACTCGGGTTGCCTCCCGAGGAGCGCTTGTTTTTTATAACCGAGTCACGAGCCTAACTCGACCAAAAATTAGTTTATGGGGAACGTGGTGAGGGATGGAATCATCTCATGAGAGATGTCCTCACCAAAGTACAACTTCACTCGTTGGCCATTCACCTTAAAATTAGGTCCATTAGGTTGAGCGAGCTCGAGAGTACCATATGAAAAAATTTGGGCAATGGTGAATGGGCCGGACCAACGAGATTTCAGCTTGCCCGAAAAGATTTTCAACCGAGTGTTAAAGAGTAAAACTTTGTCTCCAACTTGGAACTCTCGTTTTTTAATCTTAGAGTCGTGAATGAACTTATTCTTTTCCTTATAGATCAAAGAATTTTCATAAGCCTCATTACGGAGTTCATTCAGCTCATTGAGTTGGATCTTACGTAGGTCACCGACTTTGTTGATATCAAAATTAGCCCACTTCAAGGCCCAGTAAGCCTTGTGCTCCAACTCAATGGGGAGGTGGCATGCTTTCCCGTACACGAGACGATATGGTGTACAACCAATCGGAGTCTTGTAAGCGGTACGAAAAGCCCACAAAGCATCATCAAGTTTGTCAACCCATGAGGCACGATGCTCTCCCACGGTTCTTTCAAGAATTCGCTTTAATCCTCGGTTAGAGATTTCAGCCTGGCCATTAGTTTGTGGGTGGTAGGCGGTGGAAAGACGATGATTTACACCATACTTAGCCATGACTCTTGCGAATTGGTCATTGCAAAAATGAGTCCCGCGATCACTAATAATGGCACGAGGCACACCGAATCTAGCGAATAGCGACTTCAAAAAGTTACAAACCACCCTTGCGTCATTAGTAGGTAAAGCTTTGGCTTCAACCCATTTGGAGACGTAGTCAACGGCTACAAGGATGTATTTGTTTCCTTTAGATGAAGGGAATGGCCCCATAAAGTCGATACCCCAAACATCAAAGATTTCACATTCTTGTATGAAATTTTGAGGCATCTCATCTTTATGTGTGATCTTACCTTGTTTTTGGCAAGCATCACAGCGTTTAACCATCTCGTGAGCATCACGGTAAATGGTGGGCCAATAAAATCCCGAGTCAAACACTTTTTTGGCGGTGTAGTTGGGACCAAAGTTACCACCGGTGGGTCCTTTGTGGCAAGCGTCAAGGATTTCTAAAGCTGTCGGTCCATCAACACATCGGCGAATAATCAAATCAGTACATTGTTTGAATAGATACAGGTCATCCCAAAAGTAAGTCTTAATGTCTTTGAAGAACTTTTTATTTTGTTGGGATGTTAACCCGTCAACGAGAATTCTACCCGCTAAGTAGTTTTCAATGTCCGCAAACCACGGGGTTTCATCAGAAGTCGAGTTGATAGACATTAAGGTCTCCAGGGGAAAAGAATCATTGATTTCTTTGTTCGGATGATCCCCCTGGTAAGGATCCTCAAGTCTACTGAGATGATCCGCGGCTAGGTTTTCAGCTCCCTTCTTATCACGAATTTCGATTTTAAATTCTTGAAGTAGCAAAACCCAGCGAAGAAGCCTTGGCTTAGAATCTTGTTTAGTTAACAAGTACTTCAACGCGGAATGATCGGTATACACGATGGTGGTATAAAGGACAAGATAGGGGAGAAATTTTTCAAAAGCATAGACAACAGCTAAAAGCTCTTTTTCGGTTGTCGTGTAATGCAATTGAGCCCCCGTCATTGTCTTGCTAGCGTAATGGATCGGTTGGAAGTGTTTGTTCACTCTTTGGCCCAAAACCGCACAAATAGCAAAGTCGCTAGCATCGCACATCAACTCGAAGGGAAGCTCCCAATTAGGGGTAACCAAGACGGGTGCCTTAGTTAGCTTATCCTTAAGCAAGTTGAAGGCTTCAAGACACTCTGTGGAAAAGATAAAGGGAGTATCTTTTTCCAAGAGGTGGGTCATCGGGCGAGTGATTTTAGAAAAATCTTTAATGAAACGTCGGTAAAATCCCGCATGACCGAGGAAACTTCTCACACCCTTCACGGTTGAAGGTGGAGGCAACTTAGAAATAACATCGACTTTAGCACGGTCTACTTCAAGACCGGTTTTGGAGATCTTGTGTCCTAGCACGATGCCCTCTTTTACCATGAAATGGCATTTTTCCCAATTATGAACAAGGCGAGTGTCTTCACACCGCTTAAGCATACGTTCTAAATTGGCAAGGCAAGCAGAGAATGAATCGCCATAAACCGAGAAATCATCCATGAATACTTCCATAGTGTCTTCCACCATGTCATGGAAGATAGCCATCATACACCTTTGGAATGTCCCAGGAGCATTGCATAAACCAAAAGGAATGCGTTTGTAAGCAAATTTTCCGTAGGGACAAGTGAATGTGGTCTTTTCTTGGTCCTTGGGATCGATGGGAATTTGAAAATACCCGGAGAAACCGTCTAAAAAGCAGTAATAATCATTACCCGCTAGACGCTCGAGCATTTGATCCATGAAGGGAAGAGGAAAGTGATCTTTTCTCGTGGCATCATTGAGCTTGCGAGAATCAATACAAACACTCCACCCAGTAACGAGACGAGTGGGAATCAACTCGTTGTGTTCATTGGAAACAACGGTTATTCCGCCCTTCTTGGGCACACAATGGACGGGACTTACCCACGGCGAATCCGAAATAGGGTAGATCAAGTCGGCATCTAGAAGTTTGATAACCTCTTGTTTGATGACGTCATGAATTCGAGGATTAACCCTTCTTTGGCTCTGGATTGCGGGTTTAAAGTCATCTTCCATGAGAATCTTGTGAGTACAAAAGTTCAGATCAATTCCGCGGATATCAGAAATTTTCCAAGCAATTGCCTTCTTATGATCTTTAAGCACGGCGATGAGGCGAGATTTTTCGTCTTCTTTCAAGTCCTTCGCGATGATGACGGGCGACTTCTTGTTTCTTCAAGGAACACGTACTCGAGATGAGGCGGCGACTCCTTAAGTTCTAAATCCGGAGGATTTTCGATGGGAGGCGTTTTCAAAGTCGGAGCATCGATAGCAATAACCGTGGAAGATGGTGGAGAAATATTGTCTTCTTTAAGAATGTTCTCAATGAGGCGAAGATCTTCATCCCAATCGGAGGGAGAATCGGCATGTTCTAAGTTCACATCTCCCATGGTGGCTTCCAAATCTTTCCAAAGGAAATCACTTTCTCCAAATAGAGATAGTGATGAACCAATAGAGGAAACGGTCTCAACATTGGGAAGAGAGGTAGGAATACTTTTACAATCATCTTTGAAGTGTTCTTCACAAGCCTCATCAAGAACGTCAATACAATTAACACTCTCGTTTGAATAAGGCTGTTTAGACAACTTTCCCATGTTGAAGACGATTTTATCGTCACCCACTATCATGATAAGCTCACCGGCTTCAACATCGATGAGAGTGCGACCGGTCCTTAGGAATGGACGACCAACAATTAATGGCACACGAGGGTCCATCTCGTAGTCGACGACGACGAAATCGACAGGAGTGAATTTGTCGACTCCTACAAAGACGTCTTCGGCTATCCCCACTGGATAAGCAACCGTACGGTTAGCTAATTCCAAAGTCATTTTGGTGGGGACTAGCTCAGGGAGAGATAATTGCTTCCAAACGCTTAAGGGAATTAAGTTAATACTGGCACCTAGATCGGCTAGGGCCATGCAATTCTCTACTCCCGGGAAGTTTCAAGGGATTAAGAAACGACCCGGATCACCAAGTTTAGTTGGCAATTTCTTTAAGAGCACTGCAGAGCAATTCTTATTAAGTTGGGTGTTAGAAATATCAAGAAGCTTCTCCTTGTCGCTAAGAAGATCTTTGAACATTTTCGCGTATTTGGTCATGTGAGCGAGAGCCTCAGCGAAGGAGATGTTAAAATTCAATTGTTTAAACATTTTGAGAAAGTTTGAAACCTGAATATCATCCTTGCTTTTGAGCTTATTTTTCCTCAACCTTGATGGATAAGGTATATCGGAAGAAGAGGAAGGCTTTGGGAGAATAGGATCACTCACATCCTTGGGTGGAGGGGGTAGAAGTAAGAGGTGGAGAAATCGGGGAAGTAGAAGGATGAGGAATAGGAGCAGGTGACTCGTTTTCCGTAGTCAAAATCACCGGTGGAGGTATAGGAAGATCGGGTTCCTTGGTACCTTTGCCACTGCGGGTGGTGATTGCTTTCATCTCCCCTCTTGGATTCGCAACGGTGTTACTCGGAAGAGTACCCGAAGAAGAGGGTTGATTACCTTGGAAGAAACTAGCCATCATGTTCCTTAAGTCATTCGTTTGACTATCCAAAGTGTTTCTCATATCAGCTCTCAGATCGTTCCCTTGTTTCACCAGGTCTGCTTTCAAGTTTAGCACTTCCCGTTGGAGATTGTCCACGATCACATCATTAGTCCTCATGTAGGTTCCAATATCTTGGTGTAATGCGGTGGGTTGGTTGAGAGGAGCATTGTATGCGGGTGGTTGATAAGCAGGTTGCTGGTAAACTTGGTTGTTTCTTTGAGGTGGATATGGTTGTTTGTGAGGTGGTATGTATGATGCACGAGGTTGTTGTTGTTTTTGAGGAGGGCGATTGAGGTTTTGTTGTTGGTTTGGGTTGTTAGGAGGAAAACCAGGTGGTGAGAGATAGTTGTTCGAACGGTAGCTAAGCAAGTTGCTGTCACCTTGAGGACGAGCTTGATAAGCGGCCGGAGGATAGGTACCGTATGCTGCATTCACATTCTCAGCAGGGTAGTCTTGGGTGGCGGTACAAGTGGTGTAAGAGTGAGGACCCCCGTAGATTTCACATGGTTGGCCGACAGCATTGACTTGAGCGTTTTTAGCGTTGATGTTGTTGGTGTTGCTGGCGGTTTGGGCGGCAAGCGATTCAAGAAGCGTAGTAATTTTGTCAAGTCGCTTGTCGCTTGTCGCTGTCACTAGTACTAGCACTGGCGACATTGGTCCGCACACTCTTGGTTTGCACACGAGACTTATTTTCAATAATATCCCAAGCGGCATTGGAAGTCTTAACCAAAATATTACCCCCTGAGGCACTGTTTAGTGAATCTTGGTCATTCATGCTTAAACCATTATAAAAAGTATTAATTTGGTGCACTTTGGTAAAACCATGTTGTGGGCACTTTCTTAAAAGATCTTTAAAACGGTCCCATGATTCACTAAAAGACTCATCGTACTTTTGTTCAAAATTGATAATTTCATACCGCAAAGCGGTAGTACGAGAGGGTGGGAAAAAGTAGTTGATAAATTTGGTCTCCAAATCCGTCCACGTAAGAATACTTTGTGGCGGTTCCTTAGCAAGCCAATGCCGGGCTTGTCCCTCTAAAGAAAAGGGAAAAAGTTGTAAACGGATTACCTCTTGTGGAACACCATTGAATTTGACCGTATTCGTGAGTTGCAAGAATCTCTTGATGTGGTCATGAGGATCATCAATGGTACGCCCCAAGAATGGTTGAGCAGAGACCATCTGGATAAAACCGGATTTGAGCTCAAAGTTGTTGGCTGCAATCGCGGGTATGACAATTGGATCATTGTTGCCGTCTACATGTGCTTGCAGAAGTTCAATCATCGGGCGATTGTCCGGTAACGATTCATTGTTGTTGTTATTGTTGTTGTTGAGAGGTGGGTTGTTATTGTTGTTGTTATTATTGTTGTTGAGAGTTGGGTTATTGTTGTTGTTTTGTACACCGGCCATGTCTAAGTCTTCGAGAGGCTCGGGCTCTTGATAAGACGTTGATCGTGTACGCATGCACCTGCAAAAGGACTAACAAAGCAAGCAAGAAATATTTTTGGTTTTTATGGTTTTTTTTTAAGGATTTTTGAAAATTTTATATATTTTTTTTGTTTTTGAAAATTTTATGAAAAAGTAACGTTCACGGTGAACGGATCCCAAAATCCAAGTTCTCACAAAAAACGGTTAATCGTAACGAGAAGAGCCGGGCAGCGGCGCCATTTGATACTAGAGATTTTGCTATGGGGTTCAGATTAGTTCTCGGTATCTCCTCGAATTGATCACAGCTCAAAGTGGAATGATTTGTTCTTGGTTAATAAAAAGGTGTTGGTTTGTTTATCTATTTTAAACTAATAGCAAATAAATGTAATTGGCGTTGAGTAAATTATAAACTTTGAAAGATTAAACTAAATTGACGAGTTAAAAATAAAAGCTTGAAAACGTAAAGAAAATATTAGAAAAATACAATGAAAACTTAATTAAACTAACACTTAAAAACTTTGCTAAAACTTTAAAACTTAAAACCTTAAGCTATCGAAATATAAAAACTCTTATCTATCGGAATGTGATTAAAACTAGTCCATCGGAATCCCAGATCGGAATGTGCCATCGGAATAAGTGTCAAAACAATACATCGGAATACAAAAATGCAAGCTGTCAGAATATGGTCTATCGCAATGATGTTCTATCGGAATGCAATGTGGTCGTAAAATCCAGATCGGAATGATCTAGATCGGAAAGTCAGATCGGAATAATGAAAAGTCCAGATCGGAAAGTTGTAAACTAAAAACGGGCAGAGTTTCGACTTAAGACAACCTTAAATCCCGTCGGAATATGCGATCGCAATCCAGATCGGAATAAGGGGAAAAAGTCAACCGATCGCAAAGTAAAACCCTCTTGGGTTATTGCGATCTAACACTCAACCGTCGGAATGTGTATAAACCCTTAGATTGCGATGGAAGCTCAAATCAATCCGAAAATGGTGGCAACCTTAGAACTCAATAAGCATAATCAATAAGCTAAATCACCCGCAACTTAAACACTTCAAAAAGCTTAAATTTAACAACTTTCGAAAACATAAAATCACAAATTTGATAAACGAAACTTTTGAGTGACTAAAACCTTGATGAAATCCGAAAACCAATAAGCTAAAATAAGAAATAAGCCAATAAGCATAGAGAACTTATCGCTTAAACCAAATGAAAGCTTATGTAGGAACAAGCAAGAAATGAACTTTCTAAATACACAACCTCAAATTCAACCACGAATAATGAAGGATACGGATCAAATCAAAGATTTCGGATAAGGGAATAAGTAGAATCAAGAAATGTAGAAAGAGAATAAAGAACTTAAAAGCTTACTTGAATTAGATTAATGAGATTCAAAATACAAAAATTAAAGAAAGCTTAAATTTAAAAGGTGAAAACAAAGAAAAATTTAGTGAGAGAAAGTTGGGAACTTTCTCTCTCTAAAACTAGAGAAATGAAAAAAATGGAAAAACTAAGACTCCAAAACTTGTGAAGTGAAATCCTATATATAGGCTTCTCTTGTGGGCTTTGTGAATGGGCTTTGTTTTTGGGATTCTTTTCTTCTTTCTTCTTTAGTCTTTACGTTTCTTTAAATAAACGTTTCCGACTTTGGATTTTGAGAAGTGTCGGTGAATAATTCCAACTCGTCTTATAATCTTTTTTTTAATAGACTCGAGTTCTTCGACATATATGAATCTTCCATCTTTGGCCCTTTTCTTCGATAAATCTTCAAATAGGTACAATGACTTCAAATCTTTTGCATCTCTTGGACAATAGACTTCGTCTTGAGTCTTTTTCTTCGATAAAACCCGTGCAAAGAAATGAATAAAATGGAAAAACAAAGACTCCAAAACTTGTGATGTGAAATCCTATATATAGGCGTCTCTTGTGGGCTTTGTGAATAGGCTTTGTTTTTGGGATTCTTTTCTTCTTTCTTCTTTAGTCTTTACGTTTCTTTAAATAAACGTTTCCGACTTTGGATTTTGAGAAGTGTCGGTGAATAATTCCAACTCGTCTTATAATCTTTTGTTTAATAGACTCGAGTTCTTCGACATATATGAATCTTCCATCTTTGGCCCTTTTCTTCGATAAATCTTCAAATAGGTACAATGACTTCAAATCTTTTGCATCTCTTGGACAATAGACTTCGTCTTGAGTCTTTTTCTTCGATAAAACCCGTGCAATCCCATGTTTTCTTCAATATTCACCCGGTTGACTCTGAAAACACAATAAACACAAAAACCACGCATAATTCCAAACAAATGATATTAAATACGTGTTCTGGTCTCGTTTTAGCCAGAATAATTGGTAAAAGGATGGGTGTTTTCACACCTATCAACATGGTTGAAGAAACTATGGAAGTCTTTATGGATGATTTCTCGTCTATGGTGATTATTTCTCTACTTGCCTTGCCAATTTAGAACGTATGCTCAAAAGGTGTGAAGACACTCGTCTCGTTTTGAATTAGGAAAAATGCCATTTCATGGTAAAAGAAGGCATTTTTCTTGGACATAAAATCTCCAAAGCCGGTCTTGAAGTCGACCGTGCTGAAGCCGATGTGATTGCTAAATTGCCTCCACCCTCAACCGTGAAGGGTGTGAGAAGTTTCCTTGGTCATGCGGGCTTCTATCGTCGATTCATTCAAGATTTTTCTAAAATCGCTCGCCCGATGACCCACCTCTTGGAAAAAGATACTCCTTTTATCTTTTCTAAAGAATGTCTCGACTCTTTCAATCTTCTTAAGGATAAATTAACTAAGGCACCGGTCTTGGTTACCCCTAATTGGGAGTTACCTTTTGAATTGATGTGTGATGCTAGAGACTTTGCTATTGGAGCGGTTTTGGGACAAAGAGTGAACAAACACTTCCAACCAATCCATTATGCTAGCAAGACAATGACGGGGGCTCAATTGCATTATACCACTACCGAAAAAGAGCTTTTAGCTGTAGTGTATGCTTTTGAGAAGTTCCGCCCCTATCTTGTCCTTTCCACCACCATTGTCTATACCGACCATTCCGCGTTGAAGTACTTGTTAACTAAACAAGATTCCAAGCCAAGACTTTTTCGTTGGGTTTTACTCCTTCAAGAATTCAAAATTGAAATTCGTGACAAGAAGGGAGCAGAAAACCTAGCCGCAGATCATCTTAGTAGACTCGAGGATCCTTATCAAGGGGAGCTCCCAAATCAAGAGATTAATGACTCTTTTCCCCTTTAAGCCTTAATGTATATTAACTCCAATCTTGATGAAACCCCATGGTTTGCGGATATTGAAAACTATTTGGCGGGTGGAATTCTCATTGAAGGGTTAACGTCCCAACAAAAGAAAAAGTTCTTTAAAGACATTAAGCACTATTTTTGGGACGACCCTTACCTTTTCAAACAATGTGCGGATCTTGTCATTCGTCGGTGTGTTGATGGGCTGGCAGCTTTATTAATCCTAGAAGCTTGCCATAGAGGACCCACTGGTGGTCACTTTGGTCCCAATTACACCGCGAAGAAAGTTTTCGACTCTGGATTTTATTGGCCCACCATTTATCGTGATGCTCACGAAATGGTTAAACATTGTGATAATTGCCAAAGACAAGGCAAGATCACACATAAAGATGAGATGCCTAAAAATTTCATACAAGAATGTGAAATCTTTGACGTATGGGGTATCGACTTTATGGGGCCATTTCCATCATCTAAAGGGAACAAATACATCCTCGTAGCCGTTGACTACATATCTAAATGGGTTGAAGCAAAGGCTCTCCCTATGAATGATGTGAGGATGGTTGTGAACTTTTTGAAACAACTTTTTGCTCGATTCGGTGTTCCTCGTGCTATCATCCGTGACCGCGGGACTCATTTTTGCAATGATCAATTTGCTCGAGTCATGGCTAAGTATGGTGTCAATAACCGTCTTTCCACCGCTTATCATCCCAAACAAATGGTCAAGCCAAGATTTCTAACA
This sequence comes from Glebionis coronaria, assembly GCA_025667525.1. Taxonomy (NCBI): domain Eukaryota; kingdom Viridiplantae; phylum Streptophyta; class Magnoliopsida; order Asterales; family Asteraceae; genus Glebionis; species Glebionis coronaria. Next base: position 322,752,243 of record CM046875.1, on the reverse strand, counting down.
GTGGATTGAAGAGAATTTTAGAGAGAACTGTGGGAGAGCATTGTGTCTCGTGGGCCGATAAGTTAGATGATGCTTTGTGGGCTTTCTGTACCACATATAAGACACCTACTGGTTGCACTCCATATCGTCTTGTGTACGGGAAGGCATGCCACCTCCCTATTGAATTGGATCATAAGGCGTATTGGGCCTTGAAGTGGGCCAATTTTAATATGTGACAATCCGTCAATTTATGGTTGATATTTTATTCTCAAATATTATTTAAAAATATTATTTTAATGTTATATTATGAACTCACTTATTTTTGGGAAGTAATTTGGATTTACGTCTTGAAGTTGCGTCGACTAGGTCTAAACCGGAGGATTCAACGTTACGTGCTTACGTTTACATACACCGTTTTGGTGACAGTCCGACATTTCAGAAAATAATTTTATCAGTGAATATTGTTTTGAGATTTTAAATTTGTGTTGGTTCATAAACTCACAAATTTACGAGAAGAGATTAGGAATTACGATTTTAATTTAACGTCCTTTACGACTAAACCGGAAACCTTAGGGTTACGTATTTACGTTTTCGAACTCCGTTTTTGATGAGACAATTTTTATTAGATTCGTTTTGTGCCGTTGATTCATAATTTATAAAAACGTTTTTCGTAAAACGACCCGAGGGCATGCAAATCGAGGAAACTAGAATCGAGGAGTACCCGTAAATTAGTGGAGATGAGACAAGTGGGACACTTGTCCCACCCCCATTATAACCGGCCATAACATAGCCACAACACCCTTAGGTGTCAAACTTGCACAAAACAAGTTTACACTTGTCTAGTTAGCTTAACTTGTAAGCCTTCCACCAACAAAATCACTTAGCTAAAACTAGCAACCTCATTTCATCCATGCAAAAGCTTCCATTTTCTCTCTTCCTCTCTCTTTGTGTCGTCCAACAACCACCATCAAACACCCTATTCATACAAATTTAACCATAAAATCTCATGTTATTCATACATAAGTTGAAGCCCTTTTGAAGCCCTATTGATTGGTGGTGATTATAACATCTAAGGAGGAGTTTCTATGGAGTCTTAGGGCTGATTTTCCACAAGGATTTCTTGAAGATTGGTGGACTTGAAGATGATATTGGTTTATCACAAGTTGTGTGATCAAAATCCATGTCTTGATCACAACCTACATCATCATGGTGGTATAAAGATTGTTCTTCCCATCCTCTTGTTATTTTGATTATGTAATCATGTATTTTCTTTCCTATTTTATATGTATATGATGAATATATGATGATAAAAATATTGTCTGGGGATTTGGTGTTGATAATCATGGGTAAAAAGATGAAAAACTATATGTAAAAGTGGTTAATCTTGCTTAATTTAGTAGGCTGTATAAAAACAGTAAATAACCATGTGATGAACTGATAAAATGGCATAGATTAATGGATATACATTAATTAATATGTCTTGTACACATGTGAGAGTTGGCCATGCAATGGAATCATTAGGATGAGTGAGATATGATCAAAACAATATTAGATTGCAAATCTGCATAGACTGTTTTGGACGATTTTTATAAAATACTTAGAGGCTGATTCAACAGTAGGCATAGGAGAGTTAAATGGAGCACATATCATGTAGTTTTTGCCATTAACATTTGAGCTTCTATACCCATATAGAACTCTAGATATGGCTGTTTTGGTGAAAATGAAATTTAAAATCAGATTTGTATAATAAAAACTTATATAATATAAGCACTCACTTATATATTTATAAAATATATACACATGAAAACCCACTAACTTATAAATTTTATTTATATAGATATGTATAAGGTTAAATAAATGGACTCTTTATAAAAATGGTAGTTGAATAAGGTTTATAAGTTATAAAAACTATAAACATGATTTTTACGACTTTTTCGGCTATTACCGTAAAATTAACGTTTTTGTTAAATAAAACTTAGACGGTTGGACCCGTCTAATGTAAACTTTTATAAACTCATATACTGATATATAAACATATATAACAAGTAAAACCCGATAAAACCCGAACTATATAACATACGGATATTAACGGGCTAAGTTAACGTTATTGGACTAATAATACAACGAAATGGGCTAAAACACTTATAAACTTATTTATTGGGCTTAACCCATTTTGGGCCCAACATGTAAAGTATAAATACTGATAATACAAGTATGGAATGGATTAATACAAGTTAATAAACTTATAATAGGCTATTGGACCTAAAACACGTAAATAGGTAAAACTAGTAAACTAGTAAAAGGTTACCAATACATAACACAAAAATGAGTAAATGAGAATATATAAACCCACTTGATCATCATATATATAAAATCATCATATGTATACATAATTGTTATTTTTATAAAGTCATTGGACATGAGTCTAAGAAGAGTATTATTTGTCTAGGTTTCCGTGATTGAAGCACGAACCGTACATCCAAATCGCTGATAATCGCCTTCCCACATCAACGTGAGTTCATAGCCTCGCACTCTTTTAAATGTTTTTATGAAATATTTTATAAACCCGCGAGGGAGATAACATGTTTGTTTTTATGAAATAGGACACCATTTGTCCCGATTGTCTGTTTATTGATTTGGACCCGAATGATTGTATGACCCGATGAATGATTAAATGACCCGATAGATGAAATGAAATGGATTATTAAAGTTAGGTTATGTCACTAAAAGTCCCATTAGCATGAATTGTGAACTACCGTGATTTGGTAGACGCTTATGCATATAATAGTACTATTTGGGGACGATCACCCCAGTTCGCGCCTTGACGGTTGATCCCCGTCGTGCCACATTGATTGGTAAGCGAATTTATGTATGAGAAGATTTACATAGCGTGACCTTTGTGATGACATGCTAATTTAGATGGGCAAATGAGTTTCGGGTTAGCTACCCGTTGTTTGTTATAGTAAGGTAACAATGTCATGCGGCTTATAATAATCCGAATAACGAAAATACTGCTTTATGCATTGAATAACGATATATTGCCTGACTAGCAATACCGGGTCTTATTATTGATTTTATGTTCGTATTTTGGTTTTATATAACCATATTCATATAACGGTTTTTATTTAACTATATACAACGTTATAAAACGTATTGTATGATGTTTTTATGACATTGGCTCGTATAATGATCTGAAGGCAAATGCCTATATTATGATTTTTGATAAGGATTTGTATAAAATGACTTTGGCTATTTTATGGCCTATTATAAAGATTTGTATAAAATGATTTTCGGTAATAATTATGTACCGATGATATATTAATGGTTTTATTAAGCTCTATGAATTCACTCGGCGTTATCGCTGACCCTTTTCTTTTAACATGTTTTGTCTCATGTACTTGAAGGTAATTCTCAGGAAGACAACAAGAATTCATGGCCCGCACTTAAATTATAATTTCCATTCAAATGTTTTGTAGAATCTGTATTAAATACAATGACTTGGGACCCATGAAACTTTGATATTTATGAATGGAAATGATTTATTATTAAACGACGCGATTTTTAAGCGTTGTCTATGATGTGAGTAATGTGCTATCCCGTAACACCAACGAGTCTTCCGCTGTACTGAATTGCATAAATTTGGGGGTGTTACAGTTTTGTACCAGAGCTCTCGTTATAGAGAACGAAAGATTTTTAAAACGAAGGTTTTGGATAAAACTTTTCAAAATCTTTTAGCTATAAACATTTTTCTCAAAATGTCTAAAAATCTTTTGACTATAACGGTGCCAAAGAATTCTCGAGTTACCGACAAGGCCAGACTTAGAAGTGTTATTTTAATATATATATATATATATATATATATATATATATATATATATATATATATATATATATATATATATATATATATATATATATATATATATATATATATATATATATATATATATATATATATATATATATATATATATATATATATATATATGATGTAATTTGATTACATGATTGTTTGATGATTATTTTAATATTTATACGAGGTATTTATACGACGTAGATTGTCACAAGGAACCTTAAATCCCCTAGTAAATTAATCTAAGCTATTCCCGTAAGAATTCTAGCTATCCTAGATCTAAACCAAGTTGTGGATATTTATGATCCCAACAAATGGTTGATATTCGTAGAAATGTTGATATTAGTTGATTGTGATATTAAAGTAGAATTGGCGAGATTAAATCTGATATCGATGTCATGACGATCTTTCCTTATAGAGTGGAGTTTGACAAAACATTACCACCTAGAAAGATGTCATCTGATTCGTTGTCACCCAATTCTAAAATTTGAAATCGAAAGGGTGAATGTTGCACTTGAGGCTGTCATTGGAACCATTACCCAAAAGCCTCATGCCACTAGTACCTTTCTGAGAAGTCTAGTTGAATGATCAAGTCATTTCATACTAGTGACTCATTTGATAATTATTGATAAAGGAGTTATAGGATTGGAAATTAACTATTGATCATATTGAGCTTTTATTGCCCTATTAAGGTTTAAGAATAAGGATGGAAGTATTGGAAAATGAGGTAGGATATCGGATTGAGTATAAAATTGGTTGAAACATGAATAAAGTAAAATTTAACTTGTATGGAATATAAAATTGTTAAGAGGAAGTCGTTAAGTTCTGTGATTGAATTATAAGGTTTTAATTGATTGTTGATTCGTGTTAAGTGTTGTTCCTAGGCCATTGTCCAATGCTGAGGATGCCCAGTGTCCAATAAATAAATTGAAGAAATCTTCTTCTGAATTGGGACCGATGGATCTTCCGGGACAGGTGGAACACCTAATGACTCTTGTAGATTAGTACTCATTGTGATATCTTTTAAAGATAATCCCTAACTTAACTGAGACATCAGTTGGTAGGATGAGTTCTTGGAATTGTATGACATAGTGACACATAATGTGTTACGGTAAAATTTAGACTTGTTTGTGATTAGTGAAAAGACTACCTTTGATTGCTAAATTCTACATGTATTGATGTTATCTATCCTTTATTGCTTCATCCTAATGTTCGCATTAGTGATGCAACTATTGAGCAAGTACTCATCTCTGTTTGAGTTACCTTGCGGATTAATCTTTTTGAGCACCATCAAGGTCATGAACCTCATGATTATTTGGCTAAGCTCATCTCCTATGATATTGTAGTTAGTTCTTGGTGAACAACTCTTCATCACTCTTTTGTAGATCACTGATTGTTTTTATATGATAAAACAGTATCCCTTGATAAAAAAATTGAATTTTCATCACCATATGGATTATTTGAAGTGGGACTTATAAATAATCGTTATCGAAATGAAGTTGTTTATAAAACATCTTGGAAAACTTAATTGTTTTCATAACAAAGAAAATCTTTGTAAATTTATTTTTGATTCTTATTTAAGAATTAAACATGAAAATGTTTTTATTATAAACATGATGATAAAATTTTGGCGAACTGAGTATTGCATCGTTAATCTTGAAATTGTATATAGTTGCGCGCCTACATACAATTTGGAAGTGACCATGCAAGGCTGATTAGTAGTCACTATAAAACTAATGAATAAACACTACATTTTCTTTGAAGATTGTGAAAGATTAAATTTTATGAGATCTGCAAGAAGTAAAAAATAGGGACATATTGATAAGGACACCTACATATGTGCCCGTACCATTTATTCTTCTGAGTCGAATTTACTCATCTGTGGAAATTGTCTTATTTGACAATTGACAATTCTTTCTTGTCCAATTCCCCCGTAGTGAGATTCTTAGGAAAAGTATCTGATTACCGAGTGTTGATACCCGACTGGATGTATCGACGTTCCTATCATTTCTTTTGATTTGATTTCATTTGAATGACCTGGGTAACGATCCGAAGAGCTTTCGAATGCGTACTCAAATTATCAAAACATGGGATATATTCATATCCGTTAAATGTTTTCGCCTGTATCTGATTTGAAATTATCTCGCGTAGATTATGCGTTGACCTTACTCTTTTAATGGTAGTTGTTTCTCTTGATATCCTTGAATTTGTAAAGGATTATGAGTTATTATTAGTCTTTTGAGAAGTTCACATCTTATCGACGGCGATAAAACTAAAAAGTTGATAGTACCAGTAGAATGGATTGATTAATTATGACATGACGACATTTTCTTAATTGATGGGAACTCAAATAGAATTCCCCTAAATGATAAGATGTTGATTATCAAAAGTGATCTAAATAATTCTTGATAGATGACCATATCCTGCATTTAGACTTGAAATTATACCGTGAATGGTTGTGAATTAGTCATAGATATTATAATCTAGAAAGAACCGAATATGAATTTATTAAAAGATGTTTTGTTATCTGAAACTTTAGAAGGTATTTGCTGGTGAATTACCTAGACTTTCGCCATTAAGGCAAGTTGAAATTGGTATTGATTATATTCTCGGTGCTGCACTTGTGGCATGTGCACTGTACGTCAGCACCATCTGAATTAAAGGAATTACCGTACAACTGAGAGAGTCGTCGGAGAAATATTTTATTCTACCGAGCTCGTCATCATGAAGAGCTAAGGTGTTATGATTCCTTATATTTATAGATTACTGTGAACTGAGTAAATTGACAATCGAAAACGATATCCATGACTCGAAATGGAAGATTTGTTCGATCATTTACAAGGTTCTAGCGTATGTTAAAAAAAAAAAATTTTTGATCCACGGCATGGTTATCATCAACTTCGCATCTGCGAAAAAGATTATCTATTCCAATCACTACATCCAAAACTTGTAATGACCATTATGAGTTTCATGTGATGTCATTTGGATTGACTAATACACATGTAGCATCCATAAATTTGGTGAATCACGTGTGTAGGCTGTAATTTGATAAATTCATGCTCGTGATCATTAAGGACCATTTGTTTGTTTATAAGTATAAGAAGGAGTTAATAATTATTTATAGACTGCCCTAAATTGGTCGAACAATGAAAACTTGTACCTTGAGTATTTAACATGTGATTAAAGACTTAATCCTATACATTATTTGACCGTGTGATTAATAAGATAATGGAATCTATATTGACTCTTCAAAAATTTAGAGCCCTTTTAAGACTTTGGGTTTTACCAAAAAGAAAGTGCAAATGTGTCTTGACAAATGTTTTATCGAAAAGAACTTTTGAGGGATTCTTCCCTTATACCCAGAACATTTAACTAAACTCCTGTTTAGGGGTAAATGTTCGTGTATACCTCAAGACAACCTAAGAGGGATTGAGGAAACCATTTAAACCATGACTTGAAATTTGAAACGACACTTTTTGCTTTTCAACTAAGAAAATTTTGACCAAAGTATAACCAAATATTTTTCAAACATTTACGAATCTTATTAATTATTTTCGATAAATCAGCAAAAATCGTGTTAATTAAATTCAAATTTGTTTTGAACATTTTATTATAATTGGTCGAACTAAGAAATTTAAACTTTTAACGTTTACGTTTCATAAAAACTTAATATTTATTGTTAATTTATGTGTAATAATTATCGACGCTTTAAAACGTCGGATCAAGCAAAACTGATAAAAATAATAGTTGAGACGAAACTAAAACTTAGAAAATATGAAGGAATAATTTCTGAGTAAATTGTGGACATGATATTTATTTCATCAAGGAAGGTGAATATAATTACTGACACATTATGTAAAAAGGATAAAGAACCAATAGGGATGTGTTCCTTAGTAATTATGGTACAAAATAAATTGCCAACAATTTAAAATATAGCTGATGATTGTAAAAAGGATAATATAGATAATAAAAAGGGGTTCGCGGCTAATATGAACCATCAAATTTGAGAAGCCGATTGCGTTGAATGTATAACAGGCCACTTGAGGTTGCCTAAAAATGGAGGTTTTGAGATATAGTTATGTTGGAATCTTGTAAGTATAAGTATTCTATTCCTGTCATTTCTGATTAAATATATTTTTATCTTAAGAAGTTGTACTAATGGAAAATTATGAAGGTAGACATCGCCTCATACATTAGTAAACGTCTAGCTATTGCAAAGGTCATCATCTGAATTTGATTTTATTTGGGTCATCGTTGACAAACTGACCAAATCTACTAATATCATTCCTGTTAATGATAGATTCTTGATGAAGAAATTAACTCTTTTGTATTTAAAGAAGTTGTGTAAACATGGTGTGCCTGTATCGATCATCTCTATCAAGATCCTCGCTTCGCATCGAATTTCTAGAGATTTGCTCAGAAGTCATTGGGAACAAACCTTGATGAGAGTACTGTTTACCATCCCAATCGAAGGGACGAGTTAAAGTAACGATACAAAACACTAGAAGTCTTGTTTCATGTTTGAATGATTGACCTTGGTAATGAACCGTATAATCGTTTTCCTTTGGAGAGATTATCATTGATAACCATCGTATTAGGATCGAGATCGAATCTTGTTAAGATTTAAAAATTAGAGCATCTGTAAGCAAGAGTTGAGATGAAGACACCCGACATACACCCATTGTGAGTTGGACATGTCTTTTAGGTTTAAGGTTTCCTATGATGGCGAACCTAACCTTACAAAATACTCGACCCGCGAGACCTGAAATGATTGTTGAAATTAGGATCTGATTATTGACTGCCGGTAGTGGGCAGGAAGTTATGTGAATATGAAATGTAGATCTTGAAGTGCCGGATGGGTAGCGAAGTTATGCCCAAAATTTTAACTATGGAAAAATGAATTGATGATCTGAAAGATCATGGGATATAAGTCCCCGTTGTATGGGACCATTGAGATGATGTAAAAGATTGGTTTGAAAGGCATATAAGCTGGATCTACCCTAGGACTTCAAGAGCTGCGTGAATTATGTTTCGTAAATCAAACTTGATAAATATCTATCAAGTGAAAATCTGAATTCTTCTTGATAAAGTTTAGATCGGCGAAAAGTTGCATTCATCAAAAACCCGTGAACATCATGGATAGAGAAAGTAAGTCAACATTAAGCCTGATCTTATTCCCGTAGTTATGTTTGACGAAACTCGCGTATTGTAATGGGTTACACTTGCGAGAAAACACCGAATGTGGAGGAAATACCCACATGGCTTTAACTCTATAAGAAGCGAGTAGTAAGATAAGATGATCTTTGAGGAAAAAGATCCTATTTAGGAGTAAATGTTGTGACAATCCGTCAATTTATGGTTGATATTTTATTCTCAAATATTATTTAAAAATATTATTTTAATGTTATATTATGAACTCACTTATTTTTGGGAAGTAATTTGGATTTAAGTCTTGAAGTAGCGTCGACTACGTCTAAACCGAAGGATTCAACGTTACGTGCTTACGTTTACATACACCGTTTTGGTGACAGTCCGACATTTCAGAAAATAAATTTATCTGTGAATATTATTTTGAGATTTTAAATTTGTGTTGGTTCATAAACTCACAAATTTACGAGAAGAGATTAGGAATTACGATTTTAATTTAACGTCCTTTACGACTAAACCGGAAACCTTAGGATTACGTATTTACGTTTTCGAACTCCGTTTTTGATGTGACAATTTTTATTAGATTCGTTTTGTGTCGTTATAATTTTATAAAAACGTTTTTCGTAAAACGACCGGAGGGCACGCAAATCGAGGAAACTAGAATCGAGGAGTACCCGTAAATTAGTGGAGATGAGACAAGTGGGACACTTTTCCCACCCCCACTATAACCGGCCATAACATAGCCACAACACCCTTAGGTGTCAAACTTGCACAAAACAAGTTTACACTTGTCTAGTTAGCTTAACTTGTAAGCCTTTCACCAATAAAACCACTTAGCTAAAACTAGCAACCTCATTTCATCCATGCAAAAGCTTCCATTTTCTCTCTTCCTCTCTCTTTGTACCGTCCAACAACCACCATCAAACACCCCATTCATACAAAATTAACCACAAAATCTCATGTTATTCATACATAAGTTGAAGCCCTTTTGAAGCCCTATTGATTGGTGGTGATTATAACATACAAGGAGGAGTTTCTATGGAGTCTTAGGGATGATTTTCCACAAGGAGTTCTTGAAGATTGGTGGACTTGAAGATGATATTGGTTTATCACAAGTTGTGTGATCAAAATCCATGTCTTGATCACAACCTACATCATCATGGTGGTATAAAGATTGTTCTTCCCATCCTCTTGTTATTTTGATTATGTAATCATGTATTTTCTTTCCTATTATATATGTATATGATGAATATATGATGATAAAAATATTGTGTGGGGATTTGGTGTTGATAATCATGGTTAAAAAGATGAAAAACTATATGTAAAAGTGGTTAATCTTGCTTAATTTAGTAGGCTGTATAAAAACAGTAAATAACCTTGTGATGAACTGATAAATTGGCATAGATTAATGTATATATAGTAATTAATATGTCTTGTACACATGTGAGAGTTGGCCATGCAATGGAATCATTAGGATGAGTGAGATATGATCAAAACAATATTAGAGTGCAAATCTGCATAGACTGTTTTGGACGATTTTTATAAAATACTTAGAGGCTGATTCAACAGTATCCATAGAAGAGTTAAATGGAGCAGATATCATTTAGATTATTCCATAAAAATTTGAGCTTCTATCTCCATATAGAACTCTAGATATGGCTGTTTTGGTTAAAATGAAATTTAAAATCAGATTTGTATAATAAAAACTTATATAATATAAGCACTCACTTATATATTTATAAAATATATACACATGAAAACCCACTAACTTATAAATTTCATTTATATAGATATGTATAAGATTAAATAAATGTACTATTTATAAAAATGGTAGTTGAATAAAGTTTATAAGTTATAAAAACTATAAACATGATTTTTACGACTTTTTCGGCTATTATTGTAAAATTAACGTTTTTGTTAAATAAAACCTTAGACGGTTGGACCCGTCTAATGTAAACTTTTATAAACTCATATACTGACATATAAACATATATAACAAGTAAAAACCGATAAAATCCGAACTATATAACATACGGACATTAACGGGCTAAGTTAACTTTATTGGACTAATAATACAACGAAATGGGCTAAAACACTTATAAACTTATTTATTGGGCTTAACCCATTTTGGGCCCAACATATAAAGTATAAATACTGATAATACAAGTAAGAAATGGATTAATACAAGTTAATGAACTTATAATAGGCTATTGGACCTAAAACGCGTAAATAGGTAAAACTAGTAAACTAGTAAAAGGTTACCAATACATAACACAAAAATGAGTAAATGAGAATATATAAGCCCACTTGATCATTATATATATAAAACCATCATATGTATACATAATTGTTATTTTTATAAAGTCATTGGACATGAGTCTAAGACGAGTATTATTTGTCTAGGTTTCCGTGATTGAAGCACGTACCGTACATCCAAATCACCGATAATCGCTTTCCCACATCAATGTGAGTTCATAGCCTCGCACTCTTTTAAATGTTTTTATGAAATATTTTATAAACCCGCGAGGGAGATAACATGTTAGTTTTTATGAAATAGGACACCATTTGTCCCGATTGTCTGTTTATTGATTTGGACCCGAATGATTGTATGACCCGATGAATGATTAAATGACCCGATAGATGAAATGAAATGGATTATTAAAGTTAGGTTATGTCACTAGAAGTCCCATTAGCATGAATTGTGAACTACCGGGATTTGGTAGACGCTTATGCATATAGAAGTACTATTTGGGGACGATCACCCCAGTTCGCGCCTTGACGGTTGATCCCCGTCGTGCCACATTGATTGGTAAGCGAATTTATGTATGAGAAGATTTACATAGCGTGACCTTTGTGACGACACGCTAATTTAGATGGGAAAATGAGTTTCGGGTTAGCTACCCGTTGTTTGTTATAGTAAGGTAACAATGTCATGCGGCTTATAATAATCCGAATAACGAAAATACTGCTTTATGCATTGAATAACGATATATTGCCTGACTAGCAATACCGGGTCTTATTATTGATTTTATGTTCGTGTTTTGGTTTTATATAACCATATTCATATAACGGTTTTTATTTAACTCTATACAACGTTATAAAACGTATTGTATGATGTTTTTACGACATTGGCTCGTATAATGATTTGAAGGCAAATGCCTATATTATGATTTTTGATAAGGATTTGTATAAAATGACTTTGGCTATTTTATGGCCTATTATAAAGATTTGTATAAAATGATTTTCGGTAATAATTATGTACCGATGATATATTAATGGTTTTATTAAACTCTATGAATTCACTCGGCATTATCGCTGACCCTTTTCTTTTAACATGTTTTGTCTCATGTACTTGAAGGTAATTCTCGGGAAGACAACAAGAATTCATGGCCCGCACTTAAATTATAATTTCCATTCAAATGTTTTGTAAAACCTGTATTAAATACAATGACTTGGGACCTATGTAACTTTGATATTTAAGAATGGAAATGATTTATTATTAAACGATGCGATTTTTAAGCGTTGTCTATGATGTGAGTAATGTGCTATTCCGTAACACCAACGAGTCTTCCGCTGTATTGAATTGCATAAATTTGGGGGTGTTACATAATATCAACAAATTCGGTGATCTTCGGAAGATTCAACTCAACGAGCTAAATGAACTGAGGAATGAAGCTTATGAGAATTCATTAATTTACAAGGAGAAAACCAAGCTCATTCATGATTCTAGGATTAAGAACCGAGAGTTTCACGTTGGTGATCAAGTTTTACTCTTTAACTCTCAGTTGAAGATCTTCTCTGGCAAGCTTAAGAGCCGTTGGTCTGGTCCATTCACCGTCGCCAAAGTTTTCCCTTACGGCACCATTGAACTTTCTCAACCAAATGGGCCTAATTTTAAAGTGAATGGCCAGCGTGTGAAATTGTACTTTGGTGAGGACATCTCTCATGAGATGATTCCATCCCTCACCACCTTTCCCTTGAATAAGTTCTGGGTCGAGTCAGGCTCGTGACTCGGTTAACAAAAACAAGCGCTTCTTGGGAGGCAACCCGTTGATCTATCCTTTTACCCGTTTTCATAATAAGTGTAGGGGGAGCTACATAGGGTTTGTTGTCTTGTTTCTTATGATGTGGAGGGATTAAAGCTTCAAAGAGCACTTATGATGACATTTGACGACCCGTGATCCCGTGTACCCATCGTCCTAATTCTATCCTAAACTGTCGTGATTCAATATTTCATATCTTATATGTTCACATTGAAATCACTATAGTTGTCATTCCCTTAGCAAGATTTAAACAAAGTGCACAATGTCCTAAGTGTAGGAGAGTTTACTCCCACATGCTTAAACATTGAGGACAATGTTTATATCAAGTGTAGGGGGAGTTCTATCGAAGTAAGTGGTCTTTTCCATGAATTTGTCCTCATTTTAACCAGAAAATTTTATTTTTCGACATTTTTCAAAATATTTAATCTATTTTGGCCTAGTTGTATAGTAGTATTTTCCTTTGCTATCGTTATTTACTTTCTTTGCTAGAATAAATTTTGAATAAAGTAGTTTTAAGTTTTCAAAGTCATGAATCTTTTGACTCAACCCGAATTTACTTATCTAAGTTTACTCTAGCTAGTATCCTTAACGTGTTTAAATTAAGTTTTGCTAGGCTTTTATATAGGGAACTTTAAAACCGAAAGTCTTAACTCTTACGGGTTAAGAACAAGAACTTTTCGCATGTTCCTGTAATTGATCCTAGAAAGTCGTTTATCAAGGGAACTATAAAATGCGAATTCTAAACTTGAAAAAGTATAAGAAGTTGCAAAATCCTATAGATGACTTGAAAACCCAAAACTTTGATTTAATTGGCTAAGCATCCACGAGTCTCATTCCTTGAGATTTTAACTTGTGGAGAACGAGAGATGATAGAGTCAATTATAATTTTGGTATTCTTTGATGAATTTATGTGAGTTGATTATGAGCTTTTTCTCCCATCGCTTGCTAATAAATTTAATTGCAATAAATAAGGTTGTACGATTTAAAAAGTTACTTAGCTTCTAGCACAAGATCGTTTAAAAGTTGCTCGGTATTAATTAGAGTTCATAGCCAAGGCATAAATAATTGAAGCGGGATGCGAAGATTGGCGAGTCCGAAAAGGCCCTAACAAGGCATGAGGGCTACATTTTGTTGCTAAAAGATCCAAAATTGATGTGAATAATCATTTATCGAAAATCAATATGAAGGATCGAGACACACGACGAAAAGCAAATACTCCCCAAAAGATCATGGACAAGTCTTTCCCAAAAGACCCTAGCAAGGTATGAGGATAAATAGATCCAAGTCCTAAAAGAAGGCGGATCGTTGTATATCAAAGTCCACAATAAAGATTGGAGAAAAATGAAGAATTCGTGGTCAAAGTTGAAGAATCTCTCAAAAACTTCAAGTGAAGAAATTCCTATTATGAAGAGAAGACCATTATTTCAAGAACGTCTCTCAAGATTCGAAGTATGAAGTCACTGCCAATTATCGGTCCGAGAAAGGTCTCAAATCGTGAAGCGAGTTATGCCAAGATATGAAATTTAATAGGTCCTGAGAAGTAGTTTAAAAGATTTTGTCCTTTGGCTAACTATTGATTAAATCGTCCTACTTTATTTTCAGCCTAAATAAACTATCGAAATAAGTCAAACAATGCATCCTCGTGATCATTCAAGACAATTATAAAATATAAGAGATACACCTAGGAATAAGGGAGTCTAAGTGAATAATTGGGCCACATGAGTTTGTGTTAGTTTGCTAACTTATAATAACAATGATCTCGTTTACAAGCTTGGTGTGGGGAACGTGAAACTTGAGGGAGATAATCATTCATGACAACCAAAATCCCAATGTAAGTCTTTGATTTCTTTACTTGTTTTCTTTTAAGTTTCATTAATTTTTAGTATTTAATAAAGGCCAAGGTAGGTTATTTATGATGAAAGATGTAAACCGTGCTTTGAAATGAATGCATTACATGAGGACATTGCAATGGTCAAGTGTAGGGGATTTAATTAGTGTGAAAACACTTATCCTTTTACCACTTATTTCTAATAATAACAAGACCAAAACGTGTATTTTATGTTGTAAAAGTCAGAATTATACGTGGTTTGTGTTTTTATTGTGTTTCAGGATAAAAATATGAAAAAGGAAGAAAACACGGGCTATCACGGGCTTTTATCGAAGAAAAAGACAAAACACGAAGTCAAAAGATCAAAAGTGCAAGAACAACGGAAGTCAAAGGCCTATTCTGAAGATTTATCGAAGAAAAATTCTAAAGACGGAAGTTTAACAAAGTCGAAGAAACAAGTCTACTAAAAGAAGAAAAATAGAAGACGAGTTCAAGTTATCATGCGACTAATCCCGAGACAAAGTCGAGAAAGACGAGAAATTAAAAGACGAGAAAGAGAAAGAAAGAAGGAAGCAACATACCTCCCCTCTGCTAGTTCATTTTTCCTTTGTAGTTTTAATTTTTATAGAGAGAAAGTTCTAACTTTCTCTCACTAGAATTTCATCTTTTCTTTCTTTCATGTTTAAGCTTTTCAAGTTCATGTTTAAGCTTTTCATCTTTAATCTTCTTCTACCTTTCTTGATTTTTATTTGTTCTTGATCCGAAATTTTAAAGCATCTTGTTTAATCTTGATGTTTGATTGATTAAAAAGTTTAACTTTTTATTCATATCCAAGTTTTTATACGATTTGAGCTTTTAGCTTATCATGCTTATTGGGTTATTTTGTATTTAGGTTTTTTTCCTTTAAGTTTTCTTAAAAGTTTAGTCTTTTTAAAGTTTGATTCATAAAGTTTGCTTATTTTGTGTTTTAAAAGTTTTTAAATTTATGCTTGTTTTCATTTGGTTGAGATTTAAATAGGTGCTTATTCGTCTTTGCTTATTTGTGCTTATTCATTTTTGCTTTCTGCTTTTGAATTCCATCGTAACATATTTGAGGTTTTACCCAGTCCGATCGAGTAAGTGTGATCGCATAAACCCCTAGGGTTTCTACTTGCGATCCTTTGCTGCGATCCATAGTACGATCGTTCACTACGACCATATCCTACAATCCACACCACGATCACTTGTTGCGATCGTGGGTACGATCTGTAGGCTGCGATCTGTGGGTGCGATCCCTGACTACGATCGCGTTGAGTGCGATCACTCTTTACTATCACATTGAGTACGATCATACTGACTACGATCACTAGTCTACGATCGATTGTTACGATCGTAGGTTGCGATCATTTGTTGCGATCAAAGGTCACGATCGAGGGTACGATCACCAAGTACGATCCAGGCACGATCAAGGACCCCGACCGCATTGACTGCGATCCAATTTCAAGTTTTTAATTTTATTTCTCGTTTTATTTTAAGTTTTAAATTTAACTTTCCCGCATTTTTACTTAGTGTTATTTTTAAACTTGTTTTGTCTTAGTTTAATAGTAGAGCTTTCAAATTTACTTTCATTCGAGTTTTAACTTTTTGTCGAGTTTAATTTCAAATTGTCTTTTCGAATTTTATTTTCCTAACTATTTTTAATTTAGTTTCTAATTACTTCTTAGTTTTATTAACTTGTAATTTTAATAGAAATAGATAATCAAGCTCCCCCTTTTAGTAACCAACACCGACTATTCCACTTTGAATCATGATCAATTCGTTAAGATACCGAGAACGTTATCGAGTACACAATCACTAAGCAAAAAACCATTTATTATAAGGACAAGGGAGGGTATGCAAGAGGAGTATGAGGCAGAGTTACGTGCAGGAAGTTCTTTGATGTTCCTAGGAGGAAACAAGGAACTAATCTAAGGATTGCGATGCTTGAAACTAAACTTGATAAAGAGAGACAGGCGCGTAAAGATAAAGAGATTATAGTCACTCAATTAACCACCCAGACCTCACAAACACAGGAAGTTCTTAATAAAATGTTGAAATTTATGTCTGCACATGGGGTTAATATAGAAGAGTTAACGCCAAATCAGTCAAATGTAAGACTAGTTTTCTAATTTTGATACAATGATTTTCAGTCTGTAATACCAATAACAATTAACATACTTATATATTGCATGTATTACGTCTGGAAACTAATACATTAAATACGATACCTAATAAGGACCAAAGGACGTCGATAAGTGGTGGTGGAGTTCAGCATGGTGTGAAAATTCCAAAGTCTAAGGCAAATGCAACTGCGAACAAGGATTTTGGACACTTCAAATGCAACTACGAACAAGGTAAGTTGTAAAAAACCATGTTTAGTTTTTAAATTGTACATACATGACTTATTTACTGTGTTCTGTATATATGAAGGGACCTGTTAGAACTAGGGCATCAAAAAATAAGACTAGATCGATGGAAAAGAAGTCTCCACTTCAAAATTCCCAGTCTCAAGAATATATTTCTCCAGCTTCCGGATCACAAGAAAATCTGTCTCTCTCGTCACAACAAGTCGTACCTATTTCATCATTACAAAATAAGCGTACACGTTCTAAATCGAAAGTAAATCAGTCTCCACCATCACTACGAGATGTAAGTATTTCATCACAACAAGACGTACCTATTTCATAATTACTTGATTAATTTATTTCTCATTAACGCATGTAAACATATTTTCTTCAGACATTTAAGTGTAAACAATGGAACATCTCTAGGACAATTATCATTGGTAACGGTACGGTATACAAGTCTAAGGATGGAGACAATGTAATGATTCATAACCAACCACTACCAAAAAAATTGCTACAAAGTCTCAGTTGATGTATCGCTAGTGGATGCGGCATTCATACCTGATGAAAAAAATAATGGTTTAAAAACTGTTAAGGATGGGTAGTTTTGTGGCATGGCCAAAAGAAGAGGTTATTTTTTATCAAAAGGTAAATACACTTGATTTATCATCCTACATATACATAGCTTTTCATATTTAGTTCAATGTTTAATACACGGCTTTGGTTTCCCTACAAGAAACAACACCACCAAATACTATAAAAGCTATTGTTGAAAGTGCACCAAAGATAGGATCTAATCACTCAATGAACGTTCCAACAGGCAGTACATTTACGACTATTCCTCATATTCAGAAACAAGCTAGGAATAACAAGGCTCAAAAGACTTTAAAATACGGTGATTCTCAGTCATTACAAGTGTGATTCTTGATTAAAAGTATGTTAGTTGAGAATAATACGACATTACAATTGTTGATTTTCTTATGTACATTAAATTTTATATATTAATGCAATTGAAATTTGATTTCCAGAATTTTGTTTTTTGTTTTTATTAAATTCTGAAAGGTGACTAGAAGATGAAACATAGTCACACTTATTAACATTGTTAGTTACATTCTAATGTGTGACTACATAGCATAAAAAGTCACACAAACATAGAATTTATGTGACTATTGGATGCATATAGTCACACAAAATACAGTTGGATTGACTGGACAAAGCATACAATAACACTTATTACTACTATTGGTAACTCTTTGGTTAGTTATATGTGACAAACTCATTACCATTAACATGATTTGTGTGACTACATATCATAAAAAGTCAAACAAACATACACTTCATGTGACAAATGGATGCATATAGTCACACAAAATACAATTTTCTTGACTTGACAAAGCATACAATCACACATATTACTACTATTGGTACCTATTTAGTTAATTGTATGTGACAAACTCAGAGACATTAGCATGATTTGTGTGACTACATGTCATAATTCATGTGACTATTGGATGCATATAGTCACACAAAATAGAATTTGCTTGACTTCACAAAGCATACAGTCACACTTATTTCTACTATTGGTAACTCCTTGGTTGTTTGTATGTGACTAACTCAATACCATAAGCATGATTTGTGTGACTACATGTCATAAAAGGTCACACAAACATACAGTTGATGTGACTATTGGATACATATAGTCACACAAAATACAATTTTCTTGACTAGACAAAGCATATAGTCACACTTATTACTACTATTCGTAACTCTTTAGTTAATTATATGTGACTAACTCAGTGCCATTAACATGATTTGTGTGACTACATGTCATAAAAGGTCACACAAACATACAATTCATGTGACTATTGGATGCATATAGTCACACAAAATACAATTTGCTTGATTTGACAAAGTATATAGTCACACTTATTTCTACTATTGGTAATTCTTTGGTTGATTGTATGTGACAAACTCAGTACCATTAGCATGATTTGTGTGACTACATGTCATAAAAGTTCACACAAACATACAATTCATGTGACTATTGGATGCATATAGTCACACAAAATACAGTTTCCTTGACTTGACAAAGCATACAATCACACTTATTTCTACCATTGGTAACTGTTTGGTTGATTGTATGTGATTAACTCAGCACTATTAGCATGATCTTTGTGACTATATGTCATAAAAGGTCACACACACATATAATTCATGTGACTATTGGAGGCATATAGTCACACAAAAATTAATAATCACATAGTAAATGTTACACGTATTGTATATTCATGTGACAAACTTTTAAACAATAGTAACTCTTTAACAAAACTCGTGTAACTGTAGAGTCTTAACCGTCATAGATATTCACTAAAACACCAAATATTGTTCCTAGTTCGTCACACATTTTCGAGTATTGGTCACATTTTCTTGCTAGTTATCGTCACTTAGATCATATTGTGACCGTATGGTACCTACAGTCGTGGGACCTTTGGTCACAAATGCTAAAAAACCGCTTGTGACTGTAGGCCTATGGTCACTCTTTTTGAGGGTGACGGATACCAATTTTTTGTACTAGTGTCTTCTTTTCTGACACAAGGCTAGATGTCGAGTACTAATCGAAAGCTAGAAACAATCTTCACAACTCTTCACTTTGAAGTTTAGTGAAAACTCAAAAGACACATACACACATCACTTTATAGTTTAGTGAGACTTATTAATACACAAGACTTATTACAACTCAATAAGACATATCTAAGTATACACATGTAACTTGGATCCACACAAGACAAATCCAAGTTTACAAATAATAAGTATCCACAAATACATTGGATTAATACAACACTAATCAAAGTATATACAAATACATTGGATCTACATAAGACTCAAATATAAAATGATGAGCATGACTAGATCTAAGGAATGGTGATCTTCATCAAGGCTTCATCTTTAATCACATCACAAATGTGTGAGTCATCTTCTCTTTAGACAAGTAAAGAAGAGGATCAAGAGGATAATCATAAGTAAACATACTTAACACATTAAGTGATAATTTACTAATAATTAGGATATAGAAAAGAGAAAAGAGGCAGAAAGAATGTCCAAAAAGGTTCTTAGAAAATGGAGATTTGATCCACTATTTGTAGGAGACAAAAGCCAACGGCTCTCAACCTGCGGTTCCTTAACTGTCAGTACGGTTCCTTATTGATAGAGAACCGCATGCCTATTTAATAAATCGCGGGTAGTAGACTCCTCTCCATTTTTTTCCTTTAGTGGGAAAATGTTATCTGAGGTAAGTTTTACCTTCAAAGGATATCCCTATGGCATTTGGAATATGCCATATTCAAATTTACATTTTCCATTTTAATAAAACATTTTCTTAGAAATAACGTTTATTAAAATATTTTTTCATATTTGACAAAATGTTAGTTTTAAGGCTAATCACTTTCTATGATCACTAAACATGATTAAGATATGTTTTTGTAAGACTTATATGATTATTACCTTCATGATAGTGTTTGTTGAATAATTCGTCTTTCGATTGTCTTTGACGATAAATGTCTTTATAGTTTGTCATGATATAAACTAAGAAATATAAGTTAACACTAATAATGTTTTTAGGCATCACTTGCATTAACACTCCCCTCAAAGTATTTGTTCCCGTGAGAAAATCTTCGAATGATGCCTCGTCGTCTTATTTTACCAATTAAAGCACACTTTATGTTCTAATTGTTTGAGTCAAATAAAAAAACTAAGCAATCTTAGAAGACTATCTGTACTAGAATAGTTTTTTTGCTTTTGTTGTGTATTTTCAATATTTATTTTGTTTAATATTCATATTGTGTGTATGAATATTTTTCTTGTATGTTGTCTCATATTTTTGTAATATGATTGTTATGTTTGTTATTTCTTGTTTTGCTAATTCTTTATCACACATATTGTTGAGAGTTGATTATGGTTAAACTTTACAATTGTTCTTGGGTGACTCCAACAATTCTAAATGTTTAACCTTTGACATAGTTTGTTTAATTATAATTGGTTTGGATGTTTCTTTTCTACCTTTATTTCACCAATTATGAATTAATATTGTTAAAACACTCTCTTTGGACTACTTAGAAGATACTTAATTCTAATTTGAGATTTCTTTTCTCTCTCCCTCACAAGTTAGTTAGTAGGTAGTGACTATAGTTTATACATTGGTGTTTATTTTCTTTCTACTAACCTTTGTATGTACCTTGTCACCTTAATTCTATTTCTTGGTTCCCCAAGCTAGGGGAGTAAGCACCAAAGGGGATCTACTAGCAAAGTCGATTCTTCTCTCCTTCAATGACTGGTGCTAACCTTTTTGCTTCGACAAAGGGAGAGAAATGATAGTGATAAACTCGTTAATAACGAAAAACTTTTGTTTTAACATAAATGAGTTTATAGTTTGTCGTAATAAAAAATGGGGAGATTGTTAATGGAAGCAATGCCTAAAAACATTATTAGTGTTAACGAATATTTCTTAGTTTTGATCACGACAAAGTATAAATACATTTATCGTCAATGACAATTGTAAGACAAATTATTCAACAAAACACTATCATCAAGGTAATAATCATTTAAGTCTTACACAAACATATCTGAATCATGTTTAGTGATCATAGAAAGTAATTAAACTTAAAAATTCACATTTTGACAAATGTGACAAAAGATTTTAATAAACTTTTTTTTAAGAAATTTTTTTATTAAAATGGAAAATGAATATTCGAATATGGCATATTCCAAATGCTATAGGAATATCCTTTGAAATTAAAAACTACCTCAGATAACATTTCCCCACTAAAAGAAAAAAAGGAGCGTAGTCTACTCTGTGCGGTTCTCCAAATAGGCATGCAGTTCTTTATTGATAAGGAACCGCGTGACAATTAAGGAACCACAGGAAGAGAGCCGTTGGTTTTTGTCTCCTATAAATAGTGGATCAAATCTCCGTTTTCCAAGAACCTTTTTGGAAATTCTTTCAGCCTCTTTTCTCTTTTCTATATCTTAATCATTAGTAAATGATCACTTAATGTGTTAAGTATGTTTACTTATGATTATCCTCTTGATCCTCTTCTTTACTTGTCCAAAGGGAAGATCACTCACACATTTGTGATGTGATTAAAGATGAACCCTTGATGAAGATCATCCTTCCTTACATCTAGTCAAGTTCATCATTTATATTTGAGTCTTGTGTAGATCCAATGTATTTGTGTATACTTGGATTGGTGTTGTGTTAATCCAATGAATTTGTGGATACATGGATTAGTCTTGTGTAGATCCAATGTATTTATATATACTTTGATTAATGTTGTGCAAATCCAATGTATTTGTGGATACTTGGATTAGTCTTGTGTAAATCCATTGTATATGTGTATACTTAGATTTGTCTTGCGTGAATCCAAGTTACATGTGTATACTTGGACATGTCTTATTGAGTTGTAATAAGTCTTGTGTGTTATTTCTCAGTAAACTATAAAGTGATGTGTGTATGTGTCTTGTGAGTTCTCACTAAACTTCAAAGTGAAGAGTTGTGAAGATTTCTAGGTTTTGATTAGAACTCGACATATAGCCTTGTATCGGAAAAGACGAAGGGAGACGAAGATTGGTTCTATCTTTCAATTAGAACTCAACATCTAGCCTTGTGTCGGAAAATGGTGAAGTAGGCGACGTGTGTAGATTGGTCATAGCTAATGTTAGGTCTCAACATTTAGCGTAGTGTCGGAAAATAATGTAAGCTACTTTGTAAGGTTTTCACCAGCAAGAAGGGAGCTTGTGGAAATAGTAGAAATCTCGAGTATGGTATACTCGAGGAGTCGAGTAGGAACGAGGATAGAGCTTCGTTGCCAAACCACTATAAATCTTAGTGTCGTACTTTAGGTTGCTTCTTTTTCTTTACTGTTTACTTATGCTTTCATTCTTACTTTTCATTTCATTGTCACTAGATATTGTTAATGCACTAGAATTGAACCTAACAACTATGAAACTAGTTCCCAAGTAAAAGGTAATTTTGGGATAAACCTAATTGAAAGAATTTAATTAGGACCATACTCAATAGAAACTATTCAACCCCCCCCCCCTTTCTAGTTTCTATATTTATCATTAAGAACATAAGAACAAACAAACAAATAACACTTTCTTTGAATATTGATCAAACAAGAGCTTGATCCAAACACTAGTTTATTTCATCTCTCTTTTTTTGAATTTTATTACTACTAAGGCTATGAACTCATGGTAAATGCAATGTAATGACATGAATCAAACATCAAACAATCAAACATAAGATCATCTTATTACTAAAACATTATTTAAAATCACAAATTTCCTAAACTTTATTGTTTTTAATTTTTATTTTTATTAAAAAAACTAAATTATTTTTTTAACATCGCTACTAATTTGTAATGATTATAACATTAAAAATAAATAAATCCCCAGAAACGGCGCCAAAAACTTGATGTGCGCCTTACATTCCTAGTTTTAATTTTATAATCAAGACTGATTATCAATGCATACGAGCAAGTAGACTCATTCAATTGTAGAAAAGTCGGGTAAATCAAGGTCGTCCCAAGGGATTTGCGTATACTCAAAACATGGCAACGGTGTAAGTAATAAGATTGTCACTACCATTATTACCGCTAGAACAAACATTGTAAAGGAAATCATAGCAAAAAACAACACTTGTGTGAATTCCATTTCATCCACTGGAGAGATCAAATATGTGTGGTTAACAACTATGAATCACAAATCTAAAGTATATGAATTTCATTCCATGGTGTATTTCATATATTAACAAGTTGAATTAGACAAGCCCTTTCGACCTATGATCATCTATTCCAACTCATCATAATTACCATTTGCTAGAAATATTAAAAGATAAGTTTTGGTTTAATGGATCCTTTTGACCTATACCCTAGGTAAATCATTTAACAAGTCCCTTTAATCGACTCGTGTCGGTGAGTGTCAAACATCAATAAAACACATCGACTCATGCACAAATCATTTAGAGCATAGTTTAGCGGAAATCCTTTCGACCTTTAAATCCAATAAAAACATATATTTCATCCATTATCCAAACATGTTTAGGAATTTATCAATAATACAAACCTAATTATATTTTCTTGATCATAATTCAGACTCTCCTTTAGAATTCATGTTCATCACACAAGCATATCACATTACTCCGTAATCATACTCAAACACAATTCATCATCACATTAAACATTCAATAATACTTAAATTGAACACAAAATAAATTCAAGTTCAAGAGTTTTACCACAAGATTCTTCAATCACAAAATAACTTAAAAATTAAATGTAAAGCAACTCCAAGCCTCCAATTGAATGATCAACCACCAACCAAATTCCCACAACTCGAAATTCATCCCTCCTATGAGGATTAATAAGGTATGACAACTCTTTTGGGCTTAGTAGTAATTGTGTTCTAACCTTTGTCAAGGGTTAGAATTCTTACAAATGAAATCACACCTAGAATCATCACCCTAGGCTTTAATATAAACATGAAATATGATTAGAGAAGAGGCAAAAACGTCCTAGAAAGTACTTGGGAGGGTAATGATCAGCCTCCTATTGATTGTGTTGAGTTAATAGCTTTTTTAAAAGCTGAATTAACAAAACCCATTTTTGGAGTAGCTGGCGGCGAGGAAAGTAGCCGGACATCTCCTTTCTTACCGGCGGCTCCTTTCAGCTGGTTGACTGGCAACTACTTGACTCGATTAGCATCTCCTTTCTTGGCTGCCATCTCCTTCACCATCTTCTCCTTATTTCTTATCTAGTCCTCATTGTTTGTTTCTTTCTTCAATCTTTCTCCAAAACTTTCCAAAGCACTTATTCCTCTTATTTATTCATTATATAAAAGCTATAATTTCGTATATCATTCATCCTTTCGCCTCCAGTTCCCGTCTTTCTTTCTTACTTCTGCGCTTCCTTCTTCTTGCTAGCTACAAAACACAAGAACCGAACTTTGCACGATATTAGCAATAAGAGTCCGTTTAATACCACAAATCCTATATTAAAAGTGAAGATAACGCATATAGAAACATGTTGGATTTGAACGTTATCACTTTTTAACAGAATTATAATTTTATTCTTAGCTAATTAATTAAAGTATTATTCAAAGTTAGTAATAATAATTTTAAGCAATGATGATACGGTAAATTTGATCAAACTTGTCCATCTATTTTTAGTAGTGGATAATTCAATCATGCTATCTTAAAATAGAAACAAGGACAATAATATCGAGACAGATAAAGTAATAAAATATTAAATAACATTGTCAGCATTCTCTAAAAGTACTACTACATCAACGCCTCTTTCATATTCATTACTAGTAGTCATCTTCCTCCTCCATAGATCTTAATAAAATGCCCTTCAAACACAGATCTTCAAGAGTCATTTTTTTATTTCCATAGGTACAAGTCGAGATGTTTCTGGTAAGCTGACACATAAAATTAAAATTTGTAAACTTTAAATCCTAAAACTGAAGACGGTTTGAAACATACATAATTGGGTACAGTCACCAGGATTTAAAATTCACACCTAAAATTATAAATACTTCGTTTTGGTCACGTATTGGCATTTTGATTATAAGTCGCCCTTTTCAACACATTTTTTCTTTAAACATGATAAAAATAACACCGATTCCCTTATGGTTAATTTTTTGATTGTTTTGGTTTTCAGATATTAGAGTTGTTGACAAACAAGTTACCAAAACAAAAAAATACCATATTATAGTATCACAACTAAAATCTTTAGTGGATATCGACCAATCGACTGTTATATGTATATGTTTATGGACTTTGTGTGTAGTTATAAGGCTTAGCTCATGTATTATTATATCTAGAACGATCTACTTAGAACTATATATTTTAATGTTTGTTGATGGATAAGAACAAAGAAAAATCATTATTCCATTATGATATCCATAGCCATAATACTCTCGTAAACTATCTACATCTCTCGTCTATTCCCTCTCTCACTCATCAGATGTATATTTTTTTATAAACTCGAATACTAGCTACTATGGTCAGAGATGATACACCTCCTCCAGCTACTCCTATCACCCTACTGATAAACTTCTGCCCTTTGGTATCTAAGTATCTCTAACAATGAACCCATAAAATTAGACTAGAAAAGTTAAATTATAATTTATGTTCTTTCTTCAAAATTCATTGAGGATCCCTTGGTTTGAATAAAAATATAGAAGATGAATCTTTAACGAATTCAAAATGGAGTAGGTTTGATGGCCTCGTCAAAGTTTGCATATTTGGTACGTGCTCGGAATCTCTCCATGATCAAGTTGTGATAATGTTGGGTGCAGCTCAGGATTTGTGCGATCACATCAAAAATCTATGTCACGACGATGAGGACGCCCCGGCTATCACTCTCGACAATCAAATCTGGTCTATCATTATAGGTAATATGTCCAAATGCTTATTTTTCAAAATTTCAAGATATGGCTAATCGTTTAAAAACCATTGGTGGTACCGTGAAAGATAACAATTTGGTTTTTATGCATTAAATAGGTTGGATGTTCGTCATAAACCAATAGCCAAAATTATTCTTCACCAAAACCCTTTTCTGGCTCTTTTGAAACCATGACTGAATTAGAGGATGACAAGGTTAAAACACATGTTGATTCAATTTCCTCATCCCATACGTTACTTTTGGAACAAAAGAATAATATCGAGAACCAAGATAATACCACTAACAACTCGGCCAAGGGGACGGGTAAACAAGCCTCTACCTAGTTTTGTCATCACTTTCCGTGAGGAACATGTAGATTTGAGGATAAATGCAAAATTATTTATACGACCACCGCACACGCTCAGGATCCAATATACCTACTAGAGTTTCTAGCATATCACATTTTATTATAGGGCACGATACGCCCAAAAACCCAAGAAATAACATGGCCCAAACCTCAGCCCAACCGTCTACTATTGACCCATTATTAAATGCAACATGTTGATACAAAAGTTGGATGGACCGAGCTAGACCCGAATTAGGATTTGTTAGAAATGTGTTTTTTATATTTTGAAAGTCTCGGTCACTCCAACAATATAGTTAAGGGCTCTTAGTACAGTCTATAACATTTTATGCAAGCCTGACCCATGAGCATGTTCATGGGCCGGAGGCCCAAGTCCACTAATGGACTTGGGTATATAAATACCTTTCCTTCATATAAAGGGGTGTTGGTTGTTTCATTTTCTTAATATATTTCACACATTTTCTCTCATCTTTCTCTCTCTACTTTCTCTAACTAGAAACATCAACCCTCTCGTTAGATCATAGATTACCAAGATTCTACAATTGGTATCAAGATCTATGGGATGAAATAGAGGTGTGCTTTGTGTTGTTCTTGGTTATTTTGTGTGTTCGTGAGTTTTTATAAATTTTTACTCAAGTTTCAAAAAAAATTCGTGTTTTTGTTGTTCCAAGTGATCCATATATCTCCTACATAGTTGTGGTAAGGATTTGGGTGCTCTGGATTGGTTAAAATCACGAATTTTCTTTGCAAAAAATCTCATCTTTCTTAAAAACTTTCGAAATAGTGACTTTTTTTGTGGAATCTGGGCTTAAAATTCCATCGGAATATTCAAGGGTTTTTGATGAGACTACTTTTATACATAGTCTCATCTTCCAAAAAAGGCTTAAAATATATTAAATATCATCAAAATACCCATATATATGCTTGTGTTTGTTTCTTGTGTATTTTAGGTACGAATATTGAGAAAATGACAAAAGATCACAAGAATCATGCAAACACGAACACGGGAAACGAAGCCGCACAATGAATCAAGCCCTAATGAAGACTTTCCCAAGAAAAACCCTTGAAGATTTGAAGAATTATGAAGAAGGGTCCTCCAATATGGAAGAATTGACACTTTATACCCTTGTATCTTCATAATTACAAGTTTGGTCCCTAAAGTTTGTCAAAATTACAAAAAGGGCCCTCCACTTTAAAGATTTGACAAGTTTAGCCCCTCAACAAAGCTAAATTGTCAACCATTATCCTCCACAAAGTCAAATATATCATGAAGTCCTTCAAAGTACAAGAAATTACAAGTTTGGTCCTTTTAAAATCCCAAAATTACAAAAAGGACCCTTGACTTTCAACATTTGGCAAGAATGGTCCCTCATAAATGAAGACTTGGCAAATTCAGTCCTCCAAAATGACAATCATACAAGTAAAGACCATAATCCATCAACAATATGCCAAATCAGTCCTTCAAAAATCACAAAATGGCAAGAATTACCCTTGAATTCACTTTGTAAAACATTTTGGGGCAAAAGTTTGAAAACACAAAAGTTGTTAAAGAAGGAAATGGGCGTTGACAAGGTTTTAAAGTGAAAAGACAAGAGAAGAAGAGAAGGAGGTTTATTCTTGGCAGACAGCCATACTTACCTTAACCAACCACATGCTGCAACCTCACCCCACTCACCACTTCAACCAATCACAACACTCCACCCCTCAACATCAGATCCCACTCACCCCATTTATTAACTAATCTTAACTGATTAGTTTAAATTGGCGCCTAACACATGGTTTAAAAACAAAAAACAGATCAAAACCACCACTATTCACATGATGAACACGTTTGGGTATTTCTTAATTACCATGAATTAACCCTTAAACTTTTCTAGAATAGTGATTAGGGTGCTAATAAACACAACCCAACTCATAAACTTGAAACCCCACCAACCAACAGCCCCACACAAGATTCCCCTGCTACACTTTGGGGGAAAATGAGAAAGGCTGCCAGTCATCCAACGACCAAGCTTCTTGCTTCAAACTTAAGCATCTTATGAGCCCTTGATCAACTTCACATGCTTGCTACTTCACAAACGTCCAAGAAAAACTCACATGTACTCAAGAAAATTCAAACCTACAAGGGCATTTTTGGGACTTCAAGCATTAGGGTTTAGTGTTTTTATCTGTTCTTAGTTCACATTTAAGGCTCTATATAAAGCCATAGGGTCTGATTTGCACAACTGCTTTTGGTTTTTTAATAACTAGCTTTTACTCAGTTAAAAAGATTCTTTGACGTATGTCTAATCGAATTGATCTGGTTTAACTATGCGACTCAGTCGTTCTTTGGTGAAACAAATAGTTGTGTCGTTGTAGTATATTAAAAATGCAAATACTTAAATGTAAATCTGCAATCTAATCTTAAAGTAAATGACGGGAATTTAAAGCAAGACTAAAAGTAAATGACGGTTAAATAAATCTAAGTCTAATTAAAAGAAAGGGGGAACTATATTAAAAACTTTGAAAAGTAAATAGAAAGAAATTAAATGACTAAAGATAAAAGCGTGACGAAAATTAAATTTGACGAAGTAATAAAATTTGAAAACTCAAAAATAAATCAAGTAAAAAAGGGCGGGATATCAAAAATCAAAATAAAACAAAAGAAGAAAATGAGTCCCATCGTACTACGGTCACAACCAACTAAGGTGGTTGGATCGCACCCGGATTGTAGCTTGATCGCAGTCTAGATCACACTTGGTGATCGTAGCTAACGATCTCACTTCAATGCGATGGAACCAAAAGGTGGATCGTACTCCCGATCGCAACCACGATCGTAGTGAATGGATCGCACTCCACCATGATCGCAACAAAGTGGATCGCAGTGGGTGATCGTGACCAAGCGATCGCAACACGGATCCTACTCTATGATCTTACCCACGATCGCAGTGAGTGATCGTGGGGGGATTATGGAGTATGATCGTATTGTGATCCTAGTCCTTGATCGCAACAATGGATCGCAAGTAGAAACCCTTAAGGTTTATGCGATCGCACTTGTTGGATCGTACTTGGGTTATAAGCAGTTACGATGGAAAGACTAAAAGCAGAATAAGCAAACTAAATAAGCAAAAAGACAAATAAGCAAATGCCAAAGAAACACTTTTGATTATAGACTAATAACAAAACTTAATTTAGATCGAGATTAAGAAAAACACAATAAGCTTAAATTTAAAAACTTTTCAAAACACAAAATAAGCAAACTAAATAAGCAAACTTTTGAAAAGATGAGACTTTTTAGAAAACTTAAGAAAAATCAAATAATCCAAGTATGAAACAAGCCAATAAGATTGTCAAACTTATAGCTTATCTCATACAAAAACTTAGATGAATGTAAAAAGATAAACTTTTTAGTAAAATAAGCAAAGGGATTAAGCAAAAGCTAGCTTAATCCGAAATTAAGCCGAACCAAAAAGAAGAAAAGTAGAAGGAGAATGATAAAAGTAAACTTGATCAAATGTAAATAAAGATTAAAGCAACAAAATTAAAAACACTTACTTGAAATTTAATGGTAATTAAGGTGCAAGACATGTATTTAAATTTGACATGAAAAGTAAATGACAAGTAATTAAAAGGTGGAAGACTAATTGTCACCTTAGCCAACAAAAACTAATGAAATGAAAATGAAGGCTATATATAGGAGATTAGGAAGGTGTTTAGAGGAAGCTTCCTCCCCTCCTTCCTTTATTCTTAATTGCATGATCAAGTCCTTAAGCTTCTTTAATCTTCTTAAATCTTCTTAATACTTTGGACTTTGTTTTGGGATTTCTTCGAACTCGTCTTTTAATTCTTCAATAAATAAGACTCGAGTTCTTCGGCTTTAAGTAAACTTCCGTCTTTTGACTTTTTCTTCGATAAATCTTCAGAATTTGTCTTGGACTTCCGTTCTTTTTGCACTCTTGACTTCTTGACTTCGTCTTTCATCTTTTTCTTCAATAAAAGCCCGTAAATGCCCGTGTTTTCTCCACTTTTCACAAATTCGTCCTAAATCACAACAAAAACACAAACAACGCATAATTCCGACATAAAAGACATAAAATACACGTTTTGGCTCGGTTATTATTGTAATTAAGTGGTAAAAAGGATGGGTGTTTACACACCTATTAAATCTCCTACACTTGACCATTGCAATGTCCTCATGCAATGCATTAGTTACAAAGCAAGATTACATTTTTCATCATAATCAATCCATAATGGCCTTTATTAAAGAGATAGAAAATTACAAATATTCAAAGTAAAGAAATCAAAAACATACCTTGGGTTTTTGGAAATGTCATGAATAATCATCATCCTCAAGTTTTCACTTTCTCCAAAACAAGCTTAAAAACGAGATCATTGTTATTATAAGTTAGCAAACTAACACGAACTCATGTGGGCCAATTATTCACTTAGAATCCCTTATTCCTAGGTGTATCTCTTATATTTTATTTTTGTCTTAAATGATCACGAGGATGCATTGTTGACTTATTTCGGTAGTTTATTAGGCCGAAAATAAAGTGAACGATTTAATCAATAGTTAGATAAAGGACAAAATCTTTTAAAACTGCTTCTCGGGACCTCATAAAGTTCATATCTTGGCATAACCCGTTTCGCGATTTGAGACCTTTCTCGGACCGATATTTGGCAGCGACTTCATACTTCAAACCTTGAGAGACGTTCATGAAATAATGGTCTTCTCTTCATATAGGAATTTCTTCATTTGAACTTTTTGAGAGATTCATACTTGGACCACGACTTCTTCATTTTTCTCCAATCTTTATTTTGGACTTTGATATACAACGATCCGCCTCCTTTTATGACTTGGATCTATTTATCCTCATACCTTGCTAGGGTCTTTTCGGATACACTTCTCCATGACTTTTGGGGAGTTTTTGCTTTTCGTCGTGTGTCTCGATCCTTCATATTGATTTTCGATAAATGATTCTTCACATCACTTTGGATCTTTAGCAACAAAATGTAGCCCTCATGCCTTGTTGGGACCTTTTTGGACTTGCCAATCTTCGCATCCCACTTCAATAAGTTATGCCTTGGCTATGAACTCTATTCCATACCGAGCAACTTTTAAACGATCTTGGGCTAGAAGCTAAGTAACTTTTCAAATCGTACAACCTTATTTATTGTAGATAAATTTATTAGCAAGCGATGGGAGAATAGGCTTATAATTAATTCACATAAATTCCCGAAAGAATACCGAACTTATAATTAGCTCTATCATCTCTCGTTCTCCACAGTTTAAAATCTCAAGTAATGAGACTCGTGGATACTTAGCCTATTAAATCAAAGTTTTGGGTTTTCGAGTCGCTTATAGGATCTTGCAAATTCTTAGACTTTTTCAAGTTTAGAAATCGCATTTTAAAGTTCCCTTGATAAACGACTCTCTAGGATCAATTATAGGAACTTGCGAAAAGTTCTTGTTCTTAACCCGTGAGAGTTAAGACTTTCGACTTTTATAGCTCCCTATATAAAAGCCTAGCAAAACTTGATTTAAACACGTTAAGGATACTAGCTAGAGTAACTTAGATAAGTAAACTCGGGTTGAGTCAAAAGATTCACAACGTTTGAAAATTAAAACCACTTTATTAAAGATTTATTCTAACAAATAAGGAAAATAACTATACAAAGGGAAAAACTAATGGGCCAAAATAGATCAAAATTTTTGAAAAATGTCGAAAAATTGATTTTCCGGTTAAAATGAGGACAAATACAAGGAAAAGGCCACTTAACTTCGATAGAAGTCCCCCTTACACTTAATATAAACATTGTCCTCAATGTTTAAGCATGTGGAAGTAAACTCCCCTACACTTAGGACATTGTGCACTTTGTTTAAATCTCGCTAAGGAAGAGACAACTAAAGAGATTCCTATTTTAATATTGGGAAAATATAAAATAGTGAATCGAAAAGAGTTTAGGATAGAACCGGGAAGAAGTGAACATGGAATCACGGGTCGTCAAGAATCATCAAGAGGGAATCATTGAGCGCGAATCCCTGATTAAGAGAGGAGAGGAAATAGCAAACACCAACGGGTCTCCCCTACACTTAGGATAAAGAAAGCTAAAAGATAGATGCATATGTTGCCTCCCAAGAAGCGCTTGGTTTTTGATTATCGAGTCGTGAGCCTGACTCGACCTTGATCATCATAGGAAGAAGCATGAAATATATCCACCGGGATCAAAGACATAGTTTTCGTCCATCAAATAGCACAAGCTAAGGCGAACAAGGCAAGTCAAAGAAGAGTAGGCAAGGTTCCTTTAAGCAGCGATGGAGCATGGTGGGAGCAAGTATGGTGAGGTGCAAACATATCTTCAGTAGGTCCAAAAATCTTTCTTTTTATTTCATCAGGTGGATACTGAGATGGCTGCAGAATATCGATACCGGGGTCGAACACCTTTTCCTTTGGGGGAAAATAGCACTCAGGCTCAGCAGAGTGTGAAGAAGATCCGCGAAGAAGCACAACCTCGTCCTCAGAAGGGGGACAAAGAGGTGTTAAATCATATGTGCTGCGGATATTGGTGTCGACCGGTTTCTTCTCCTTTGAAAGAATGTTCTTCAAATCCAAAGTAGGATCAAGACGATAATCTTCAAAGTCCAAAGGAGGTGCATCACTCTCATGAGGGAAGTATGTATTGAGAAATGTTGAGAAGTCTTCCTTAAATGAGTAATCGTCCAAAGTAGGATCGAGTGATGGCGGAGGATCTTCATCGTGAGAAGAATCGCTCGAAAGAGTATCGGCCTCATCAAAATCATCGTATGTAGGCAGGTCGGGATACTCGGAAGTAAGGTCATCATAATCATCCGAATCTGAGCTAGAATCATCATCATCATAAGCATCGAAGATCGATGGAGAATCATAAATGGGAGAAGCGTCCAAATTGGATAGAGAATCATCCACGTCATCATGAAAAAGTGGATTATCAATGCAAGACTCGAATAGAGGATTGTTGTAGATGACAAAATCATCGAGCACATTAATCATATTCACTGATTCTCGTCCAAAGGATTTGCTTGTAAGCTTACCCATTTTGAACACTTGTGCATCATCCCCGACTCTTAAGATTAACTCACCTTCGGCAACATCAACTAAAGCTCGTCCGGTTCTCAAGAATGGCCAACCAAGTATTAAAGGAATACGAGGGTCCATTTCATAATCAACAACGACAAAATCGACCGGGAAAGTAAATGTGCCAACTTTAATGAACACATCTTCGGCTATACCAACGGGGCAAGCGATAGTGTGATTTGCAAGTTCAAGAGTCATCTTTGTTGGAGTAAGGTCGGGTAATGATAGTGTTTTCCAAACACTCAAAGGCATAAGATTAATACTAGCCCCGAGATCAGCAAAGGCAGTAAATTCTTCAGTTTTGTTTAAAATGCACGGCAACACAAAACGACCGGGATCTCCAAGCTTTTCCAGAAGTTCTTTAAGAATAACTGCAGAGCAGTTTTCATTTAAGCGTGTGTTGGCGAGCTCAATAAGCTTCTCCTTATTGCTAAGAAATTCCTTGAATACTTTGACAAATTTCGGCATGTGGACAAGTGCTTCAACAAGGCTAATGTTGATGTTCACTTGAGAGAGCATCTTCATATAGCTCGACACTTGACAGTCATTCTTGGTTAGCTCGTTGTTCTTTTCTAAGCGAGAAGGATATGGGATATTGGGTTTGGGTGGTGAAGGTGAAGGCGTAGCAGGTAAAGGTTGAGATGTTGAAGGGTTCTTCCTGGAAACATCGTCATGACGAGGCAGAGACGGTAATGGTGCACTAATACTAGGTGTAGGAGGAGTAGGGATAAATGGTGGTGGAGGAGGTGTAGATGATGGGTGTGGGATTGGTGGTTCTACTATGGTTACTCCAATACGGGTAGTAATAGCACTCACATTCGCTCGCGGATTGGTGACGGTGTTTGAAGGTAGAGAACTTGAAGTAGAAGGTTGAGCGGCAGGCAAGAAACTAGCAAGCATATTCTTCAAATCAGTTGTTTGATTGCTGAAGGAGGATTGAATATTATCTCGAAGCTCGGATCTTATCTCATTCCCTTGCTTGGTAATATCTCCTTTAAGATTGATAATTTGGCTCTGCAGATTCTTGATTTGCTCACTGTGACAATCCGTCAATTTATGATTGATATTTTTATTCTTAATATTTAATTGAAAATATTATTTTAATGTTATATTATGAACTCACTTATTTTTGGGAAGAAATTTGGATTTACGTCTTGGAGTAGCATCGACTACGTCTAAACCGGAGGATTCAACGTTACGTGCTTACGTTTACATACACCGTTTTGGTGACAGTCTGACATTTCAGAGAATAAATTTATCCGTGAATATTATTTTGGAGTTTTAAATTTGTGTTGGTTCATAAACTCACAAATTTACGAGAAGAGACTAGGACTTACGATTTTATTTTAACGTCCTTTACGACTAAACCGGAAACCTTAGGATTACGTATTTAAGTTTTCGAACTCCGTTTTTGATGAGACAATTTTTATTAGATTCGTTTTGTGCCGTTGAATCATAAT
This sequence comes from Glebionis coronaria, assembly GCA_025667525.1. Taxonomy (NCBI): domain Eukaryota; kingdom Viridiplantae; phylum Streptophyta; class Magnoliopsida; order Asterales; family Asteraceae; genus Glebionis; species Glebionis coronaria. Next base: position 322,716,674 of record CM046875.1, on the reverse strand, counting down.
TTATAAAAACGTTTTTCGTAAAACGACCCGAGGGCACGCTAATCGAGGAAACTAGAATCGAGGAGTACCCGTAAATAAATGGGGATGAGACAAGTGGGACACTTGTCCCACCCCCACTCAAAACCGGCCTAACTAGCAACACATCTCATGATGTGTCCAATTTGTAGCAACTAAGCTAACACTTGTTAGCTTAGCTTAAAAGCTACTCCACTTTGCATCAAAACCACTTGCTAAACTATTAGCTTTCATTTCCTACATGCAAACAACCTACAAACTCTCTCCCTGTCTCCATTGTGCCGTCCCACCACCACCACTAAACACCACTTTTGATCAATTTTTACCATAAAATCATGTGTTATCTACACACATGATGAAAAACCCTTGAAGCCTTGAAGATTGGAGGTGATTATAACATCCAAGGAGGAGTTTCCATGGAGTCTTGGGGTTGATTTTCCACAATGTGTTCATGAAGAATGGTGGTCTTGAAGATGGTCTTGGTTATTCACAAGTTTCTCTATCAAAATCCATGTCCAAATCACAACCTACATCAACTTGGTGGTATAAAGATTGTCCTCCTCATCCTCTTGTTATTTTTGATTATGTAATCTTGTATTTCTTTTACTTATGTATATGTATATGATGATGAATGATGATTAAAAATATTGTGTGGGGATTTGGTGTTGATAAACATGCTTAAAAAGATGAAAAACTATAAGAAACAAGGCAAAAATCTTGTTTGAATTGTTGGCTGTATAAAACAGTAAAGAACCACATGTTAGACTGATAAAGTGACAAAGTAGAAGCAATATACAGTGAGTAAAATGTCTTGTACACATGTGAGATATGATAAAATGGAATCATTGTAATGAGTGAGATATGATCAAAACAAGCTTAGAGTACAAATCTGAGTTCACTGTTTTGACGATTTTTAGAAAATACTTAGAGGCTGATTCAACAGTAGCTATAGGAGAGTTAAATGGAGCACATATCATGTAATTTATGTCATAAAAATTTGAGCTTCTATCTCCGTATAGAACTCAAGATATGGCAGTTTTGGTGAACATGAAAGTAAAAATCAGATTTTGGAAATTAAAGTATAATAGTATTATATAAGCACTCAAGTAAATATAGTATAAAATGTGAATTAAAACCCACTAACTTATATAATACATTTATATAAACATGTATAAGGATAAATAAATGGACATTTTATAAAAATGGTAATTTGATAAGTTTTATAAGTTATAAAACTATAAACATGATTTTTACGACTTTTTCGGCTATTACCGTAAAATTAACGTTTTTGTTAAATAAAACATAGACGGTTGGACCCGTCTAATGTAAACTTTTATAAACTCATATACTGATATATAAGCATATATAACAAGTAAAAACCGATAAAACCCGAACTATATAACATACGGACATTAACGGGCTAAGTTAACGTTATTGGACTAATAATACAACAAAATGGACTAAAACACTTGTAAACTTATTTATTGGGCTTAACCCATTTGGGCCCAACATGTAAAGTATAAGTACTGATAATACAAGTATAAAATGGATTAATACAAGTTAATGGACTTATAATAGGCTTATTGGACCTAAAACATGTAAATAGGTAAAACTAGTAAACTAGTATAAAAGTTATCAACACATAACACTAAAATGAGTAAATGAGAATATGTAAACCCACTTGATCATCATATATATAAAATCATCATATGTATACATAATTGTTATTTTTATAAAGTCATTGGACATGAGTCTAAGACGAGCATTATTTGTCTAGGTTTCCGTGATTGAAGCACGTACCGTACGTCCGAATTGCCGATAATCGCCTTCCCACATCAACGTGAGTTCATAGCCTCGCACTCTTTTAAATGTTTTTATGAAATATTTTATAAACCCGCGAGGGAGATAACATGTTTGTTTTTATGAAATAGGACACTATTTGTCCCGATTGTCTGTTTATTGATTTGGACCCGAATGATTGTATGACCCGATGAATGATTAAATGACCCGATAGATGAAATGAAATGGATTATTAAAGTTAGGTTATGTCACTAAAAGTCCCATTAGCATGAATTGTGAACTACCGGGATTTGGTAGACGCTTGTGCATATAATAGTATTTGGGGACGATCACCCCAGTTCGCGCCTTGACGGTTGATCCCCGTCGTGCCACATTGATTGGTAAGCGAATTTATGTATGAGAAGATTTACATAGCGTGACCTTTGTGACGACACGCTAATTTAGATGGGCAAATTGAATATCGGGTTAGCTATCTGTTGTTTGTTGTAGTAAGGTAACAATGTCATGCGGCTTATAATAACCCAAATCAACGAAATACTCCTATACGCACCGAAGTACGATGTATTGCCTGACTAGCAATACAGGGTCATACTATTGATTTTATGTTCGTGTTTTGGTTTTCTATAACCATATTCATATAACGGTTTTTATTTAATCTATACAATGTTATAAAACGTATTGTATGATGTTTTTACGACATTGGCTCGTATAATGATTTTTAAGGCAAATGCCTATATTATGATTTTCGATAAGGATTTGTATAAAAATGACTTTGGCTATTTTATGGCCTATTACAAAGATTTGTACAAAATGATTTTCGGTAATAATTATATACCGATGTTATATTGATGGATTTTATTAAACTCTACGAATTCACTCGGCGTTATCGCTGACCTTTTCTTTTAACATGTTTTATCTCAGGTACTTGAAGGTAATTCTCGGGAAGACGACAAGAATTCATGGCCCGCACTTAAACAATATTTTCCATTCAAATTCTTTGTAAAACTTGTATGAAATAATATGACTTGGGACCTATGTAAATCTGATATTTATGAATGGAAATGCTTTATTATTAAACGACGGGATTTTCAAGCGTTGTCTATGATGTGAGTAATGTGCTATCCCGTAACACCAACTAGTCTTCCGCTGTATTGAGTTGTATAAATTTGGGGGGTGTTACAGTTTGGTACCAGAGCTCTCGTTATAGAGAACGAAAGATTTTTAAAACCAAGGTTTTGAATAAAACATTTCAAAATCTTTTAACTATAAACATTTTTCTCAAAATGTCTAAAAATATTTTGACTATAACGGTGCCGAAGAATTCTCGAGTTACCGACAAGGCCAGATTGAGAAGTGTTATTTTAATATATATATATATATATATATATATATATATAACTAGGATTATATATATATATATATTTGATGTAATTTTATTACATGATTTTTTGATGATTATTTTGATATTTATACGAGGTATTTATACGACGTAGATTGTCACAAGGAACCCTAAATCCCCTAGTAAATTAATCGAAGCTATTCTCGTAGGAATTCTAGCTATCCTAGATCTAAACCAAGTTGTGGATATCTATGATCCCAACAAATGGTTGATATTCGTAGAAATGTAGATATTAGTTGATTGTGAAATTGAAAAGGAATTGGCGAGATTAAATTTGATATCGATGTCATGACGATCTTTCCTTATAGAGTGGAGTTTTACAAAACATTACCACCTAGAAAGATGTCATCTGATTCGTTGTCATGCAATTCTTAAATTGAAATCGAAAGGGTGAATGTTGCACTTGAGGCTGTCATTGGAACCATTACCCAAAAGCCTCATGCCACTAATACCTTTCCGAGAAGTCTAATTGAATGTGTGAGTCATTTCATACTAGTGACTCATTTGATAACTATTGTTGTAAAAGCTATAGGATTGGAAATTAAGTGTTGATCATATCGAGCTTTTATTGCCCTATTAAGGCCTAAGAATAAGATTGAAAGTATTGGAGAATGAAGTAGGATATCGCATTGAGTATAAGTTGATTGAAACTTGAATGAAGTAAAATTTAACCCGTATGGAATATGAGATTATTAAGAGGAAGTCATTAAGTCCTGTGATTGAATTATAAGATTTTAAATGATTGTTAGTTTGTGTTAAGGGTTGTTCCTAAGCCATTGTCCACTAACGAGGATGCCCAGTGTCCAAGAAATAAATCGAAGAAATCTTCTTCTGAATTGGGACCGATGGATCTTCTGGGACAAGTGGAACACCTAATGACTCTTGTAGATTAGTATTCATTATGGTTTCTTTTAAAAATAATCCCTAACTTAACTGAGACATCAGTTGGTAGGATGAGTTCATGAAATTGTATGACATAGTGAAACGTAATGTGTTACGGTACAATTTGACTTGTTTGTGATTAATAAAAAGACTACCTTTGATTGCTAAATCCTACATGTATCGATGTTATCTATCCTTTATTGCTTCATCCTAATGTTCGCATTAGAGATGCAACCATTGAACAAGTACTCATCTTGATTTGAGTTACGTTGTGAATCATTCTTCGTGAGTGCCATCGAGGTCATGAACCTCATGATTATTTGGCTAAGCTCATTTCCTATTATATTGTAGTTAGTTCTTGGTGAACAACTTTTCATCACTCTTTTGCAGATCACTCATTGTTTTTATAAGATAAACAGTATCCTTTGAGAAAATTTAATTTTCATCACTATAAGGATTATTCAAAGTGAGATTTATAAATAATCGTTATCGAAATGAAGTTGTTTATGAAACATCTTGGAAAACTTAATTGTTTTCATAACAAAGAAAATCTTCTTAAATTTATTTTTGATTCTTATTTAAGAATTAAGCATGAAAATGTTTTATTATAAACATGATGATAAAATTTTGACAAACTGAGTATTGCATCGTTAATCTTGAAATTGTATATAGTTGCGCGCCTACATACAATTTGGAATGGACCATGCAAGACTGATTAGTAGTCACCATAAAACTAATGAATAAACACTACATTTTCTTTGAAGATTGTGAAAGATTAAATTTTATGAGATCTGCAAGAAGTGAAAAATCGGGACATAGTGTTAGGGAAACCTACATATGTGCCTGTAGCATCTATTCTTCTGAGTTGAATTTAATCATCTGTGGAATTTGTCTTATTTGACAATTGATATTCCATTCTTGTCCAATTCTCCCGTAGTGAGATTCTTAGGAAAAGTATTTGATTATCGAGTGTTGATACCCGACTGGATGTATTGACGTTCCTATCATTTCTTTTGATTTGATTTCATTTGAATGACCTGGGTAACGATCCGAGGAACTTTCGAATACGTACACAAATTATGAAAACATGGGATATATTCATATTCGTTAAATGTTTTCAAATGTATCTGATTTGAAATTCTCTCGCCTAGATTATGCGTTGACCTTACTCTTTTAATAGTAGTTGTGTCTCCAGAGTTCCTTGAATTTGTGAAGGATTATGAGTTATTATTAGTCTTTTGAGAAGTTCACATCTTATCGACGACAATGCAACTGGAAAGTTGATAGTGCCCGTAGAATGGATTGATTGATTATGACATGACGACATTGTCTTAATTGATGGGAACTCGAGTAGAATTCCCCTAAATGATAAGATGTTGATTATCAAAAATGATCTAAATAATTCTTGGTGGATGACCATATCCTGCATTTAGACTTGAAATTATACCATGAATGGTTGTGAATTAGTTATAGATATTATAATCTAGAAAGAAGTTAATATGAATTTATTGAAAAGATAATTCTGTTATTTGAAACTTTAGTAAGTATTTGTTAATGAATTACCTAGACTTTTTCCATTAAGGCAAGTTGAAATTGGTATTGATTATATTTCCGGTGCTGCACTTGTGGCTTGTGCACTGTACATCAGCACCATCTGAATTTAAGGAATTATCGTACAACTGAGAGAGTTGTCGTAGAAAGATTTTATTCTACCGAGCTCGTCATCATGAAGAGCTATGGTGTTATCATTCCTTATATTTATAGATTACTGTGAACTGAGTAAATTGACAATCGAAAACGAAATCCATAACTCGAAATGGAAGATTTGTTCGATCATTTACAAGGTTCTAGCGTATGTTTTAAAGATTTGATTCACGGCATGGTTATCATCAACTTCGCGTCCGTGAAAAAGATTATCTATTCCAATCACTACATCCGGTACTTGTAATGAACGTTATGAGTTTCACGTGATGCCGTTTGGATTGACTAATGCACATGTAATATTCATAAATTTGGTGAATCTCGTGTGTAGGCTGTAATTTGATAAATTCATGCTCGTGATCATTAAAGACCATTTGTTTGTTTATAAGAATAAGAATGAAGTTAATAATTAATTATAGATTGCCCTGAATTGGCCGAACAATTAAAACTTGTACCTTGAATATTTAACATAAGACTTAAGACTTAATCCTTTACATGATTTAACCGTGTGATTAATAGATAATGGAATATAAATTGACTCTTCAAAATTTAGAAGTCATTTAAGACTTTGAGTTATACTAAAAAGAAAGTGCAAATATATTTTGACAAATGTTTTAACAAAGGATTTTAAAGGATTATTTCCTTATACACAAACCATTTAACTAAACATCTGTTTAGGGGTAAATGTTTGTGTATACCTCAAGATAACCTAAGAGGGATTGAGGAAAGCATTTAAACCATGACTTGAAATCTGAAACGATAATTTTTACTTTTCAACTAAGAAAACTTTGACCAAACTATAAACAAAGGTTTTTCGAACATTTACGAATCTTATTAAATATTTTCGATAAATCAACAAAAATCTTGTTAATTAAATTCAAATTTATTTTGAACATTTTATATAATTGGTCGAACTAAGAAATTTAAAATTTTTACCTTTAAGTTTCATAAAAATAAATAATTATTGTTAATTTACATGTAATAATTATCGACGCTTTAGACGTCGGATTGAGTAAAACAGATAAAGATAATAGTAAAGACGAAACTGAAACATAGAAGATATGAAGAAAGAATTTTGAATAAATACGGTTATGATATTTATTTCCTCAGGAAAGTGAACGTAATTACTGACACATTATGTATAAAAGATAAAGAACCAATTAGGACATGTTCCTTAATAATGAAGGTGCAAAATAAATTACCGAACAATTTAAAATATAGCTGATGCTTATAAAAAGGATAATATAGATAAAAAAAGTGGTTTGCGGCTAATGTGAACTATTAGAATTGAGAAGCCGATAGCGTTAAATGTTTTAAAGACCACTTGTGATTGTGTAAATATAGAGGATTGTGAGATATAGTTATGTTGGAATCTGTAAGTATAAGTATTCTATTCTTGTCATTTCTGATTTAATGTATCATTATCAGAAGAAGTTGAACTAATGGCAAATTATGAAGGCAGAGATCGCCTCATATATTAGTAAACGTCTAACTATTGCAAAGGTCATCATCTGAATTTGATTCGATTTGGGTCATCGTCGACAGACTGACCAAATCTACTAATATCATTCTTGTTAATGATAGATTCTTGATGAAGAAATTGACTCTTTTGTATTTAAAAGAGTTGTGTAAACATGGTGTGCCTGTATCGATCATCTCTATCAAGATCCTCGCTTCGCATTGAATTTCTAGAGATTTGCTCAGAAGTCATTAAGAACGAATCTTGATGAGAGTACTGTGTACCACCCCAATCGAAGGGACGAGGTAAAGTAACGATACAAAATACTATAAGCGTTGTTCTATGTTTGAATGATTGACCTTTGGTAATAGACCGTATAATCGTTTTCCTTTGGAGAGATTATCATTGATAACTATCGTATTAGGATCGAGATCGAATCTTGTGAGGATATATATTAGAGCATCTGTAAGCAGGAGTTGAGATGAAGACACCCGACATACACCCATTGTGAGTTGGACATGTCTTTTAGGTTTAAGGTTTCCTATGATGGCGAACCTAACCTTACAAAATACTCGACCCGCGAGACCTGAAATGATTGTTGAAATTAGAATCTGATTATTGACTGCCGGTAGTGGGTAGGAAGTTATGTGAATATGAAATTTAGATCTTGAAGTGCCAGACGGGTAGCAAAGTTATGCCAAAACTTTAACTATGGAAAAATGAATTGATGATCTGAAAGATCATGGGATATAAGTCCCCGTATTATGGGACCATAGAGATGATGTAAAAAGATTGGTTTGAAAGGCATATAAGCTGGATCTACCCTAGGACTCCAAGAGCTGCGTGAATTATGTTTCGTATATCGAACTTGATGAAATGTCTATCAAGTGAGAATCTGATTGTTTATGTTTAGATCGACGAAAAGTTGCATTCATCAAAAACCCGTGAACATCATGGATAGAGAAAGTAAGTCAACATTAAGCCTGATCTTATTCCCGTAGTTATGTTTGATGAAACTCGCGTATTGTAATGAATTGCACTTGTGAGAAAAGACCGAATGTGGAGGAAATACCCACATGGCTTTAACTCTATAAGAAGCGAGTAGTAAGATGATCTTTGAGGACAAAGATCCTGTTTAGGGGTAAATGCTGTGACAATCCGTCAATTTATGATTGATATTTTTATTCTTAATATTTAATTGAAAATATTATTTTAATGTTATATTATATCACTTATTTTTGGGAAGAAATTTGGATTTACGTCTTGGAGTAGCATCGACTACGTCTAAACCGGAGGATTCAACGTTACGTGCTTACGTTTACATACACCGTTTTGGTGACAGTCCGACATTTCAGAGAATAAATTTATCCCAGAATATTATTTTGGAGTTTTAAATTTGTGTTGGTTCATAAACTCACAAATTTACGAGAAGAGACTAGGACTTACGATTTTATTTAACGTCCTTTACGACTAAACCGGAAACCTTAGGATTACGTATTTAAGTTTTCGAACTCCGTTTTTGATGAGACAATTTTTATTAGATTCGTTTTGTGCCGTTGAATCATAATTTATAAAAACGTTTTTCGTAAAACGACCCGAGGGCACGCTAATCGAGGAAACTAGAATCGAGGGGTACCCGTAAATAAATGGGGATGAGACAAGTGGGACACTTGTCCCACCCCCACTCAAAACCGGCCTAACTAGCAACACATCTCATGATGTGTCCAATTTGTAGCAACTAAGCTAACACTTGTTAGCTTAGCTTAAAAGCTACTCCACTTTGCATCAAAACCACTTGCTAAGAACTATTAGCTTTCATTTCCTACATGCAAACAACCTACAAACTCTCTCCCTGTCTCCATTGTGCCGTCCCACCACCACCACTAAACACCACTTTTGATCAATTTTTACCATAAAATCATGTGTTATCTACACACATGATGAAAAACCCTTGAAGCCTTGAAGATTGGAGGTGATTATAACATCCAAGGAGGAGTTTCCATGGAGTCTTGGGGTTGATTTTCCACAATGTGTTCATGAAGAATGGTGGTCTTGAAGATGGTCTTGGTTATTCACAAGTTTCTCTATCAAAATCCATGTCCAAATCACAACCTACATCAACTTGGTGGTATAAAGATTGTCCTCCTCATCCTCTTGTTATTTTTGATTATGTAATCTTGTATTTCTTTTACTTATGTATATGTATATGATGATGAATGATGATTAAAAATATTGTGTGGGGATTTGGTGTTGATAAACATGCTTAAAAAGATGAAAAACTATAAGAAACAAGGCAAAAATCTTGTTTAAATTGTTGGCTGTATAAAACAGTAAAGAACCACATGTTAGACTGATAAAATGACAAAGTAGATACAATATACAGTAAGTAATATGTCTTGTACACATGTGAGAGTTGACCATGCAATGGAATCGTTGTAATGAGTGAAATATGATCAAAACAAGCTTAGAGTACAAATCTGAGTTCACTGTTTTGGACGATTTTTAGAAAATACTTAGAGGCTGATTCAACAGTAGCTATAGAAGAGTTAAATGGAGAACATATCATGTAGTTTATGTCATAAAAGTTTGAGCTTCTATCTCCATATAGAACTCAAGATATGGCAGTTTTGGTGAACATGAAAGTAAAAATCAGATTTTGGAAATTAAAGTATAATAGTATTATATAAGCACTCAAGTAAATATAGTATAAAATGTGAATTAAAACCCACTAACTTATATAATACATTTTTATAAACATGTATAAGGATAAATAAATGAACATTTTATAAAAATGGTAATTTGATAAGTTTTACAAGTTATAAAACTATAAACATGATTTTTACGACTTTTTCGGCTATTACCGTAAAATTAACGTTTTTTTAAATAAAACTTAGACGGTTGGACACGTCTAATGTAAACTTTTATAAACTCATATACTGATATATAAGCATATATAACAAGTAAAAACCGATAAAACCCGAACTATATAACATACGGACATTAACGGACAAAGTTAACGTTATTGGACTAATAATACAACAAAATGGACTAAAACACTTATAAACTTATTTATTGGGATTAACCCATTTGGGCCCAACATGTAAAGTATAAGTACTGATAATACAAGTATATAATGGATTAATACAAGTTAATGGACTTATAATAGGCTTATTAGACCTAAAACATGTAAATAGGTAAAACTAGTAAACTAGTATAAAAGTTATCAACACATAACACTAAAATGAGTAAATGAGAATATGTAAACCCACTTGATCATCATATATATAAAATCATCATATGTATACATAATTGTTATTTTTATAAAGTCATTGGACATGAGTCTAAGACGAGCATTATTTGTCTAGGTTTCCGTGATTGAAGCATGTACCGTACGTCCGAATTGCCGATAACCCGCCTTCCCATATCAACGTGAGTTCATAGCCTCGCACTCTTTTAAATGTTTTTATGAAATGTTTTATAAACCCGCGAGGGAGATAACATGTTAGTTTTTATAAAATAGGACACCATTTGTCCTGATTGTTTGTTTATTGATTTGGACCCGACTGATTGTATGACCCGATTGTATGACCTGATAAATGATTAAATGACCCGATAGATGAAATTAAATGGATTATTAAAGTTAGGTTATGTCACTAAAAGTCCCATTAGCATGAATTGTGAACTACCGGGATTTGGTAGACGCTTGTGCATATAATAGTACTATTTGGGGACGATCACCCAAGTTCGCGCCTTGACGGTTGATCCCCGTCGTGCCACATTGATTGGTAAGCGAATTTATGTATGAGAAGATTTACATAGCGTGACCTTTGTGACGACACGCTAATTTAGATGGGCAAATTGAATATCGGGTTAGCTACCCGTTGTTTGTTGTAGTAAGGTAACAATGTCATGCGGCTTATAATAATCTAAATCAACGAAATACTCCTATACGCACCGAATTACGATGTATTGCCTGACTAGCAATACAGGGTCATACTATTGATTTTATGTTCGTGTTTTGGTTTTATATAACCATATTCATATAACGGTTTTTATTTAATCTATACAACGTTATAAAACGTATTGTATGATGTTTTTACGACATTGGCTCGTATAATGATTTTTAAGGCAAATGCCTATATTATGATTTTCGATAAGGATTTGTATAAAAATGACTTTGGCTATTTTATGGCCTATTACAAAGATTTGTACAAAATGATTTTCGGTAATAATTTTATACCGATGTTATATTGATGGATTTTACTAAACTCTATGAATTCACTCGGCGTTATCGCTGACCTTTTCTTTTAACATGTTTTATCTCAGGTACTTGAAGGTAATTCTCGGGAAGACGACAAGAATTCATGGCCCGCACTTAAACAATATTTTCCATTCAAATTCTTTGTAAAACTTGTATGAAATAATATGACTTGGGACCTATGTAAATCTGATATTTATGAATGGAAATGCTTTATTATTAAACGACGCGATTTTCAAGCGTTGTCTATGATGTGAGTAATGTGCTATCCCGTAACACCAACTAGTCTTCTGTTGTATTGAGTTGTATAAATTTGGGGGTGTTACACTCACCTTGGGTTCTCATGATGGCTTCAACATCGGGGTTAATAGATGGGGCTTGTTGAGTGGGTGGGTGATAAGGATTAGAAGCTCTTGGTGGGATTTGGTTGCTTCTATTGTAGTTGTTGGCGGGGTTTTGGTTTTGAGGAGAAAAACCGGGTGAAAGTTAGTTGTTTGACCGGTAACTCAGCAAATTTCTATCCCCTTGAGGTCGATCTTGGTAATTTTCCGGTGAATAATTACCATAAGCTGCATACACATTTTCCGGATTTCCTTGTGTAGAAGGACAATTAGTGTATGAGTAAGGACCGCCGCATGTTTCACAAGAGCGTGCAACCGCTTTAACTTGTTGTTGTTGGTTTGAAGCGAGAAGCAAGATACTTTTGCTCATTTCAGTCATCATGCGGGTGAGTTCGGTCATATCAGGGTTTGCTGAAGTAGAAGAAACATTGACTCTCGGGTTGTTCCATGAAGAAGCAGAGAAATCCCAGTTTTTGTGGTGAGTAGTCATGTTCTCAATAAGCTCTCTACACTCCTCGGGTCTCCTTTTCATAAATGTGCCACCGGCGGCTGCATTAATCGTATCACGATCTCGAAAAGTCAAACCGTTGTAGAAAGTATCAATTAAGGTCACAGGGAGCATGTTGTGGTTTGGACAACGATCAATCAAGACATTATATATTTCCCAAGCATCAAAAAGAGATTCATCGGGTTCTTTCATGAAACCGCTGATTTGATTGCGAAGGCTCGTGACCATGGATGGTGGAAAGTAGCGCGACAAAAAGCGTTGAGTCATGTCATCCCAAGTGTGAATAGAATTCTTTGGAAGACGATCAAACCATTTCTCGGCATGATGTGATAGAGTATGGGGGAAGAGTTGTAGGCGAAGAACATCCATTGTGGCACCAGGCAACTTCATGCTTTGGGTGATTGTAATGAATTTGTCGAGGTGTTTGTTGGCATCATCATCAGGCATTCTGGCGAATGGATTAGTTTGCACTTGCTGAATCATGTGGTGCTTCAACAAAAACTCCGGAGCCGTGATTTGCATCGGCGCAATCGGTCCTCCTCGTCCAAACATGGTAGGTTGACAAAGCTCCTCCATAGTCCGAAGATCGGGCTGTGGAAGAACATTGTTATTATTGTTGAGGTGCGGTGGATTATTATTGTCGTTAACACCTGACATACTTAAATCTTCTCGAGTCTCGGGCTCTTGATAATTAGAAGATCTAGTACGCACACCTACAAAGACAAAAGAAAACAATACCAAACGCAAAGACAATATATATACACAATAAAGATAAAATCTTTTGGATTTTTGAAATTTTTAATTTTTATGGATTTTTAACAATTTTTAATTTTTATGGTTTTTGAATTTTATAAGCAAGAAAATAACGCTCACAAGTGAACGGATCCCAGAAAGCAACGCGTCTCTCACAGAAAACCGTTAATCTTGACGAAAAGAGCCGGCAGCGGCGCCATTTAATAACTAGCTTTTACTCAGTTAAAAAGATTCTTTGTCGTATGTCTAATCTAATTGATCTAGTTTAACTATGCGACTCAGTCGTTCTTTGGTGAAACAAATAGTTGTGTCGTTGTAGTATATTAAAAATGCAAAGACTTAAATGTAAATCTACAATCTAATCTTAAAGTAAATGACGGGAATTTAAAGCGAGACTAAAAGTAAATGACGGTTAAATAAATCTAAGTCTAATTAAAAGAAAGGGGGCAACTATATTAAAAACTTTGAAAAGTAAATAGCAAGAAATTAAATGACTAATGATAAAAGCGTGACGAAAATTAAATTTGACGAAGTAATAAAATTTTAAAACTAAAAAATAAATCAAGTAAAAAAGGGCGGGAAATCAAAAATCAAAATAAAACAACAGAAGAAAATGAGTCCGATCGTACTACGATCGCAACCAACTAAGGTGGTTGGATCGCACCCGGATCGTAGCTTGATCGCAGTCTAGATCACACTTGGTGATCGTAGCCCACGATCGCACTTCAATGCGATGGAAACCAAAAGGTGGATCGTACTCCCGATCGCAACCATGATATAGTGAATGGATCGCACTCCACCACGATCGCAACAAAGTGGATCGCAGTGGGTGATCGTGACCAAGCGATCGCAACACGGATCATACTCTATGATCTTACCCACGATCGCAGTGAGTGATCGTGGTGGGGATTATGGAGTATGATCGTATTGTGATCCTAGTCCTTGATCGCAACAATGGATCGCAAGTAAAAACCCTTAAGGTTTATGCGATCGCACTTGTTGGATCGTACTGGGGTTATAAGCAGTTACGATGGAAAGATTAAAAGCAGAATAAGCAAACTAAATAAGCAAAAAGACAAATAAGCAAATGTCAAAGAAACACTTTTGATTATAGACTAATAACAAAACTTAATTTAGATCGAGATTAAGAAAAACACAATAAGCTTAAATTTAAAAACTTTTCAAAACACAAAATAAGCAAACTAAATAAGCAAACTTTTGAAAAGATGAAACTTTTTAGAAAACTTAAGAAAAATCAAATAAGCCAAGTATGAAACAAGCCAATAAGATTGTCAAATTTATAGCTTATCTCATACAAAAACTTAGATGAATGTAAAAAGATAAACCTTTTAGTAAAATAAGCAAAGGGATTAAGCAAAAGCTAGCTTAATCCGAAATTAAGCCAAACCAAAAAGAAGAAAAGTAGAAGGAGAATTGATGAGACTGCTTTTATACATAGTCTCATCTTCCAAATTGGGCTTAAAATGCATTAAATATCTATATGCTTGTGTTTGTTGCTTGTGTATTTTAGGTATGGATATTGAGAAAATGACAAAAGATCACAAGAATCATTCAAAAACGAACAAGGGAAACGAAGCCGCACAATGAATCAAGCCCTAATGGAGACTTTCCCAAGATCAACCCTTGAAGATTTGAAGAATTATGAAGAAGGGTCCTCCAATATGGAAGAATTGACACTTTATACCCTTGTATCCTCATAATTACAAGTTTGGTCCCTAAAGTTTGTCAAAATTACAAAAAGGGCCCTCCACTTTGAATATTTGGCAAGTTTAGCCCCTAAACAAAGCTAAATTGTCAACCATTATCCTCCACAAAGTCAAATACATCATGAAGTCCTTCAAAGTACAAGAAAATACAAGTTTGGTCCTTTGAAAATCCCAAAATTACAAAAAGGACCCTTGACTTTCAACATTTGGCAAGAATGGTCCCTCATCAAACAAGACTTGGCAAATTCAGTCCTCCAAAATGCTCAACATACAAGTCAAGACCATTATCCATCCAGAAATTGCCAAAACAGTCCCTTAAAAATCACAAATTGGCAAGAAGTACCCCTGAATTTACTTTGTAAAAGTTTTTGGGCCAAAAATGCAAAGTTGCAAAAGTTGATAAGGCTAAAATGGGCGTTGTTAGCTTTTTAAAGTGAAAAGACAAGAGAAGAAGAGAAGGAGGGTTTAAGTTGGCCAGACACCAAACTTACCTTAACCAACCTAAGGCTGCCACATAGCCCACTCAATCTTTTCCACCAATCACACCACTCCCGGCCTCCACATCAGATCCCACTCATCCTGATTAATTTATTAACCAAACCTTGGCGCCTTATCACGTTTTTAAAAATTAATCACCCCTAATCTGGATTAAACGTAGCACTATTTATCTCAAGAACATAATTGGGTTTTCCTAATTGTGTTACAATTAAAACCCCATCTTCTCCAGATTAGTGATTAATGATTCCCTAATCACATCCCAACCTTAATATTACTTGCCACATCACTCACGTGTCCACATGGGACCTTCCCTACTACAAAGTGAGGAAGAAGACAAACAGTAGGGCCAACAATCCAACGTCCCACAATTGTGCTTACTTTCTAAGCATAATACAAGCCCTTTGATCACATTTGCTTGCCAGCTATCACCACAAGCAGCCAAGAATTCTTCACAAGACTCCAAGGTTTTCAAAATCTACAAGGGCAATTTTGGGACTTCAAGCATTAGGGTTTAGAGTTTTCAGCTGTTCTTAGTTCACATGTAAGGCTATATATAAAGCCATAGGGTCTAACTTAGACGTTTGCTTTTGGTTTTTCCTTTGTTCAAGCACTTGTAAATCCCTTTTCAGTTTTATGAATTTGAGTTAAGTGTTTTGAAGAAAGACCAAGTGCCATCTTATTATTGCTTATTTATGTTCTTAGTTTACTGATTTTGAAGTTTAAAACCTGTTTTCAAAAGAGGAGTGTGCAAAAGTTTGCACATTTTCTTCATTCTCTTGATATTTTGCTAAGTTCTTGTTTCTATCTTGGAATTCTTGGGTTATAGGGCTGATCATAGCATCCTAATTGTATTGATAAGGTGTGGTGAGGCTTATAACTTGGGGATAATCAAGTGTGGGGTAACAAGGTTGCATTAATCAAGATTTTTCAAGTTTCTGATTTTTATACTTGTGCTTCTAACCTTGTTGATTCTTAGCAGGAGTGTTATTGGAAGCTTGTACTTGTTCTTGCTAGTACATAAGCTCATAAATCCGTGGGTGTGGATGTACATCCATGAGGTTTGCATACTCAATCCTAAAATCTGCTTAAAATCTTGATTTTTGGTGATATTTGTATGTGGCTTGTGTTCTTGTGAATTTTGTGGCTTAAATCTGCTTGAATCTGTTAATCTTACTTGTTATTGTGTTAATTGATGCTTGGGTGGCCTTAAATCTTACTTTACCTTTGAAAAATCGGATTTTGAAAAGATTAAGGGGTGTTTGGGTCTATCTGTTAGTGATTGTAACTTGTTATTGTGTTGTGGAAAGTTTGAGTTTCTGTTCTATATTTGATATATGCTTGGTTGAGAGTGTTTTACTACAAGTATTTGGGTTTGAAGCCTTGAATCAAACAATCTGCTATAAAAACTTTGTTATTGCCTGTTTTGACCTAAGATTTTGGGAACACTTAGTGTGTATGCATGCTTAGGGCTAAAAGTTGTTTAAACAAAGTCATTGTAACCTGTTTGAAAGATTTGAGGTGTTGAATCTGGCTTAAGTGTCAAATACATCAGCAAAGTGTAAAACTGCATGTGTTAGTGTTCATCAGTAACTTTCATTGGCTTGAATCTTTCTTAATTCTTTGAATCATAGCATGAAACCTGTTTAGACTTGCTTATTGGAGTTTATAATAGCTTGTCTATGCATTTGGTTGAATTTGGCTGGCAGATTTGTGCTTAACTGCTTATTTTTTCATGTGTGTGCAACATCTGGTGATTTATTGATTAAACTGTATCAATTAGGTGTTTGTGATTGTGATATTTTGATTGTTATTGACTCCTTTTGATCCAAAGATCATTTGGGTGCCTTTGTGTCATCTGAATCTCCAAAAAAGTCACTAAAGACAAAAAGTCAAACAAGTCAAGCAGTGGAAAAAGTTTCCACTGCTCAACACTCAAAACTAGCCCCTGCTAGTGTAATATTGAACTCAGCTTATCAATAAGCTATTATAGCTTATCCAGACTTGCAACAACTTATTTTTTGTGATAGGTCTTCATTATTTGACCCATTTGAGTAGACTGGAGCTTATCAGACCTTGACTTTGACTTTTTACTAGAAAACCAACTTATTTGACTTTTACATAAGTGCTTATTTGCTTTTTCCAGCTTATTGAGTCCTCTTATTTGAAAACTCTTTGTTGATTTTGCTTAATTAAGTCATTTAGAAGCTACAGAAACTTGAATCAGCACTTGGGGTGGCCTAGAACTAAAAAACGACTATTTTGTCGTTTTTTGTAGATTGCTTATTGCATTTTCAGGCTTATTCCTTGGGCTTATTTCAAATTTCTTTTTGCAGAAGTCTTATTTAGGTCAAAAGAAGCTTGTGTGTCAAATTTTAGCTTATGGCATTGGCTTATAGCTTAATGGGCCAAAAAGCCCATTAAGAATAAGCTGTTTGGTATAAGCTAGCTTATTTCACACTTTCAGCTTTTGGGCCATTGGAAAAAGTTGTTTAAAATCAAATTTTGAGTCAACCTGTGGTTTTTGGGCTTATTTTGAACACTTTTTGTTATTGGGCCCAAATTTGGCCCAATAGTGGACTGTTTTGGGTTTAGCCCATTTTCTAGGCCCATTAAGGGTATTTAGGTAATTTCACTTTCATTTCTGAGTTATTTAGGTTAAATTAAGCTAGTTTGCAAGTTTTTAGAATTTTTTATGATTTTTGGATTTTTAATATTATTTTATTATTATTTTATTATTAAAAATTAAAATTCTGATTTTCTAAGTTTTTATATTTTTCCTAGGTTCTAAACACTTAATTAGGAATTTTGCAACTTCCCAAATATTTTTAGGGTCTTTTAATTATTTTCTAGAATTAATTTAAGTTTTAATTGATTTTAGTAGTTTTTAATTGTTTAAAAATAGTTTTTAGTGGTTTTGAAAAATACTTTTTAGCTTAATTAGGGTATTTTTGAGGTTTACAAACTTCAAAATCTTGTTTGGGACTTTTTAATAATTAATTTTGATTTTTAGGGCTTTAATTAGCATTAAAAAGTCATTATCTAATTAATTAAAAGTTTTTGGCAAGTTTGGATTTTTTGCAAACTCTTAGAATATTATTAGGGATTTTTGGTAATTTTTAGGAATTTTTAGAGTAAAATTTTAATTTTGGTACTTTTTACGATTTTACGTGTATACCTTTTTCGACTTAGTTTAATCCGTCTTCGTAACCGTCTTTCTCTTCTAATCTCATTTCTATTTTTCTTTATCAACAATATAATCACAAATCTAATCCAATTCATTACACACATAACACACTAGCCTCCTTGAGAACGAACTCATTTTAGGGTCATTAATACACGGTTTTCCTAAATCATCGTATTCAT
This sequence comes from Glebionis coronaria, assembly GCA_025667525.1. Taxonomy (NCBI): domain Eukaryota; kingdom Viridiplantae; phylum Streptophyta; class Magnoliopsida; order Asterales; family Asteraceae; genus Glebionis; species Glebionis coronaria. The sequence goes on along the minus strand of CM046875.1, from coordinate 322,697,970 downwards.
TACTTGCCCTATTTGCTCTCTTTTCCTAATGAGTAGTAAAAACTCAACTATCATTTTGGCGCCGCTGCCTGGGAGGCGTGTTGTGTTTTGATTGGAATTTTTGTTTTTATATACTAACCATAAATAGTATTTGTATTAGTAGCACTCTACTAATACGTATTATCGGTTTTCGGTTTTTGTATGAAATCTATTACTATAGTGTATACGTAGAACAATAAATTCACAAGTACTCCAAATACGTGAGAAATCACAACCTTGACTTGGGAGGTCATTACCCAATCATTGTATTCGAATCTCAAACCAAAGAAAAAGGCAAAAATAGATAAATACTTTCGTGAAGCTCAATCTTGAAAAATACAAACTATAAGGTGGGTATAAGGCGGATATTATAAAATATATCCTAAGGAAAAAGGCTCTTAAGTGCTTCGCGCCGCCTCGTTTCCCCGCTTGCTTGTGAGTATTTGATTTTGAGAGCTAATCGAGGGGTTTGCCGCCCAAAGTATTACCAAGTATCATATATATTTTCTTGGTTTCCACTGATTAAACCCTCTTGAACGTTTTGGTGTTCCACCAACGTTCTAAAGTCATCGAAGGCGTTCACTTCACGTGATCGTTTTCATTCCTTGAGGCTTCTTTAATCAAGAGATTTGATTAAGGAGGAGATTTGTAGATTTGTGTCTACTTAATACATTCACCAAGATCCAAAAAGGTTAATACAATCAAAAACCACAAAAAAAATTTGAAAAATACAAAACACCAAAAAGAATCTTCTTTGCTCGTCCCCTCGTTGTACGTGACGTTTATGCTAACTCGTAATCAAGCGAGACGTGCACGTAAACGAAAGAACAAAACTCCCACTCCCAATGTTTCTAGTGAGGAGTCTCCTATTGAAGAACCCATTGTAAGAGAAGCACCAACCATGGCGAATCGAACTATGATGGAGTTACTTCAAGCACCCACCGAGGGTTATGGAGAGGCTATTGTGATTCCCGCTATCCTTGCGGAGAATTTTGAGGTGAAAACGGTTTGTTGTCGATGATCCAAAACAACAAATTCCGTGGTGATGAGAAGGACAATCCACACAACCATATCCGCCAATTCAATCGTCTTACCGCCACTTGCAAGTTTAAGGATGTCTCGAATGACTCGATTAAGATGATGCTTTTTCTGTATTCCTTAGCGGGGCCCGCTAAAATTTGGTTAGAGAAAGAGCCACCCAATTCTATATTGACGTGGAAGGATCTCGTATCAAAGTTTGTGAACCAATTTTTTCCGCCCTCTAAGACTACGCACTTGAAAAATGAGATTTCAAAGTTTTCACAAGAATTTAATGAAAGTTTTTCAACAGCTTGGAATAGGTTTAAGGAAATGTTACATGAATGTCCTCATCACGGTTTTTCCGACTTGCATCAAATTGACACGTTTTACAATGGACTTAATGATCATGAAAGGGATTATTTAAATGCCGTCGCGGGTGGTAATTTTTTGTGTAAAACGGTTGAGGAAGCTTTGGTGATAACTGAGAATAGATCTAAGGTGTATAGTCCTCGTAGCACGTCTAGTGTTCGTAAGGCTTCGTCTTCGGATTCACCTTCTTTGTCTAATACCATCGATGCTTGCCAAATTGAGGCGAACTTGGAAAACAAGATTTTTGATAAGCTAAAAGGACTTTTGATTGAGTTTAAAGTTGGTGAACAAAATGCTCCCGCTACGGCTAAAGCGGTTGAGGTTTCTTGCATGTATTGTGGTGGAGGTCATGATTTCTCCGAGTGCATTACCAACTGTGGTAACACTTCGAGTGCCTTCGCGGCCACGGGAAATTACAACCAAAACGGTCAAGTTTCCCTCTCTAATCAATTGACTCCACCGGGTTTTGGTTCAAATCAAAATGCTAACAACAACTATAGCAACAATCAAGTTGGTTTCAAAAACAATTACAACAAGGGAAACTATGGGAATCAAGGGGATAATAATCAAGTTTCAAACAAGAATCAAAATGATTTTCAAAACAACAACAAAGGTTTGCAAACATTGAAATATCTTCCAAGTGAGTTTGTTGAATACACTAGTGGGAATGATGCTAGGTTTGACAATATTCAAAGAGAAATCATTAGCCTAAGATCCGAGTTTAAGAACGACTTGAAGAAAGAGTTGAAAAATGAGTTAGCTAATGAACTTAAAATCCACACCAACAAGATGGAAGGAAATGTCACTAGGTTGCAACAAAACCAACAAAAAATGGAACAAGGGCAACACGAGATTAAGCAAGAAATGTTTAAAGCCGAGAAGAGGAAATCCGTGTTTGAAGATAAAATCACGTCTATGTTTGAGGCAATAATGTGTAAACCGTCTTCGAGTAGTCTTCCTAGCAACACCATATCCAACCCTAAGGGTGAGATGAAAGTGATTACCACACGTAGTGGTAAGACACTTAAGGAACCGACTCCTCAACCAATTGCTGCTACGGAGGAAGCAATTGAGGAAGAACCCGAGGTGGTGGTCCAAAAGGAGCATGTCCCAATCCCACGAAGTACCGCTCATGCCACACCTACGGTTGACCCATTACCATCATTGGAACCTGAGATTCCAAAGGCTATGCCTACTATGCCTCAACCCACACCACCTTTGCCCTATCCATCGAGACTTAGGAAGGAGAAACGTCAAGAGCGCGACAATTATCAATTTGAGCTTTTTATGAAAATGTTTCGTGATTTGCACTTTAATGTGAGTTTCGTCGATGCTTTGGTCATGATGCCTCGATTTACCGCTAACTTTAAGAGTATGTTGAACAACAACGAGAAATTGCACCAATTGTCTAGTTGTTCATCGGTTTATCTTAATCGCATACCTCAAAAAGTCGGTGATCCCGGTAAATTCTTGATTCCATGTGCAATCCAAGATATGGAGGAATGCTTCGCCTTGGCTGATCTTGGTGCTAGCATTAACTTGATGCCACTTGCAATCTTCAAGTCGCTCAATCTTCCTAATCTTACTCCTTCACTAATGTCTATCGAGTTGGCCGACCTTCCATGATTCCCGCATGTGGTTTGGCGGAAGACGTTTTTGTGAAAGTGGGGAAGTTCTACTATCCCGTAGACTTTATCGTTGTTGATATCCCCACGGATCCTCAAGTTCCTCTCATTTTAGGTCGTTCGTTTTTAGATACGTCTATGGCTTTGATGGATGTTCATGCTAGAAAGATCACCTTACGTTTCAACGACGAGGAACTTGTTATAAACGCAACTCAAAACTCTCAAATTTCTCATGTTTATTCTGTTGCAACCATAAACCTCGTTGATATGATTGACGTGGTTTGCGAGGAATTTTCACAAGAAGTTCTAGGTTTTGGTGATGAAGAAACTAGTGGCAATCCCACTATGTTAGATCCAATTCTTGATAATTCGACACCAACCTTCACTCCATTTGAAGGAGGTGGTTTTACGTTGGAAGAATTCGATGTTCCACGTACTTGTAACGAAGACCTCGACAACGATGAGGACTTCTCGATTATCAAGGATTTTCTTAACGATTTCCCATTTCCTCCACCCGAGGAGGTTATGAGTATAGAGCCCAAATCTTCACTTGAGGAACCACCTATCCTTGAGATGAAAGATTTACCTCCTCATCTCGAATATGTCTATTTGGAGGAGGACGACAAGTTGCCGATTATTATTGCGAAGGAACTTTCGCATGATGAAAAAACCGCACTTGTCGATGTTCTAAAGGACCACAAGAGGGCAATTGCGTGGAAGTTATCCGACATTAAGGGATCGATCCCAAGTTTTGTACCCACAAAATCTTAATGGAGGAGGATTACAAGCCCGCAATCCAAAGTCAAAGGAGGGTGAACCCCAAAATTCACGACGTCATCAAAAAGGAGGTCCTTAAACTCCTTGACGCGGGAATGATTTACCCTATTTCCGATAGCCCTTGGGTGAGTCCTATTCATTTTGTCCCTAAGAAGGGAGGGATGACCGTTGTGCCAAACAATGCCAACGAGTTGATTCCCACTAGACTCGTGACCGGATGGAGAGTGTGCATTGACTATCGTAAGTTGAATGAAGCCACTCGAAAAGACCATTTTCCCTTGCCCTTCATGGACCAAATGTTGGAGCGTCTTGCGGGAAACGATTTCTATTGCTTTTTAGATGGTTTTTCCGGTTACTTCCAAATTCCCATCGACCCTAGTGATCAAGAAAAAACTACGTTTACGTGTCCATATGGAACGTTTGCCTATCGTAGAATGCCATTCGGACTTTGCAATGCACCGGGAACCTTTCAAAGGTGCATGATGGCTATTTTTCATGATATGATCGAGAAGACGATGGAAGTCTTCATGGATGACTTTTCCGTGTTTGGTAATTCGTTCACTTCGTGTTTGTCGAACCTTGAGAGAATGTTGAAACGTTGTGAGGAAACCAACCTTGTGCTCAATTGGGAAAAGTGTCATTTTATGGTTAAGAGTGGAATCGTCTTAGGGCACAAGGTCTCGAAAGCGGGGATTGAGGTAGATCAAGCTAAGGTAGACGTCATCGCCAAATTACCTCATCCCAAAACCGTTAAGGGAGTTAGGAGTTTCCTAGGCCACGCGGGCTTTTATCGTCGATTCATCAAGGATTTTTCAAAGATCTCTCGACCCATTACACATCTTCTTGAAAAAGAGGTACGTTTTGTCTTTGACGAAGATTGTGTACGAGCCTTTGAAATCCTTAAGAGGAAACTTACCGAAGCTCCCATTCTTGTTGCTCCCAATTGGAACCTCCCCTTTGAGCTCATGTGTGATGCTAGTGATTACGCTATTGGGGCCATTTTGGGGCAACGTCATGATAAGCACTTCTTGCCTATTAACTATGCTAGCAAGACGATGACCGAGGCTCAACTAAAATACACTACAACGGAAAAGGAGTTCCTTGCCGTGGTGTATGCATTTGAGAAGTTCCGACCTTATCTCGTCTTAGCTAAATGCATAGTGTATACGGACCATTCGGCTATCAAGTATCTCATGGCAAAGCAAGATGCTAAGCCTAGATTACTTCGTTGGATTCTCCTCCTTCAAGAATTTGATCACAAAATCGTTGATAAAAAAGGAGCCGAGAATCTAGCGGCCGAAAATCTTTCTCGTTTGGAAGATCCTCACCAAAGTGTTTACGAGCCCAAGGAAATCACCGAAACATTTCCGCTCGAGACACTTGGTGTAGTGAATTCTAAGCTTGATTCTTCCACCCCATGGTTTGTGGATTTTGCGAATTACCATGCGGGTAACTTCATCATTAAGGGTATGATGACTCAAGAAAAACGAAAATTATTTCGTGACGTCAAGTTCAACTTTTGGAACGACCCTTACTTGTTTCAAACTTGTGCGGATCAAATCATCCGACGTTGTGTATTTGGCACCGAAGCTTCTAACATCCTTAGAGCTTGCCATAAGGGACCCACGGGTGGTCACCATGGTGCTAATCTCACGGCTAAGAAGGTGTTTGATGCCGGCTTCTTTTGTCCTACTATTTATCGAGATGCACAAGATCTTGTGAAGTCATGTGATTCATGCCAACGACAAGGAAAAGCCTCACAAAAAGATGAAATGCCACAAAATATCATCCAAGTGTGTGAGATCTTTGACGTTTGGGGTATAGACTTTATGGGACCGTTCCCATCATCTCGTGGTAATAAGTACATTCTCGTTGCGGTTGACTACCTATCTAAGTGGGTGGAGGCCAAATCCTTGCCCACCAATGATGCTCATGTGGTAGTCAAGTTTTTGAAAAGCTTGTTTTCTCGGTTTGGAATCCCTCGGGCGATTATAAGCGATCGTGGAACCCATTTTTGTAACGACCAATTCGAAAGGGTCCTAAGGAAATATGGGGTTACACATCGGCTTTCTACAGCTTATCACCCACAAACGAGTGGGCAAGTCGAGGTTTCAAACCGAGCTTTTAAGAGGATTTTGGAGAGATCCGTTGGGGAAAACCGACAATTGTGGTCGGATAAGTTGGACGATGCTTTATGGGCCTTTAGGACCACTCATAAGACGCCCATTGGGTGCACTTCCTATAAGCTTGTGTATGGAAAGAATTGTCATTTGCCTATCGAGTTAGAACACAAGGCTTATTGGGCCCTAAAGCATTGTAATGATGATATGGAGACCGCGGGAAAACACCGGAAAATGCAATTGAATGAATTAGATGAATTGAGGGACATTTCTTATGAAAATTCATTGATTTACAAAGAAAAAACTAAAAAGTTGCATGATTCTAAAATTAAAAACCGGGTTTTTAACATTGGGGATCAAGTTTTGCTTTTTAATTCTCGCTTGAAATTTTTTTCCGGTAAGTTGAAATCCCGTTGGTCCGGTCCATTAACCGTGACGCAAGTGTTTCCGTATGGGACCATCGAGCTAGCTCAAGATGATGGTCCTAACTTCAAGGTGAATGGACATAGGTGGAAGGACTACTTTGGCGGGGAAGTTCCATCCTTGAACTACCTCGACCAAGTCACCTTCTCCAATGATAATTAGTATTGAGGGGATCGAGTCGAGCTCATAACTCGGTAATCAAAAACGAGGAGCCTCGTGGGGGAGTCCCATGCTTATCCTATGTATATATTATCGCTTTCTAATGTAGTTAACGTGTGGGGATTTGTGCCCTTCCAACCTTTGTTCCGTGATTGTTTGTGAATTGTGGACTTTAGATGATCATGATCTTCACGATTGGAGCCTCTTCGTTTTATTGGAGCACTCGATCGTTTGCTTTGAAGACTTTCTCGATATCCATGATATATCCTTTTGATGTTCTAACCTTAGGTTATTAGCACACTTCATAAACGGCTATTAATTTATTGGTTACACCCTTTCCATGCTAGATTAGGCATTCGACTACGTCTCTAGTATGGGGGTGTTTGCACCCCTAAACTCGAAACATTGAGGACAATGTTTAACTTTAGTATGGGGGGGTGAATAGATACTTGCCTTTCCAAACCTTCACGCTTTCCAAAGTTTATCTTTTTGTTTATCGTTTTTGTTGCAAAATAAGGCTAAAAATGACCAAATTTTAAAATTTTTCTCATGTTTTATAAGTGTTTGAAGACACGAATATAGGTTTTCTGATGGCGAGAATAAGAGTAATTTTTGACTCGACCGTGCGTCTCTTAAATGAGGACGAGAAATGATAGGGTTAATTATAAGTTACTATGCTAAACATAGAGTACTCGTATTCTTTCAAAAACTCATGTGTTCTCGTTGTTTGCTTATTCTCCCTTCGCATGTAAATATTTTTTGCTTAATAAATATTGACTTAGCGGTTTAGTTGGGATTGTTGGGTTTCTAGTCTTTTCTAGTAGCTTCCGTGTAATTAAATTGGGAAGACATTAAGGTATCGCCAGCGTCACGGTTTTGAAGTATTGGCACCCGAATAATCAAAAGCTTCACCCAATAATAAGATTTCAAGTGCTCACCTAAATCAAGCGAACAATTTGAAGCCCCACGAGGCCGAAAAATCTATGCAAAATTGAAAGTGAATCAAGCCTTAATCTTCGAAGCTTTAAAGATCCAAAATTCGCCTTAGCGTGAGGATATACGTCTTTGGCTAATAAAACTACCGATGGGGTGGATAATAAAAGGCAAGGCAAGACCGAAGTCATAATAAAAGCTTCATGGCGAAGTTGAATAAAAGATGAAGGTAAACCAAAGATAATAAGGCCCTTCCGTTAGGGGGCATATAAAAGTCTTGGTAATAAGTCTCATGTTCAAAACCGTTATAAAACCGTGTTTATCGATTCTTCTTGTCAACTTAATTTTTTGACATCGTTGTCTATTGGGAGGGGTTATTGATTTGATGGTCTTGGTTACACCGTTAGGACTCTATTTTTAGACCTAAATCTCTATTATCGCATAAGTCAAACAATGTATCCTCGTGAAACATTCAAGACAATATAAAATATAAGAGATACAACTTAGGAATAATGGGAGGATAAGTACGTGGTTAGGGAATATGAGTAGTGTTAGCATTACTAACTTATAATGACAATGATCTCGTTACACGCTTGGCATGGAATTGGGGTGAAAATCGAGGACGACGAAATTATTTCTAACGAAGCATTCACGTGTTCTTATTCTATGAACCTAAACGTCCCATTTTGCGATGAAAATCATACATTATGTCTAAAACGCAAGTAGTTTTAGCAATAGTAGTGGTGTAGCTAGTTTATCGTTCAATAAAGTGAATAAATGAATTTTGGAGATGCTACGATACTTTATTCTAGCATTGCGTGAGGGCACGACAATGGTTTAGTATGGGGGAGTGATGAGACTGCTTTTATACATAGTCTCATCTTCCAAATTGGGCTTAAAATGCATTAAATATCATCAAAATACCCATATATATGCTTGTGTTTGTTGCTTGTGTATTTTAGGTACGGATATTGAGAAAATGACAAAAGATCACAAGAATCATTCAAAAACGAACACGGGAAACGAAGCCGCACAATGAACCAAGCCCTAATGGAGACTTTCCCAAGATCAACCCTTGAAGATTTGAAGAATTATGAAGAAGGGTCCTCCAATATGGAAGAATTGACACTTTATACCCTTGTATCCTCATAATTACAAGTTTGGTCCCAAAAGTTTGTCAAAATTACAAAAAGGACCCTCCACTTTGAAGATTTGGCATGTTTAGCCCCTCAACAAAGCTAAATTGTCAACCATTATCCTCCACAAAGTCAAATACATCATGAAGTCCTTCAAAGTACAAGAAAATACAAGTTTGGTCCTTTGAAATTCCCAAAATTACAAAAAGGACCCTTGACTTTCAACATTTGGCAAGAATGGTCCCTCATCAAACAAGACTTGGCAAATTCAGTCCTCCAAAATGCTCAACATACAAGTCAAGACCATTATCCATCCAGAAATTGCCAAAACAGTCCCTCAAAAATCACAAATTGGCAAGAAGTACCCCTGAATTTACTTTGTAAAAGTTTTTGGGCCAAAAATGCAAAGTTGCAAAAGTTGATAAGGCTAAAATGGGCGTTGATAGCTTTTTAAAGTGAAAAGACAAGATAAGAAGAGAAGGAGGGTTTAAGTTGGCCAGACACCAAACTTACCTTAACCAACCCAAGGCTGCCACGTAGCCCACTCAATCTTTTCCACCAATCACACCACTCCCTGCCTCCACATCAGATCCCACTCATCCTGATTAATTTATTAACCAAACCTTAGCGCCTTAACACATTTTTAAAAATTAATCACCCCTAATCTGGATTAAACGTAGCACTATTTATCTCAAGAACATAATTGGGTTTTCCTAATTGTGTTAAAATTAAAACCCCATCTTCTCCAGATTAGTGATTAATGATTCCCTAATCACATCCCAACCTTAAAATTACTTGCCACATCACTCACGTGTCCACATGGGACCTCCCCTGCTACAAAGTGAGGAAGAAGACAAACAGTAGGGCCAACAATCCAACGTCCCACAATTGTGCTTACTTTCTAAGCATAATACAAGCCCTTTGATCACATTTGCTTGCAAGCTATCACCACAAACAGCCAAGAATTCTTCACAAGACTCCAAGGTTTTCAAAATCTACAAGGGCAATTTTGGGACTTCAAGCATTAGGGTTTAGAGTTTTCAGCTGTTCTTAGTTCACATGTAAGGCTATATATAAAGCCATAGGGTCTCACTTAGACGTTTGCTTTTGGTTTTTCCTTTGTTCAAGCACTTGTAAATCCCTTTTCAGTTTTATGAATTTGAGTTAAGTGTTTTGAAGAAATACCAAGTGCCATCTTATTATTGCTTATTTATGTTCTTAGTTTACTGATTTTGAAGTTTAAAACCTGTTTTCAAAAGAGGAGTGTGCAAAAGTTTGCACATTTTCTTCATTCTCTTGATATTTTGCTAAGTTCTTGTTTCTATCTTGGAATTCTTGGGTTATAGGGCTGATCATAGCATCCTAATTATATTAATTAAGGTGTGGTGAGGCTTATAACTTGGGGATAATCAAGTGTGGGGTAACAAGGTTGCATTAATCAAGATTTTTCAAGTTTCTGATTTTTATACTTGTGCTTCTAACCTTGTTGATTCTTAGCAGGAGTGTTATTGGAAGCTTGTACTTGTTCTTGCTAGTACATAAGCTCATAAATTCGTGGGTGTGGATGTACATCCATGAGGTTTGCATACTCAATCCTAAAATCTGCTTAAAATCTTTATTTTTGGTGATATTTGTATGTGGCTTGTGTTCTTGTGAATTTTGTGGCTTAAATCTGCTTGAATCTGTTAATCTTAGTTGTTATTGTGTTAATTGATGCTTGGGTGGCCTTAAATCTCACTTTGCCTTTGAAAAATCTGATTTTGAAAAGATTAAGGGGTGTTTGGGTCTATCTGTTAGTGATTGTAACTTGTTATTGTGTTGTGGAAAGTTTGAGTTTTTGTTCTATATCTGATATATGCTTGGTTGAGAGTGTTTTACGGCAAGTTTTTGGGTTTGAAGCCTTGAATAAAACAATCTGCTATAAAAACTTTGTTATTGCCTGTTTTGACCTAGGATTTTGGGAACACTTAGTGTGTATGCATGCTTAGGGCCGAAAGTGGTTTAAACAAAGTCATTGTAACATGTTTGAAAGATTTGAGGTGTTGAATCTGGCTTAAGTGTCAAATACATCAGCAAAGTGTAGAACTGCATGTGTTAGTGTTCATCAGTAACTTTCATTGGCTTGAATCTTGCTTAATTCTTTGAATCATTGCATGAAACCTGTTTAGACTTGCTTATTGGAGTTTATAATAGCTAGTGTATGCATTTGGTTGAATTTGGCTGGCTGATTTGTGCTTAACTGCTTATTTGTTCATGTCTGTGCAACATCTGGTGATTTATTGATTAAACTGTATCAATTGGGTGTTTGTGATTGTGATATTTTGATTGTTATTGACTCTTTTTGATCCAAAGATCATTTGGGTGCCTTTGTGTAATCTGAATCTCCAAAAAAGTCACTAAAGACAAAAAGTCAAACAAGTCATGCAGTGGAAAAAGTTTCCACCGCTCAACACTCAAAACTAGCTCCTGCTAGTGTAATATTGAACTCAGCTTATCAATAAGCTATTCTAGCTTATCCAGACTTGCAACAACTTATTTTTTGTGATAGGTCTTCATTATTTGACCCATTTGAGTAGACTGGAGCTTATCAGACCTTGACTTTGACTTTTTACTAGAAAACCAACTTATTTGACTTTTACATAAGTGCTTATTTGCTTTTTCCAGCTTATTGAGTCAGCTTATTTGAAAACTCTTTGTTGATTTTGCTTAATTAAGTCATTTAGAAGCTATAGAAACTTGAATCAGCACTTGGGGTGGCCTAGAACTCAATAACGACTATTTTGTCGTTTTTTGTAGATTGCTTATTGCATTTTCAGGCTTATTCCTTGGGCTTATTTAAAATTTATTTTTGCAGAAGTCTTATTTAGGTCAAAAGAAGCTTGTGTGTCAAATTTTAGCTTATGGCATTGGCTTATAGCTTAATGGGCCAAAAAGCCCATTAAGAATAAGCTGTTTGGTATAAGCTAGCTTATTTCACACTTTCAGCTTTTGGGCCTTTGGAAAAAGTTGTTTAAAATCAAATTTTGAGTCAACCTGTGCTTTTTGGGCTTATTTTGAACACTTTTTGTTATTGGGCCCAAATTTGGCCCAATAGTGGACTGTTTTGGGTTTAGCCCATTAAGGGTATTTAGGTAAATTCACTTTCATTTTTGAGTTATTTAGGTTAAATTAAGCTAGTTTGCAAGTTTTTAGAATTTTTTATGATTTTTGGATTTTTAATATTATTTTATTATTATTTTATTATTAAAAATCAAAAGTCTGATTTTCTAAGTTTTTATATTTTTCCTAGGTTCTAAACACTTAATTAGGAATTTTGCAACTTCCCAAATATTTTTAGGGTCTTTTAATTATTTTCTAGAATTAATTTAAGTTTTAATTGATTTTAGTAGTTTTTAATTGTTTAAAAATAGTTTTTAGTGGTTTTGAAAAATACTTTTTAGCTTAATTAGGGTTTTTTGAGGTTTACAAACTTTAAAATCTTGTTTCGGACTTTTTAATAATTAATTTTTATTTTTAGGGCTTTAATTAGCATTAAAAAGTCATTATCTAATTAATTAAAAGGTTTTGGCAAGTTTGGATTTTTTGCAAACTCTTAGAATATTATTAGGGATTTTTGGTAATTTTTAGGAATTTTTAGGGTAAAATTTTAATTTTGGTACTTTTTACGATTTTACGTGTATACCTTTTTCGACTTAGTTTAATCCGTCTTCGTAACCGTCTTTCTCTTCTAATCTCATTTCTATTTTTCTTTCTCAACAATATAATCACAAATCTAATCCAATTCATTACACACATAACACACTAGCCTCCTTGAGAACGAACTCATTTTAGGGTCATTAATACACGGTTTTCCTAAATCGTCGTATTCATTACTTGCTCTATTTGCTCTCTTTTCCTAAAGAGTAGTAAAAACTCAACTATCAAGAATGATAAAAGTAAACTTGATCAAATGTAAATAAAGATTAAAGCAACAAAATTAAAAACACTTACTTGAAATTTAATGGTAATTAAGGTGCAAGACATGTATTTAAATTTGACATGAAAAGTAAATGACAAGTAATTAAAAGGTGGAAGACTAATTGTCACCTTAGCCAACAAAAACTAATGAAATAAAAATGAAGGCTATATATAGGAGATTAGGAAGGTGTTTAGAGGAAGCTTCCTCCCCTCCTTCCTTTCTTCTTAATTGCATGGTCAAGTCCTTAAGCTTCTTTAATCTTCTTAAATCTTCTTAATACTTTGGACTTTGTTTTGGGATTTCTTCGAACTCGTCTTTTAATTCTTCAATAAATAAGACTCGAGTTCTTCGGCTTTAAGTAAACTTCCGTCTTTTGACTTTTTATTCGATAAATCTTCAGAATTTGTCTTGGACTTCCGTTCTTTTTGCACTCTTGACTTCTTGACTTCGTCTTTCATCTTTTTCTTCAATAAAAGCCCGTATATGCCCGTGTTTTCTCCACTTTTCACAAATTCGTCCTAAATCACAACAAAAACACAAACCACGCATAATTCCGACATAAAAGACATAAAATACACGTTTTGGCTCGGTTATTATTGTAATTAAGTGGTAAAAAGGATGGGTGTTTACACACCTATTATTTTTCCTTGTTCAACTACTTGTAAATCCTCTTTTCTGTTAATGAAAGTGTGTTAAGTGTGTTGAAGAAAGACCAAGTGCCACCTTATTTTAAGCTTGTTTATGATATTTGTTAACTGTAATTGGATCGTAAAACGTTTTTTAAACCTTGTGTAAGAAATTACACATTGGATCAAAATTTGATATTTTGCTAAGTTCTTGTTCAAACCTTGGAATTCTTGGGTTATAGGGCTGATCATAGCATCCTAATTGTGATATTAAGGTGTGGTGAGGCTTATAACTTGGGGATAATCAAGTGTGGGGTAACAAGGTTGCATCAATCAAGTTTATTTTCCAAAAAGTCACCTTTCTGTTTTTTATTTTTGCTTCTAACTTTGTTGAATCTTAGTAGGGTTGTTATTGGAAGCTTGTGCTTGTTCTTGCTAGCACATAAGCTCATAAATTCGTGGGTGTGGATGTACATCCATGAGGTTTGTCCTAAAACCTTGAAAATCTGATGAATATTGGATTTTTTTTGTGGATTTGTGCTCTACTGTTGTTCTTGTTGTTTTCTTGGCTTAATTCTGCTTAGTCTTGCATGATAATGTTGTTTATATGCTAGATTGATCATTGGGTTAACTGAATCACACTTTTTCTTATTTAAAATTTGAATTGAAAAGTTAAAAGGGTGTTTGGGTCTACCTGTTTAAGTTCAAATCTTGTTATTGTGTTGTGGAAAGTTTGTGTTTGTGCTCTATATCTGATATATGCTTGGTTGAGAGTGTTTTGCTGCAAGTTTTTGGGTTTGAAACTTCAAATCATACAATCTGCTATAACTTGTTGAATTTAACTGTTTTTGACCTAAGATTTTGGTGAAATCTAGTATTTGTGCATGCTTAGGGTTGAAAGTTGTTATAACATCATTATTATAACTTATTTGATAGATCTTGAGGTTTGAATCTGGCTTGTTTGTCAAATACATCAGCAAAGAGTGAAATTGCATGTTCTTGTGTTCATCAGTAACTTAAGGTGCTTGAATCTTGCTTAACACTTTGAATCATTTAATGAAACCTGTTTAGACTTGTTCATTTGAGTTTATAATAGCTTGTGTATGCATTTAGTTGAGTTTGGCTGGCTGAATATTGCTGTAAGTGCTTATTGAACCTGTTCTGCTGATTTGTTCATGTCTTTGCTAGATCTGGTGCTTTATTGATTAAACTGTTCAATTGGGTGATTGTGGTTGTGATTTTTTGATTTTTATTGACTCCTTTTGATCCAAAGATCATTTGGGGGCCTTTGTGAAATCTGAATCTCTAAAAAAGTCACTAAAGACAAAAAGTCAAACAAGTCAAGCAGTGGGAAAAGTTCCCACTGCTCAACACTCAAAACTAGCCCCTACTAGTGTTAATTTGTCATCAGCTTATCAATAAGCTATTTTAGCTTATCCAGACCTGCAACAACTTATTTTTTGTGATAGATGTTCATTATTTGACCTATTTGATTAAACTGGAGCTTATTGGACTTTGACTTTGACTTTTTGCTAGAAAACTAACTTATTTGACTTTTTCATAAGTGCTTATTTGCTTTTTCTAGCTTATTGAGTCAGCTTATTTGAAATTTTTTGTTGAAATAGCTTAATTAAGTCATTTAAAATCTTTAGAAATTTGAATCAGCTCTTGGGGTGGCCTAGAACTCAAAAACGACTATTTTGTCGTTTTCGGTAGATTGCTTATTGCATTTTCAGGCTTATTCCTTGGGTTTATTTCAAATTTCTTTTTACAGAAGTCTTATTTAGGACAAAAGAAGCTTGTGTGACTAATTTGAGCTTATGGCATTAACTTATAGCTTAATGGGCCAAAAAGCCCATTAAGAATAAGCTGTTTGGTATAAGCTAGCTTATCTCACACTTTCAGCTTTTGGGCCTTTGGAAAAAGTTGCTTAAAATCAAATTTTGAGTCAAGTAGTGCTTTTTGGGCTTATTTGGACCACCTTTTTATTTTGGGCTCAAATTTGGCCCATTAAGGATCTGTTTTGGGTTTAGCCCATTTTCTAGGCCCATTAAGGGTATTTAGGTAATTTCAAGTTCATTTCTGAGTTATTTAGGTATAATTAAGCTAGTTTGCATCTTTTTAGAATTTTTTATGATTTTTGGATTTTTAATAATATTTTAATATTATTTTATTGTTAAAAATTAAAAGTCTGATTTTCTAAGATTTTATATTTTTCCTAGATTGTAGACACTTAATTAGGAATTTTTCAACTTTCCAAATATATTTTGAGTCTTTTAATTATTTCCTAGAATTAATTTAAGTTTTATTAGTTTTTAATATTTTTAAGTGTTTAAAAATAGTTTTTAGTGGCTTTAAAATTTTGAAAAATACTTTTTAGCTTAATTAGGTTATTTTAAAGGTTTAGAAACTATAAGATCTTGATTGGGACTTTTTATTAGTTAATATTGATTTTTAGAGCTTTAATTAGCATTAAAAAATTAATATTTAATTAATTTAAAGGTTTTGGCAAGTTTGGATTTTTTGTAAACTCTTAGAATATTTTTGTGGATTTTTAGTGATTTTTAGGAATTTTTAGGGTAAAATTTTAATTTTGGTGCTTTTTACGGTTTTACGTGTACACCTTTTTCGTCTTAGTTTAATACGACATCGTAATCGTCATTCTCTTCTTATCCCTTTTCTATTTTTCTTTCTCACAAATATAATCACAAAGATAATCATTTCATTACACACACACTAAGCCTCCTTGAGAACAATCCCCATTTTTGGGTCATAACTTGTGGTTTTCCTAAACTACTTGTTAACACTTGCCCTAATTGCCTTGTTTTCCTAAACAAGTGCGAAATTACAACTATCATTTTGGCGCCGCTGCCGGGGAGGCTTGTTGTGTTTTGATTTGGAATTGTTGTTTTTATATACTAACCAAAATAGTATTTGTATTAGTAGCACTCTACTAATACGTATTTTCGGTTTTCGTTTTTTGTGTGAATACTATTACTATATTGTATACGTAGAACAATAAATTCACAAGTACTCCAAATACGTGAGAAATCACAACCTTGACTTGGGAGGTCATTACCCAATCATTGTATTCGAATCTCAAACCAAAGAAAAAGGCTAAAATAGATAAATACTTTCGTGAAGCTCAATTTTGAAAAATACAAACTATAAGGTGGGTATAAGGCGGATATTATAAAATATATCCTAAGGAAAAAGGCTCTTAAGTGCTTCGCGCCGCCTCGTTTCCCCGCTTGCTTGTGAGTATTTGATTTTGAGAGCTAATCGAGGGTTTTGCCGTCCAAAGTATTACAAAGTATCATATATATTTTCTTGGTTTCATTGATTAAACCCTCTGGAACGTTTTGGTCTTCCACCAATGTTCTAAAGTCATCGAAGACGTTCTCTTCACGTGATCGTTTTCATTCCTTGAGGCTTCGTTAATTAAGAGATTTGATTAAGGAGGAGATTTGTAGATTTGTGTCTACTTAATACATTCACCAAAATCCAAAAAGGTTAATACAATCAAAAACCACAAAAAAATTGAAAAATACAAAACACCAAAAAGAATCTTTCTTTGCTTATCCCCTCGTTGTACATGACGTTTATGCTAACTCGTAATAAAGCAAGACGTGCACGTAAACGAAAGAACAAAACTACCACTCACAATCATTCTAGTGAGGAGTCTCCTATTGACGAACCCATTGTAAGAGAAGAACCAACCATGGAGAATCGAACTATGATAGAGTTACTTCAAGCACCCACCGAGGGTTATGGAGAGGCTATTGTGATTCCCGCTATCCTTGCGGAGAATTTTGAAGTGAAAACGGGTTTGTTGTCGATGATCCAAAACAACAAACTCCGTGGTGATGAGAAGGACAATCCTTACAACCATATCCGCCAATTCAATCGTCTTACCGCCACTTGCAAGTTTAAGGATGTCTCGAATGACTCAATTAAGATGATGCTTTTTCCGTATTCCTTAGCGGGGCCCGCTAAAATTTGGTTGGAGAAAGAGCCAACCAATTCTATATTGATGTGGAAGGATCTCGTGTCTAAGTTTGTGAACAAATTTTTTCCGCCCTCTAAGACTACGCACTTGAAAAACGAGATTTCAAAATTTTCACAAGAGTTTAATGAAAGTTTTTCAACGTCTTGGAATAGGTTTAAGGAAATGTTACATGAATGTCCTCATCACGGTTTTTCCGACTTGCATCAAATTGACATGTTTTACATTGGGCTTAATGATCATGAAAGAGATTATTTAAATGCCGCCGCGGGTGGTAATTTTTTGTGTAAAACGGTTGAGGAAGCTTTGGTGATAATTGAGAATAGATCTAAGGTGTATAGTCCTCGTAGCACGTCTAGTGTTCGTAAGGCTTCGTCTTCGGCTTCACCTTCTTTGTCTACTACCATCAATGCTTGCCAAATTGAGGCGAACTTGGAAAACAAGATTTTTGATAAACTTAAAGGACTTTTGATTGAGTTCAAAGTTGGTGAACCAAGTGCTCCCGCTACGGCTAAAGCGGTTGAGGTTTCATGCATGTATTGCGGTGGAGGTCATGATTTCTCCGAGTGCATTACCAACGGTGGTAACACTTCGAGTGCCTACGCGGCCACGGGACCTTACAACCAAAACGGTCAAGTTACCCGCTCTAATCAATTGACTCCACCGGGTTTTGGTTCAAATCAAAATGCTAACAACAACTATCACAACAATCAAGTTGGTTTCAAAGACAATTTCGACAAGGGAAACTATGGTAATCAAGGGGCTAATAATAAAGTTTCAAACAAGAATCAAAATGATTTTCAAAACAACAACAAAGGTTTGCAAACGTTAAAAGATCTTCCAAATGAATTTGTTGAATACGCTAATGGGAATGATGCTAGGTTTGACAATATTCAAAGAGAAATCATTAGCCTAAGATCCGAGTTTAAGAACGACTTGAAGAAAGAGTAGAAAAATGAGTTAGCTAATGAATTTAAGATCCATACCAACAAGATGGAAGGAACCGTAACTAGGTTACAACAAAACCAACAAAAAATGGAACAAGGGCAACATGAGATAAAACAAGAAATGGTTAAAGCCGAAAAGAGGCAATCCAAGTTTGAAGATAAAATCTCATCTATGTTTGAGGCAATTATGTGTAAACCGTCTTCGAGTAGTCTTCCTAGCAACACCGTATCAAACCCTAAGGGTGAGATGAAAGTGATTACTATACGTAGTGGTAAGACACTTAAGGAACCGACTCCTCAACCAATTGCTCCTACGGAGGAAGCAATTGAGGAAGAACCCGAGGTGGTGGTCCAAAAGGAGCATGTCCCAATCCCACGAAGTACCGCTCATGCCACACCTACGGTTGACCCATTACCAACATTGGAACCCGAGATTCCAAAGGCTATGCCTATGCCTCAACCCACACCACCTTTGCCCTATCCATCGAGACTTAGAAAGGAGAAACATCAAGAGCGCGACAATTACCAATTTGAGATTTTTATGAAAATGTTTCGTGATTTTCACTTTAATGTGAGTTTCGCCGATGCTTTGGTCATGATGCCTCGATTTGCCGCTAACTTTAAGAGTATGTTGAACAACAAGGAGAAATTACACCAATTGTCTAGTTGTTCGTCGGTTTATCTTAATCGCATACCTCAAAAATTCGGTGATCCCGGTAAATTTTTGATCCCTTGTGCAATCCAAGATATGGAGGAATGCTTCGCCTTGGTCGATCTTGGTGCTCGCATTAATTTGATGCCACTTGCAATCTTCTAGTCGCTCAATCTTCCTAATCTTACTCCTTCACTAATGTCTATCGAGTTGGCCGACCATTCCACGATTCCCGCATGTGGATTGGCGGAAGATGTTTTTGTGAAAGTGGGAAAGTTCTACTATCCCGTAGACTTTATCGTTGTTGATATCCCCACGGATCCTCAAGTTCCTCTCATTTTAGGTCGTTCGTTTTTAGATACGTCTATGGCTTTGATCGATGTTCATGCTAGAAAGATCACCTTACGTTTCAACGACGAGGAGCTTGTTATAAACGCAACTCAAAACTCTCAAATTTCTCATGTTTATTCCATTACAACCATAAACCTCATTGATATGATCGACGTGGTTTGCGAGGAATTTTCACAAGAAGTTCTCGGTTTTGGTGTTGAAGAAACTAGTGGCAATCCCACTATGTTAGATCCAATTCTTGATAATTCGACACCAACCTTCACTCCATTTGAAGGTGGTGGTTTTACGTTGGAAGAATTCGATGTTCCACGTACTTGCAACGAAGACCTCGACAACGATGAGGACTTCTCGATTATCAAGGATTTTCTTAACGATTTCCCATTTCCTCCACCCGAGGAGGTTATGAGTATCGAGCCCAAATCTTCACTTGAGGAACCACCTATCCTCGAGTTGAAAGATTTACCTCCTCATCTCGAATATGTCTATTTGGAGGAGGGCGACAAGTTGCCGGTTATTATTGCGAAGGAACTTTCGAATGATGAAAAAACCGCACTTGTCAATGTTCTAAAGGATCACAAAGGGTCAATTGCGTGGAAGTTATCCGACATTAAGGGAATCGATCCTAAATTTTGTACCCACAAAATCTTAATGGAGTAGGATTACAAGCCCGCAATCCAATGACAAAGGAGGGTGAACCCCAAGATTCACGACGTCATCAAAAAGTAAGTCCTTAAACTCCTTGACGCGGGAATGATTTACCCTATTTCCGATAGCCCTTGGGTGAGTCCTATTCATTGTGTCCCTAAGAAGGGAGGAATGACCGTTGTGCCAAACGATGCCAACGAGTTAATTCCCACTAGACTCGTGACCGGATGGAAAGTGTGCATTGATTATCGTAAGTTGAATGAAGCCACTCAAAAGGACAATTTTCCCTTGCCCTTCATGGACCATGGAGCGTCTTGCGGGAAACGATTTCTATTGCTTTTTAGATGGTTTTGTCGGTAACTTCCAAATTCCCATCGATCCTCGTGATCAAGAAAAAACTACGTTTACGTGTCCATATGGAACGTTTGCCTATCGTAGAATGCCATTCCGACTTTGCAATGCACCGGGAACCTTTCAAAGGTGCATGATGGCTATTTTTCATGACATGATCGAGAAGAAGATGGAAGTCTTCATGGATGACTTTTCCGTGTTTGGTAATTCGTTCACTTCGTGTTTGTCGAATCTTGAGAGAATGTTGAAACGTTGTGAGGAAACCAACCTTGTGCTCAATTGGGAAAGGTGTCATTTTATGGTTAAGAGTGGAATCGTCTTAGGGCACAAGGTCTCGAAAGCGGGGATTGAGGTAGATCAAGCTAAGGTAGACGTCATCGCCAAATTACCTCATCCCAAAACCGTTAAGGGAGTTAGGAGTTTCCTAGGCCACGCGGGCTTTTATCGCCGATTCATCAAGGATTTTTCAAAGATCTCTCGACCCATTACACATCTTCTTGAAAAAGAGGCACGTTTTGTCTTTGACGAAGATTGTGTACGAGCCTTTGAAATCCTTAAGAGGAAACTTACCGAAGCTCCCATTCTTGTTGCTCCCAATTGGAACCTCCCCTTTGAGCTCATGTGTGATGCTAGTGACTACGCTATTGGGGCCCTATTGGGGCAACGTCATGAAAAGCACTTCTTGCCTATTCACTATGCTAGCAAGACGATGACCGAGGCTCAACTTAAATACACTACAACGGCGAAGGAGTTCCTTGCCGTGGTGTATGCATTTGAGAAATTTCGACCTTATCTCGTCTTGACGAAATGCATAGTGTATACGGATCATTCGGCTATCAAGTATATTATGGCTAATCAAGATGCAAAGCCGAGATTACTTCGTTCGATTCTCCTCCTTCAAGAATTTGACCACAAAATTGTTGACAAAAAAGGAGCCGAGAATCTAGCGACCGATCATCTTTCTCGTTTGGAAGATCCTCACCAAAGTGTTTACGAGCCCAAGGAAATCACCAAAACATTTCCGCTCGAGACACTTGGTGTAGTGAATTCTAAGCTTGATTCTTCCACCCCATGGTTTGCGGACTTTGCAAATTACCATGCGGGTAACTTCATCATCAAGGGTATGACGACTCAAGAAAAACGAAAATTCTTTCGTGACGTCAAGTTCTACTTTTGAAACAACCCTTACTTGTTTCGAACTTGTGCGGTCAAATCATCCGACGTTGTGTATTTGGCACCGAAGCTTCTAACATCCTTAGAGCTTGCCATGAGGGACCCACGGGTGGTCACCACGGTGCTAATCTCACGGCTAAGAAGGTGTTTGATGCCGACTTCTTTTGGCCTACTATTTACTGAGATGCACAAGATCTTGTGAAGTCGTGTGACTCATGCCAACGACAAGGAAAAGCCTCACAAAAAGATGAAATGCCACAAAATATCATGCAAGTGTGTGAGATCTTTGACGTTTGGGGCATAGACTTTATGGGGTCGTTCCCATCATCTCATGGTAAT
This sequence comes from Glebionis coronaria, assembly GCA_025667525.1. Taxonomy (NCBI): domain Eukaryota; kingdom Viridiplantae; phylum Streptophyta; class Magnoliopsida; order Asterales; family Asteraceae; genus Glebionis; species Glebionis coronaria. The sequence continues at coordinate 322,676,342 of CM046875.1, read as the reverse complement.
AAGTACATCCTCGTTGCGGTTGACTACCTATCTAAGTAGGTGGAAGCTAAGGCTTTGCCCACCAATGATGCTCGTGTGGTAGTCAAGTTTTTGAAAAGCTTGTTTTCTCGGTTTGGAACCCCTCGGGCGATCATAAGCGATCGTGGAACCCATTTTTGTAACGACCAATTCGAAAGGGTCCTAAGGAAATATGGGGTTACACATCGGCTTTCTACGGCTTATCACCCACAAACGAGTGGGCAAGTCGAGGTTTCAAACCGAGCGTTGAAGTGGATCTTGGAGAGATCCGTTGGGGAAAACCGACAATCTTGGTCGGATAAGTTGGACGATGCTTTATGGGCCTTTAGGACCGCTCATAAGACGCCCATTGGGTGCACTCCCTATAAGCTTGTGTATGGGAAAAATTGCCATTTGCCAAATGAATTAGAACACAAGGCTTATTGGGCCCTAAAGCATTGTAATGATGATATGGAGACCGCGGGAAAACACCGGAAAATGCAATTAAATGAATTGGATGAATTGAGGGACATTGCTTATGAAAATTCATTGATTTATAAAGAAAAAACTAAAAAGATGCATGATTCTAAAATTAAAAATCGGGTTTTTAGCATTGGGGATCAAGTCTTGCTTTTTAATTCTCGCTTGAAAATTTTTCAAGTAAGTTGAAATCCCGTTGGTCCGGTCCATTCACCGTGACTCAAGTAATTCCATATGGGACCATCGAGCTAGCTCAAAATGATGGCCCCAATTTCAAGGTGAATGGACATAGGTTGAAGCACTACTTTGGCGGGGAAGTTCCATCTTGAACTACCTCGACCAAGTCACCTTCCCCAATGATAATTAGTATTGAGGGGATCGAGTCGAGCTCATGACTCGGTAATAAAAAACGAGGTGCCTCGTGGGGGAGTCCCATGCTTATCCTATGTATATATTAACGCTTTCTAATGTAGTAACGTGTGGGGATTTGTGCCCTTCCAACCTTTGTTCCGTGGTTGTTTGTGAATTGTGGACTTTAGATGATCATGATCTTCACGATTGGAGCCTCTCGTGTTCGTTTTATTGGAGCACTCGATCGTTTGCTTTGAAGACTTTCTCAATATCCATGATATATCCTTTGATGTTCTAACCTTAGGTTTTTAGCACACTTCATAAACGGCTCTAAATTTAATGGTTACACCCTTTCCATGCTAGATTAGGCATTCAACTACGTCTCTAGTATGGGGGTGTTTGCACCCCTAGACTCGAAACATTGAGGACAATGCTTAACTTTAGTATGGGGGGGGGGGGGGGTTGAATAGATACTTGCCTTGCTAAACCTTCACGCTTTCCAAAGTTTATCTTTTTGTTTATCATTGTTGTTGCAAAATAAGGCTAAAAATGGCCAAATTTTAAAATTTTTCTCATGTTTTATAAGTGTTTGAAGAAACGAATGTAGGTTTTCCGATGGCGAGAATAAGAGTAATTTTTGACTCGACCGTGCGTGTTGAGCACTTAGCTTTGATTCTTTAACTACACATTAGGCTAAGTCTCTTAAATGAGGACGAGAAATGATAGGGTTAATTATAAGTTACTATGCTAAACGTAGAGTACTCGTATTCTTTCAAAAACTCATGTGTTCTCGTTGTTTGCTTATTCTCCCTGCGCATGTAAATAATTTTTGCTTAATAAATATTGACTTAGCGGTTTAGTTGGGATTGTTGGGTTTCTAGTCTTTTCTAGTAGCTTCCGTGTAATTAAATTGGGGAGACATTAAGGTATCGCCAGCGTCACGGTTTTGAAGTATTGGCACCCCAATAATCAAAAGCTTCACCCAATAATAAGATTTCAAGTGCTCACCTAAATCAAGCAAACAATTTGAAGCCCCACATGGCCGAAAAATCTATGCAAAATTGAAAGTGAATCAACCCTTAATCTTCGAAGCTTTAAAGATCCAAAATTCGCCTTAGCGTGAGGATATACGTCTTTGGCTAATAAAACCACCGACGAGGCGGATAATAAAAGGCAAGGCAAGACCGAAGTCATAATAAAAGCTTCATGGAGAAGTTGAATAAAAGATGGAGGTAAACCAAAGATAATAAGGCCCTTCCGTTAGGGGGCGTATAAAATTCTTGGTAATAAGTCTCATGTTCAAAACCGTTATAAAACCGTGTTTATCGATTCTTCTTGTTGACTTAATTTTTTGACATTGTTGTCTATTGGGAGGGGTTATTGATTTGATGGTCTTGGTTACACCGTTAGGGCTTTATTTTTAGACCTAAATCTCTATTATCGCATAAGTTAAACAATGTATCCTCGTGAAACATTCAAGACATAATAAAATATATGAGATACAACTTAGGAAATGGGAGGATAAGTACGTGATTAGGGCGTATGAGTAGTGTTAGCATTACTAAGTTATAATGACAATGATCTCGTTGCATGCTTGGCATGGAATTGGGGTGAAAATCAAGGACGATGAAATTATTTCTAACGAAGCATTCACGTGTTCTTATTCTATGAACCTAAACGTCCCATTTTGCGATGAAAATCATACATTATGTCTAAAACGCAAGTAGTAGTAGCAATAGTAGTAGTGTAGCTAGTTTATCATTCAATAAAGTGAATAAAAATAAATTTTGGAGGTGCTACGATACTTTATTCTAGCATTGCGTGAGGGCACGACAATGGTTTAGTATGGGGGAGTGATGAGACTGCTTTTATACATAGTCTCATCGTCCAAAAAGGGCTTAAAATGTATTAAATATCATCAAAATACCCATATATATGCTTGTGTTTGTTGCTTGTGTATTTTAGGTACGGATATTGAGAAAATGACAAAAGATCACAAGAATCATGCAAAAACGAACACGAGAAACGAAGCCGCATAAATGAACCAAGCCCTAATGAAGACTTTCCCAAGAAAAACCCTTGAAGATTTGAAGAATTATGAAGAAGGGTCCTCCAATATTGAAGAATTGACACTTTATACCCTTGTATCTTCATAGTTACAAGTTTGGTCCCTAAAGTTTGTCAAAATTACAAAAAAGGCCCTCTACTTTGATGATTTGACAAGTTTAGCCCCTCAACAAAGCTAAATTGTCAACCATTATCCTCCACAAAGTCAAATATATCATGAAATCCTTCAAAGTACAATAAATTACAAGTTTGGTCCTTTGAAAATCCTAAAATTTCAAAAAGGACCATTGACTTTCAACATTTGGCAAGAATGGTCCCTCATAAATGAAGACTTGGCAAATTCAGTCCTCCAAAATGACAATCATACAAGTAAAGACCATAATCCATCAACAATATGCCAAATCAGTCCTTCAAAAATCACAAAATGGCAAGAATTACCCCTGAATTCACTTTGTAAAACATTTTGGGGCAAAAGTGTGAAAACACAAAAGTTGTTAAAGAAGGAAATGGGCGTTGACAAGGTTTTCAATTGAAAAGACAAGAGAAGAAGAGAAGGAGGGTTATTCTTGGCAGACAGCCAAACTTACCTTAACCAACCACATGCTGCCACCTCACCCCACTCACCACTTCAACCAATCACAACACTCCACCCCTCCACATCAGATCCCACTCACCCCATTTATTAACTAATATTAACTGATTAGTTTAAATTGGCTCCTAACACATGGTTTAAAAACAAAAAACAGATCAAAACCACCACTATTCACATGATGAACACGTTTGGGTATTTCTTAATTACCATGAATTAACCCTTAAACTTTTCCAGAATAGTGATTAGGGTGCTAATAAACACAACCCAACTCATAAACTTGACACCCCACCAACCAACAGCCCCTCACAAGATTCCCCTGCTACACTTTGGGGGAAAATGACAAAGGCTGCCAGTCATCCAACGACCAAGCTTCTTGCTTCAAACTTAAGCATCTTATGAGCCCTTGATCAACTTCACATGCTTGCTACTTCACAAACGTCCAAGAAAAAGTCATATGTACTCAAGAAAATTCAAACCTATAAGGGCATTTTTGGGACTTCAAGCATTAGGGTCTAGTGTTTTTATCTGTTCTTAGTTCACATGTAAGGCTCTATATAAAGCCATAGGGTATCATTTGCACAACTGGTTTTGGTTTTTCCTTGTTCAACTACTTGTAAATCCTCTTTTCTGTTAATGAAAGTGTGTTAAGTGTGTTGAAGAAAGACCAAGTGCCACCTTATTTTAAGCTTGTTTATGATATTTGTTAACTGTAATTGGACCTTAAAACATTTTTTAAACCTTGTGTATGAAATTACACATTGGATCAAAATTTGATATTTTGCTAAGTTCTTGTTCAAAACTTGGAATTCTTGGGTTATAGGGCTGATCATAACATCCTAATTGTGATATTAAGGTGTGGCGAGGCTTATAACTTGGGGATAATCAAGTGTGGGGTAACAAGGTTGAATCAATCAAGTTTATTTTCCAAAAAGTCACATTTCTGTTTTTGATTTTTGCTTCTAACTTTGTTGAATCTTAGTAGGGTTGTTATTGGAAGCTTGTGCTTGTTCTTGCTAGCACATAAGCTCATAAATTCATGGGTGTGGATGTACATCCATGAGGTTTGTCTTAAAACCTTGAAAATATGATAAATATTGGATTTTTTTTGTGGATTTGTGCTCTACTGTTGTTCTTGTTGTTTTCTTGGCTTAAATCTGCTTAGTCTTGCATGATAATGTTGTTTATATGCTAGATTGATCATTGGGTTAACTGAATCATACTTTTTCTTGTTTAAAATTTGAATTGAAAAGTTAAAAGGGTGTTTGGGTCTACCTGTTTAAGTTCAAATCTTGTTATTGTGTTGTGGAAAGTTTGTGTTTGTGCTCTATATCTGATATATGCTTGGTTGAGAGTGTTTTGCTGCAAGTTTTTGGGTTTGAAACTTCAAATCATACAATCTGCTATAACTTGTTGAATTTAACTGTTTTTGCCTAAGATTTTGGTGATGTGCATGCTTAGGGTTGAAAGTTGTTAAAACATCATTATTATAACTTATTTGATAGATCTTGAGGTTTGAATCTGGCTTGTTTGTCAAATACATCAGCAAAGAGTAAAACTGCATGTTCTTGTGTTCATCAGTAACATAAGGTGCTTGAATCTTGCTTAACACTTTGAATAATTGCATGAAACCTGTTTAGACTTGTTCATTTAAGTTTATAATAGCTTGTGTATGCATTTGGTTGAGTTTGGCTGGCTGAATATTGCTCTAAGTGCTTATTGAACCTGTTCTGCTGATTTGTTCATGTCTGTGCTAGATCTGGTGCTTTATTGATTAAACTGTATCAATTGGGTGATTGTGGTTGTGATTTTTTGATTGTTATTGACTCCTTTTGATCCAACGATCATTTGGGTGCCTTTGTGAAATCTGAATCTCCAAAAAAGTCATTAAAGACAAAAAGTCAAACAAGTCAAGCAGTGGGAAAAGTTCCCACTGCTCAACACTCAACACTAGCCCTTGCTAGTGTTAATTTGCCATCAGCTTATCAATAAGCTATTTTAGCTTATCCAGACCTGCAACAACTTATTTTTTGTGATAGATCTTCATTATTTGACCCATTTGATTAGACTAGAGCTTATTGGACTTTGACTTTGACTTTTTGCTAGAAAACCAACTTATTTGACATTTTCATAAGTGCTTATTTGCTTTTTCCAGCTTATTGAGTCAGCTTATTTGAAAATTTTTTGTTGAAATAGCTTAATTAAGTCATTTAAAAGCTTTAGAAACTTGAATCAGCTCTTGGGGTGGCCTAGAACTCAAAAACGACTATTTTGTCGTTTTCTGTAGATTGCTTATTGCATTTTTAGGCTTATTCCTTGGGTTTATTTCAACTTTATTTTTACAGAAGTCTTATTTAGGACAAAAGAAGCTTGTGTGTCTAATTTGAGCTTATGGCATTAGCTTATAGCTTAATGGGCCAAAAAGCCCATTAAGAATAAGCTGTTTGGTATAAGCTAGCTTATTTCACACTTTCAGCTTTTGGGCCTTTGGAAAAAGTTGTTTAAAATCAAATTTTGAGTCAAGTAGTGCTTTTTGGGCTTATTTGGACCACTTTTTTATTTTGGGATCAAATTTGGCCCATTAAAGATCTGTTTTGGGTTTATCCCATTTTCTAGGCCCATTAAGGGTATTTAGGTAATTTCAAGTTCATTTCTGAGTTATTTAGGTTAAATTAAGCTAGTTTGTACTTTTTAGAATTTTTTATGATTTTTGGATTTTTAATAATATTTTAATATTATTTTATTGTTAAAAATTAAAATTCTAATTTTCTAAGATTTTATATTTTTCCTAGATTGTAGACACTTAATTAGGAATTTTGCAACTTTCCAAATATTTTTAGAGTCTTTTTATTTCCTAGAATTAATTTAAGTTTTATTAGTTTTTAATAGTTTTTAAGTGTTTAAAAATAGTTTTTAGTGGTTTTAAAATTTTGAAAAATACTTTTTAGCTTAATAAGGTTATTTTAAAGGTTTACAAACTTTAAGATCTTGATTGGGACTTTTTATTAGTTAATATTGATTTTTAGGGCTTTAATTAGCATTAAAAAATTAATATTTAATTAATTTAAAGGTTTTGGCAAGTTTGGATTTTTTTGTAAACTCTTAGAATATTTTTGTGGATTTTTAGTGATTTTTAGGAATTTTTAGAGTAAAATTTTAATTTTGGTGCTTTTTACGGTTTTACGTGTACACCTTTTTCGTCTTAGTTTAATACGACATCGTAACCGTCATTCTCTTCTTATCCCTTTTCTATTTTTCTTTCTCACAAATATAATCACAAAGATAATCATTTCATTACACGCACACTAAGCCTCCTTGAGAACGATCCCCATTTTTGGGTCATAACTTGTGGTTTTCCTAAACTACTTGTTAACACTTGCCCTAATTGCCTTGTTTTCCTAAACAAGTGCTAAATTACAACTATCAGTTTTCATATTGCGAAATAACATTGTTCGCAATACGTAAGGGTTTACATATTGCGAAGAGTGGTAAATTTTTAATATTGCGAAGGTTGACTTTTGAGAATATTGTGAAGTTTGTGAAAGAGATATTGCGAAAACCTCTTTTCTAACATTGCAAAGATTCACTTTTTGAGTATTGCGAAGTTCTCTAGTTGACATTGCAAAGATTCACTTTTTTGGTATTGCGAAGTTCTCTAGTTGACATTGGGAAGTTTCACTTTTTGAGTATTGCGAAGTTTGTAATTTGAGAGTATGCGAAGACTGGTTTGAATTATTCCGAAGTTTGCATTTTTGGGTATTGCGAAGTTTGGGATTTTGAGTATTGCGAAGGTTGGAATTATTGTTTATTGAAAAGTTTGGGAATTTGCAACATTGCGAGGTGTAACACCCCCAAATTTACACAATTCAATACAGTGGAAAACTCGTTGGTGTTACAGGATAGCACATTACTCACATCATAGGCAACGCATAAAAATCGCGTCGTTTAATAATAAAGCATTTCCATTCATAAATATCAAATTTACATAGGTCCCAAGTCATTGTATTTCATACAGGTTTTACAAAGCATTTGAATGGAAATTATTATTTAAGTGCGGGCCATGAATTCTTGTTGTCTTCCCGAGAATTACCTTCAAGTACCTGAGATAAAACATGTTAAAAGAAAAGGTCAACGAAAACGCCGAGTGAATTCATAGAGTTTAATAAAACCGTTAAGATATCATCGGTATATAATTATTACCGAAAGTCATTTTATACAAATCTTTGTAATAGGCCATAAAATAGCCAAAGTCATTTTATACAAATCCTTATCAAAAATCATAATATAGGCTTTTGCCTTCAAAATCATTATACGAACCAATGTCGTAAAAACATCATACAATACGTTTTGTAACGTTGTATAGAGTTAAATAAAAATCGTTATATGAATGTGGTTATGAAAAACCAAAACACGAACATAATATCAATAGTAAGACCTCGTATTGCTAGTCAGGCAATATATCGTAATTTAGTGTGTATAGCAGTATTTCGTTATTTGGATTATTATAAGCCGCATGACATTGTTACCGTACTACAACAAACAACGGGTAGCTAGCCCGAAACTCAATTTGCCTATCTAAATTAGCGTGTCGTCACAATAATCACGCTTGTGTAAATATTCTCATACATAAATTCGCTTACCAATCAATGTGGCACGACGGGGATCAACCGTCAAGGCGCGAACTGGGGTGATCGTCCCCAAATAGTACTATTATATGCATAAGCGTCTACCAAATCCCGGTAGTTCACAATTCATGCTAATGGGACTTTTAGTGACATAACCTAACTTTAATAATCCATTTCATTTCATCTATCGGGTCATTTAATCATTCATCGGGTCATACAATCATTCGGGTCCAAATCAATAAACAGACAATCGGGACAACCAGTGTCCTACTTTATAAAAACTAACATGTTATCTCCCTCTCGGGTTTATAACAAATTTCAAAAAAACATTTAAAAGAGTACGAGGCTATGAACTCACGTTCATTTGGGAAAGCGGGTTATCGGCAATTCGGAAGTACGGTACGTGCTTCAATCACGGAAACCTAGACAAATAATACTCGTCTTAGACTTTTGTCCAATGACTTTATCAAAATAACAATTATGTATACATATGATGATTTTATATATATGATGATGATCAAGTGAGTTTATATATTTTTACTCATTCATTATAGTGTTTATGTGTTGGTAACATTTTTTATACTAGTTTTACTAGTTTTACTTATTTACATGTTTTAGGCCCAATAAGCCTATTACAAGCCCAATACTTTATATTAGTCCATTTTACACTTTTATTATCAGTATTATACTTTTCATGTTGAGCCCAAGTGGGTTAAGCCCAATAAGTAAGTTTATAAGTGTTTTACCAAATTAGTCGGGTTTATTGTCCATTAAGGCTACTTTGGCCCGTTAATGTCTATATGTTGTAAAGCTCGGGTTTTATCGGTTTTTACTTTTTATATATGTTTATACATCAGTATGTGAGTTTATAAAAGTTTACATTAGACGGGTCCAAGCGTCTAAGTTTTATTTAACAAAAACGTTAATCTTTCGGTTTTAGCCGAAAAGACGTAAAAATCATGTTTATAGTTTTTATAACTTATAAAACTTACCAAACTACCATTTTTATAAAATGTCCATTTATTTATCCTTATACATATTTATATAAATGTAATATATAAGTTAGTGGGTTTTAATTCACATTTTATACTATATTTATTTGAGTGCTTATATAATAATATTAAACTTTAATTTCACAAAATAAGTCCTAAATTTTAAGTTCACTAAAATGTCCATATCTAGAGTTCTATAATGAGATAGGACCTCAAATTTTTATCACAGAAACTACATGATATGTGCTTCATTTTATTCCTATAGCTACTGATGAATCAAACTCTAAATATTTTAATAAATTCGTCCAAAACAGTGTAGGCAGATTTGCACTCTAAACTTGTTTTGATCATATCTCACTCATTTTGATGTTTCCATTGCATGGCCAACTCTCACATGTGTATAACACCTAATACTTACTGTATATTGATTCCACGTTACCATTTTATCAGTTTAACATTTGGTTACTTACTGTTTTTATACAGCCATCACATTTAAGTAAGATTTTAACCATTTTACCTATGATTTTCCATCTTTTTAACCATGTTTATCAAATCTATCAACACCAAATCCCCACATAATATTTTTAATCATCATTCATCATCATATACATATACATAAATAAAGAAATTACAAGATTACATAATCAAAATAACAAGAGGATAGGAAGAACAATCTCTATACCACCAAGATTGATGAAAAGATGGGATTGATGATGAACAAGGCTTGGTTTTGGGTAACCAGTCTTATGAGATATCAACACCACTTCTAGGATCACCAAATATATGTAGACTTCTCCAAAAATCATCCCTTGATCTCCATGGAAACTCCTTGCTAGTTGTTAAAATCACCTCCAATCAACAAGTCTTCAAAAGGTTTTCATCATATGTGTGAATAACACAAGATATTATGGTTAAATTTTGATCAAATGGGGTGTTTTGGGAGCATGGTGGACGAAATTGGTGTAAGGAGAGAGATTTTTATGTGTTGTTGCATGTAAAAATGAGTTAGATGGTTTAGGTGAAGTGGTTTTGTGTTGGTAGCTTGTTTATCAAAGCTTACAAAACAAGTGTAGCAATTTGTAACTACAAGTTGACACCTCATGGGTGTTGGTGGAGCTTATTTAGCCATCCCATGAGTGGGGTGAGGCAAGTGTAAACTTGTCTCATCCCACTAATTTACGGGTACTCCTCGATTCTAGTTTCCTCGATTTGCGTGCCCTCGGGTCGTTTTACAAAAAACGTTTTTATAAATTATGAATCAACGGCACAAACGAATCTAATAAAAATTGTCTCATCAAAAACGAAGTTCGAAAACGTAAACACGTAATCCTAAGGTTTCCGGTTTAGTCGTAAAGGACGTTAAATTATTCACGTAAGTCCTAATCTCTTCTCTTAAATTTGTGAGTTTATAAACTAACACAAATTCAAAATACCAAAATAATATTCACGGATAAATTTATTTCTGAAATGTCGGACTGTCACCAAAACTGTGTATGTAAACGTAAGCACGTAATGTAGAATCCTCCGGTTTAGACGTAGTCGATGCTACTCCAAGACTAAATCCAAATTTCTTCCCAAAAATAAGTGAGTTCATAATATAATATTAAAATAATGTTTTTAAATAATATTTGAGAATAAAAAATAAACCATAAGTTGACGGATTGTCACAGTATTTACCCCTAAACAGGATCTTTGTCCTCAAAGATCATCTTATCTTACTACTCGCTTCTTATAGAGTTAAACCATGTGGGTATTTCCTCCACATTAGGTCTTTTCTCACAAGTGTAATCCATTACAATACGCGAGTTTTATCAAACATAACTACGGGAATAAGATCAGGCTTATTGTTGACTTACTTTCTCTATTCATGATGTTCACGGGTTTTTGATGAATGCAACTTTTCGCCGATCTAAACTTCATTAAGGAATAGTCAGATTTTCACTTGATAGGCATTTTATCAAGTTCGATATACGAAACATAATTCACGCAGCTCTTGAAGTCCTAGGGTAGATCCAGCTTATATGCCTTTCAAACCAATCTTTTACATCATCTCAATGGTCCCATACAACGGGGACTTATATCCCATGATTTTTCAGATCATCAATTTATTTTTCCATGGTTAAAATTTTTGGCATAACTTCGCTACCCATCTGGCACTTCAAGATCTACATTTCATATTCACATAACCTCCTGCCCACTACCGGCAGTCAATAATCAGATCCTAATTTCAACAATCATTTCAGGTCTCGCGGGTCGAGTATTTTGTAAGGTTAGGTTCACCATCATAGGAAACCTTAAACCTACAAGACATGTCCAACTCACAATAGGTGTATGTCGGGTGTCTTCATCCCAACTCCTGCTTACAGATGCTCTAATATATATCCTCACAAGATTCGATCTCGATCCTAATACGATAATTATTAATGATAATCTCTCGAAAGGAAAGCGATTATACGGTTTATTACCAAAGGTCAATCATTCAAACATAAAACAGCACTTATAGTATTTTGTATCGCTACTTTACCTCTTCCCTTCGATTGGGGTTGTACATAGTATTCTCATCAAGATTCGTTCTCAATGAATTCTGAGCAAAACTCTAGAAATTCGATGCGAAGCGTGGATCTTGATAGATATGATCGATACAAGCACACTGTGTTTACGCAACTCCTTTAAATACAAAGAGTCAATTTCTTCATCGAGAATCTATCATTAACATGAATGATATTAGCAGATTTGGTCAGTCTGTCGACAATGACCCAAATCAAATCAAATTCAGATGATGACCTTTGCAATAGTTAGACGTTTACTAATGTATGAGGCGATGTCTGCCTTCATAATTTGCCATTAGTAAAACTTTTTCAGATAAAGATACATTTAGTCAGAAATGACAGGAATATAATACTTATACTTATGAGATTCCAACATGACTAAATCTCAAAATCCTCCATATTCAGGCAACCACAAGCGGCCTTTTATACATTTAGCGCCATCGGCTTCTCAATTCTAATGGTTCACATTAGTCGCGAACCCCCTTTTATTATTTATATTATCCTTCTTACAGGCATCAATTATTTCTAAATTGTTCGGGCAAATTACTTTGCACCGTTATTATTAAGGAACACAATCCTCATTGATTCTTTATCCTTTTTTTTACATAATGCGTCAGTATTTACATTCATCTTCCTCGATGAAATAAATATCATGACCGTATTTATTCTGAAATTATTCCTTCATATTTTCTAAGTTTTAGTTTCGTCTCAACTATCATTTTTATCAGTTTGCTCAATCTGACGTTTAAAGCGTTGATAAGTATTACAAGTAATTAAATAATAAATATTTAATTTTTATGAAACGTAAACGTAAAAATTTTATTTCTTAGTTCGACCAATTATATGAAAATGTTCAAAATAAATTTGAATTTAATTAACACAATTTTTGTTGGTTTATCAGAAATAATTAGTAAGATCCGTAAATGTTCGAAAAACCTTCGTTTATTCTTTGGTAAAAATTTTCTGCAAAAATTATCGTTTCAAATTTTAAGTCATGGTTTAACGGTTTCCTCAATCCCTCTTAGGTTGTCTTGAGGTATACACAAACATTTACCCCTAAACAGGAGTTTAGTTAAATGATTTGGGTTTAAGGGAATGATTCCTTAATAATTCTTTTGATAAAACATTTGTCAAAACATATTTGCACTTTCTTTTTGGTAAAACCCAAAGTCTCAAATGGCTCAAAATTTTAAAGAGTCAATATAGATTCCATTATTTATTAATCACACGGTCAAATAATGTAAAGGATTTAGTCTTTAATCACATGTTAAATATTTAAGGTACATGTTTTTACTACTCGACCAATTCAGGGCAGTCTATAAATAATTATTAACTCCTTCCTATTCTTACAAACAAACAGATGGTCCTTAATGATCACAAGCATGGTTTTATCAAATTACAGTCTACACACATGATTCATCAAATTTATGGATGCTACATGTGCATTGGTCAAGCCAAATGACATAACATGAAACTCATAATGTTCATTACAAGTTCTGGATGTAATGATTGGGATAGATAATCTTCTTCTCGGACGCGAAGTTTATGATAACCATGCCGTGGATCAAATCTTTGAATATACGCTAGAACCTTGTAAATGATCGAACAAATCTAACATCTTGGGTAGTGGATATAGATTTTTAATCGTCAATTTACCTAGTTCACGGTAATTCAACAAATATAAGGAATAATAACACCATAGCTCTTCATGATGATGAGCTTGATAGAATAAAAGCTTTCTCCGACAACTTTCTTAGTTGTACGGTAATTCTTTTAATTTAGATGGTGCTGATGTACAGTGCACAAGCCACAGGTGCAGCACCGGGAATATAATAAATACCAATTTCAACTTGCCTTAATGGCGAAAGTCTAGGTAATTTACCAACAAATACCTCCTAAAGTTTCAAATAACATGAACATCTTTTAATAAATTCATATTAGGTTCTTTCTAGATTATAATATGTATTACTAACCCACAATCATTCACGGTATAATTTCAAGTCTAAATGCAAGATATGGTCATCCATCAAGAATAATTTAAATAACTTTTGATAATCAACATCTTATCTTTTAGGGGAATTCTACTCGAGTTCTCATCAATTAAGACAATGTCGTCATGTCATAATCAATCAATCCACTCTACTGGCATTACCAACTTTTCAGTTTTATTACCGTCGATAAGATGTGAACTTCTCAAAAGAGTAATAATAACTCATAATCCTTCACAAATTCAAGGATATATGGAGACATAACTAACCCTAAAAGAGTAAGGTCAACGCATAATCTATGCGAGAGAAATTTCAAATCAGATACAGACGAAAACATTTAACCAATATGAATATATCCCATGTTTTCATAATTTGAGTACGCATTCGAAAGCTCCCCAGATCGTTACCCAGGTCATTCAAATGAAATCAAATCAAAAGAAATGATAGGAACGTCGATACATCCAGGCGGGTATCAACACTCGGTAATCAGATACTTATCCTAAGAATCTCACTATGGGAGAATTGGACAAGAAAGAATTGTCAATCGTCAAATATGACAATTTCCACAGATGAGTAAATTCGACTCAGAAGAATAGATGCTACAGGCACATATGTAGGTGTCTCTAACACTATGTCCCTATTTTCACTTCTTGCAGATCTCATAAAATTTAATCTTTCACAATCTTTAAAGAAAATGTAGTGTATATTAATCAGTTTTATGGTGACTACTAATCAGCCTTGCATGGTCCATTCCAAATTGTATGTAGGCGCGCAACTATATACAATTTCAAGATTAACGATGCAATACTCAGTTCGTCAAAATTTTATCATCGTGTTTATAATAAAAACATTTTCATGCTTAATTCTTAAATAAGAATCAAAAATAAATTTACAAAGATTTTCTTTGTTATGAAAACAATTAAGTTTTCCAAGGTGTTTTATAAACAACCTCATTTCGATAACGATTATTTATAAGTCCCACTTTAAATAATACATATGGTGATGAAAACCCAATTTTTCTCAAGGGATACTGTTTTAACTTATAAAAACAATGAGTGATATGCAAAAGAGGGATGAAAAGTTTTTCACCAAGAACTAACTACAACATGATAGGAGATGAGCTTAGCCAAATAATCATGAGGTTCATGAACTCGATGGCACTCAAAAAGAATAATCCACAACGTAACTCAATTTGAAATGAGTACTTGTTCAATGTTGCATCACTAATGTGAGCATTAGGATGAAGCAATAAAAGATAGATAACATCGATAAATGTAGGATTTAGCGATCAAAGGTAGTCTTTTCATTAATCACAAACAAGTCAAAATTGTACCGTAACACATTACGTGTCACTATGTCATACAATCCCAAGAACTCATCCTACCAACTGATGTCTCAGTTAAGTTAGGGATTATTTTTAAAAGATACCACAATGAATACTAATCTACAAGAGTCATGGGGGTTCCACATGTCCTGGAAGATCCATCGGTCCCAAATTAGAAGAAGATTTCCTCAATTTATTTCTTGGACACTGGGCATCCACGTTAGTGGACAATGGCCTAGGAACAACCCTTAACACGGATCAACAATCAATTAAAACCTTATAATTCAATCATATAACTTAACGACTTCCTCTTATCAATCTCATATTCCATACGAGTTAAATTTTACTTTATTCAAGTTTCAACCAAATTATACTCAATGTGATATTCTACCTCATTCTCCAATACTTACAACCTTATTCTTCGGCCTCGTAAAGGCAATAAAAGCTCAATATGAACAACACTTAATTTCCAATCCTATAGCTCCTACAACAACAATTATCAAATGAGTCACTAGTATTAAATGACTCACACATTCAATTAGACTTCTCGGAAAGGTACTAGTGGCATGACGCTTTTGGGTAAAGGTTCCAGTGACAGCCTCAAGTGCAACATTCACCCTTTCGATTTCCAAATTTAAGAATTGGGTGACACCGAATCATATGACATCTTTCTAGGTGGTAATGGTTTTGTCCAACTCCACTCTATAAGTAAAGATCGTCATGATATCAATATCAGATTTAATCTTGCCAATTCCTCTTCAATATCACAACTAATATCAACATTTCTACGAATATAAACCATTTGTTGGGATCATAAATATCCACAACTTGTTTTAGATCTAGGATAGCTAGAATTCCTACGAGAATAGCTTCGATTAATTTACTAGGGGATTTAGGGTCCTTGTGACAATCTACGTCGTATAAATACCTCGTATAAATATCAAAATAATCATCAAACAATCATGTAATAAAATTACATCATATATATATATATATATAATCCAAGTTATATATATATATATATATTCAAATAACACTTCACAGTCTGGCCTTGTCGGTAACTCAGGAATTCTTCGGCACCGTTATAGTCAAAAGATTTTTAGACATTTTTAGAAAAATGTTTATAACTAAAAGATTTTGAAATGTTTTATTCAAAACCTTAGTTTTAAAAATCTTTCGTTCTCTATAACGAGAGCTCTGGTACCAAACTGTATCACCCCCAAATTTACACAATTCAATATAGCGGAAGACTCGTTGGTGTTACGGGATAGCACATTACTCACATCATAGACAACGCATAAAAATCGCGTCGTTTAATAATAAAGCATTTCCATTCATAAATATCAAATTTACATAGGTCCCAAGTCATTGTATTTCATATAGGTTTTACAAAGCATTTGAATGGAAATTATTATTTAAGTGCGGGCCATGAAATCTTGTTGTCTTCCCGAGAATTACCGTCAAGTACCTGAGATAAAACATGCTAAAAGAAAAGGTTAGCGAAAACGCCGAGTGAATTCATAGAGTTTAATAAAACCGTTAATATATCATCGGTTTATAATTATTACCGAAAGTCATTTTATACAAATCTTTGTAATAGGCCATAAAATAGCCAAAGTCATTTTATACAAATCCTTATCAAAAATCATAATATAGGCTTTTGCCTTCAAAATCATTATACGAACCAATGTCGTAAAAACATCATACAATATGTTTTGTAACGTTGTATAGAGTTAAATAAAAATCGTTATATGAATGTGGTTATGAAAAACCAAAACACTAGTAAGACCCCGTATCGCTAGTCAGGCAATATATTGTAATTTAGTGCGTATAGCCGTATTTCGTTATTTGGATTATTATAAGCCGCATGACATTGTTACCTTACTACAACAAACAACGGGTAGCTAGCCCGAAACTCAATTTTCCCATCTAAATTAGCGTGTCGTCATAATAATCACGCTTGTGTAAATCTTCTCATACATAAATTCGCTTACCAATCAATGTGGCACGACGGGGATCAACCGTCAAGGCGCGCACTGGGGTGATCGTCCCCAAATAGTACTATTATATGCATAAGCATCTACCAAATGCCGGTAATTCACAATTCATGCTAATGGGACTTTTAGTGACATAACCTAACTTTAATAATCCATTTCATTTCATCTATCGGGTCATTTAATCATTCATCGGGTCATACAATCATTCGGGTCCAAATCAATAAACAGACAATCGGGACAACCAGTGTCCTATTTTATAAAAACTAACATGTTATCTCCCTCGCGGGTTTATAAAACATTTCATAAAAACATTTAAAAGAGTACGAGGCTATGAACTCACGTTGATTTGGGAAAGCGGGTTATCGGCAATTCGGATGTACGGTACGTGCTTCAATCACGGAAACCTAGACAAATAATAATCGTCTTAGACTTTTGTCCAATGACTTTATCAAAATAACAATTATGTATACATATGATGATTTTATATATATGATGATGATCAAGTGGGTTTATACATTTGTACTCATTCATTATAGTGTTTATGTGTTGGTAACATTTTTATACTAGTTTTACTAGTTTTTACTTATTTACATGTTTTAGGCCCAATAAGCATATTACAAGCTCAATACTTTATATTAGTCCATTTTACACTTTTATTATCAGTATTATACCTTTCATGTTGGGCCCAAGTGGGTGAAGCCCAATAAGTAAGTTTATAAGTGTTTTACCAAATTAGTCGGGTTTATTGTCCATTAAGGCTACTTTGGCCCGTTAATGTCTATATGTTGTAAAGCTCGGGTTTTATCGGTTTTTACTTGTTATATATGTTTATACATCAGTATGTGAGTTTATAAAAGTTTACATTAGACGGGTCCAACTGTCTAAGTTTTATTTAACAAAAACGTTAATCTTTCGGTTTTAGCCGAAAAGACGTAAAAATCATGTTTATAGTTTTTATAACTTATAAAACTTACCAAACTACCATTTTTATAAAATGTCCATTTATTTATCCTTATACATATTTATATAAATGTAATATATAAGTTATTGGGTTTTAATTCATATTTTATACTATATTTATTTGAGTGCTTATATAATAATATTAAACTTTAATTTCACAAAATCAGTCCTAAATTTTAAGTTCACTAAAATGTCCATATCTAGAGTTCTATAATGAGATAGGACCTCAAATTTTTATCACAGAAACTACATGATATGTGCTTCATTTTATTCCTGTATAGCTACTGATGAATCAACCTCTAAATATTTTAATAAATTCATCCAATACAGTGTAGGCAGATTTGCACTCTAAACTTGTTTTGATCATATCTCACTCATTTTGATGTTTCCATTGCATGGCCAACTCTCACATGTGTATAACACCTAATACTTACTGTATATTGATTCCACTTTATCATTTTATCAGTTTAACATTTGGTTACTTACAGTTTTTATACATCCATCACATTTAAGCATGATTTTAACCATTTTACCTATGGGTTTCCATCTTTTTAACCATGTTTATCAAATCTATCAACACCAAATCCCCACATAATATTTTTAATCATCATTCATCATCATATACATATACATAAATAAAGAAATTACAAGATTACATAATCAAAATAACAAGAGGATAGGAAGAACAATCTCTATACCACCAAGATTGATGAAAAGATGGGATTGATGATGAACAAGGCTTGGTTTTGGGTAACCAGTCTTATGAGATATCAACACCACTTCTAGGATCAAAAAATATATGTAGACTTCTCCAAAAATCAGCCCTTTATATCCATGGAAACTCGTTGCTAGTTGTTAAAATCACCTCCAATCAACAAGTCTTCAAAAGGTTTCCATCATATGTGTGAATAACACAAGATATTATGGTTAAATTTTGATCAAATGGGGTGTTTTGGGAGCATGGTGGACGAAAATGGTGTAGAGAGGGAGAGTTTTATGTGTTGTTGCATGTAAAAATGAGTTAGATGGTTTAGGTGAAGTGGCTTTGTGTTGGTAGCTTGTTTATCAAAGCTTACAAGACAAGTGTAGCAATTTGTAACTACATGAGTGGGGTGAGGCATGTGTAAACTTGTCTCATCCCACTAATTTACGGGTACTCCTCGATTCTAGTTTCCTCGATTCTAGTTTCCTCGATTTGCGTGCCCTCGGGTCGTTTTACGAAAAACCTTTTTATAAATTATGAATCAACGGCACAAAACGAATCTCATAAAAATTGTCTCATCAAAAACGGAGTTCGAAAACATAAACACGTAATCCTAAGGTTTCCGGTTTAGTCGTAAAGGACGTTAAATTATTTACGTAAGTCCTAATCTCTTCTCGTAAATTTGTGAGTTTATAAACTAACACAAATTCAAAATCCCAAAATAATATTCACGGATAAATTTATTTTTTGAAATGTCAGACTGTCACCAAAACTGTGTATGTAAACGTAAGCACGTAATGTAGAATCCTCCGGTTTAGACGTAGTCGATGCTACTCCAAGACGTAAATCCAAATTTCTTCCCAAAAATAAGTGAGTTCATAATATAATATTAAAATAATGTTTTTAAATAATATTTGAGAATAAAAAATAAACCATAAATTGACGGATTGTCACACGAGGACTTGAGTCTTTTCCAATATTGCGAAGATTTCAACTTTTGTTATTACAAAATTTGTCATAATCAACTATTGCGAAATCTTTGCAAAGTTTTGCACAACTTCGAGAACTTTACACTTTGCATTTATTTGAAGACTATCACAACAACACACAACCAAAAGATAACAACATATTGTTTCAACAACACTAAAACACTTTACCTTATTTTATTGCTCGATTATTTGGTAATCTTTCTTCAAGTGATAAAAAATGAATCCACATTCATTCATGCCTACAATGACATCGCTTACTGACCTTTCTATCATCTCTGGTACCGATACCCGTCCACTGTTACTTATCAAAGAGCTATTTGAAGCATGGCAGGGTCGCATGAAATCATACATTATTGGTCGACCCAGTGGAAGGCTCATGATCAAATCCATTGAGCAAGGTCCACTTGTTTGGGCTGAAATTACTACAGATAATGTGACTCGACCAAGGGAACTTTCTGATTTAACACCTGCCAACCAACTAATTGCCAATGCGGATGATAAGGTGGTTCAGACTATTCTTCAAGCTCTTCCACCCGATATCTATCGTATGGTAAGTCAACATAAGATAGCAAAGGAACTGTGGGATCGTTTGATGGTTTTGCTACAAGGGACTTTATTAACTAAGCAGGAGAGAGAGTGTCAACTTTATGACTTGTTTGATAGGTTCACATAAACTGCAGGGGAAACTCTTAATGACTACTATTGGAGATTTACTACTTTGATGAACGATTTGAACACCTACAATCATACGATTGCTCAATTTCAGATCAACACGAAGTTCCTAAATACATTGCCTGCAGAGTGAAGCCAATATATCACCGATGTTAAACTAGTAAAGGATTTTCACAAGTCAAATCTCGATCAACTTTATGCTTTCTTGCAACAACACGAGAAACATGTGCTCAAGACACGAATGTCTCAAGGATCTTACCATGAACCATTGGCATTAATGGGAAATCAACCAACATTGTCATATCATAATATCTCTCATGCTATGGGACAACAATCTTCTTATCAGCCCCTGTATCAAACCCCAAGTTATCCACAATACTCAATTTGACCACAACCACCTACATCACATCACCAATATCAGCTACCAGCATCATCATCACAAAGAGAATCACATCTATCACCATATGCTCAAAAACCATACTCTCCTTATCAACCACCTATAAATCCTTCTATCACTTACCAGCAACCGGAAGTTCTTCAACCGAACTATTCACAACATTTCAATACTCCCTCTAATATTTATATAGCTCCACCAGCACCAATGCTGTACTGCGATGATGAGCTTCCAATTCTCGAGTTCAAACAAGGGGATAATCCTACTGAATTGCTAGCACAAATGTCTGCTTATATCACTTAAATGTTGAACAAACGAGGTTATAGAGGACCATCTCCAACAAATAATCAGTTGAGAACTTCTTCTAATTCTCGTCAACAAGCTATAATTCAAGACGGTACAGTCATGGTGCAACCACTTCAGGGGAGAGCAGGTTCATCAAATAACGGTGCTCGCCCATTTAACACGGCTCTAATAGGAAATACTATTGGTAAAGTGAAGATGATTATCTGCTACAACTGCAAAGGGGAAGGATTTATGTCTAGGGAGTGTAAGCAACCCAAAAGGAGAAGGAATGCTTCGTGGTTTGAGGAGAAGTTTATGTTAGTCAAAGCTCAAGCAAATGGCCGTGAATTGGATGAAGAGGAATTATCGTTTCTCATGGATCCAGGAGTTACGGACAATGAGGGACTCACAGAAGTTTTCACTCACAATGCAGCGTATCAAGCAGATGATCTTGATGCATATGACTCTGTATTTGATGACTACAACACTGCCAAGGCAACTCTCATGGAAAATCTCTCGCTTTATAGGTCTGACCAAATCTCTGAGGTACCAAATACTACCAATGATACTAGTATTGTACCTTATCAAGTTGAGCAAGTGTCTCAGTATCTGGAAGAGCCTCCGGTGGTTAGTGATTCAAACGAGGAGATAAACAATGATAGAAATATCAATGCAAGTCCCCAGACTTTGGGTGAAATACAACCAGGAGCTATTACGATTACAAATTCTCCTGCTCAACAAGATTTGGTAATGGTTTCGGAATCTATGCTTGGCCAAATGAATAATGTGGTCTTTGAAACCCTAAGTGTTAATCAGACCTTATCGGCCAAGCTTGCTTTGTACAAGGAAAAGGTTCACACCTTGGAATTAACTCCGTCAACCAATACCTTAACTAAACCAGAGTTTTATGAGTTTCGGAAGTCCAAATTGATCATTTACTAGAGATTAAACATTTAAGAGAAAATCTTTCAAAAGAACTTAAAGAGAAAGAGTTAGTCGTTACTAATTTTCAAAAACTACAAACAGATTTCGAAATACTCGAGTCTAAAAAGGTTGAAACGAAAATTAATGCGTCTAATCAAATTAAAAAGATTGATAATTTTCTTTTGAAACAATACTCCGCTTCTCACTTAGTACAATGTTTGATTCATCTTTCAAGGAATTTAAACTATCGCGTCTACAAGACCTTCCACCTAACCCGGGTTATGCAAAGCAAGCTTTTATCCACAAACCAAGACTTTATGATGCAACTAAGTTAGGATTGGTCTTAGATCCGATTGTTTTTCTGAATTACTCTGAGAATATGTCATAGTTGAAGAGAATCGGTCAAAAATGATTTTGACATACCCTAAGTTTGATTATGATAAGATTAATCAAGAGTATGCAAAGACGGATTTTAGAACTCGCTTTAATATACAAAGGGAACTTATCGATACACCGACTTACGTGTCCACCAGAGAAAACCCTAGTACATTTCCTACACTTGTCAACTCGGATGAACCTAAGGAAATTCCAAAGGATCTTCCACCGGTAAGTACAGTATTGTTAAGCTTGAAAGAGATTAGACGATACTTTACCAGTTTTGACAAGGTCATTAAGGAATGTACGACTCCAACGGCTCAAACCGATGGAGAATGGGCTTTCGAACACATGAAATCGGTGTTTGAGAGAGATCGTTCTGTTTGTAGAATATCTTAAAGAGGGCTTTCTAGATCTTGGCGATAATCTAAGTTTTGAAATGGCCAAAGTTCAAAAAGTTTTCTATGAAATGGATGATGCTTATGGGCAACATATAATTGAGAAAGAAAATATTTTTTCCGAATATGACCGATTCTTGGAACAAGTGGTGTCTCTCGATGTGATGAAACTTGTGACTATTAATTGTGCTAATGAGATTAAATTTGTTGTGAATAAATGTGATGATGTGCATGATCTCTCTGTGAATATTGTTCAACCTGTAAATGATGTAGATAATCATTCTTGTCAAGAATCTAATGCTAAATTTTTAAAGCTTCAAGATTCTTAAAAATCACTTTCAAAAAGTTTCGACGAGCTTCAACAACATTGTATATCTCTTGAAATTGAACAACAATCCAAAAATGAAACTCTTTTAATAACGAATGAATGTGAAAACGACGTTGAGACAAGTCACAAGATGATTCAGGTGGTTCAGGCATTAGAGGAAGAAATCATGAGACTTAAGAGAGAGTCATTAGTAGTGAAAGTGGAACTAGAGGCCGCAGAGAATATAAACCATGCCTTACAAAATAGAATCTTCTCTATGCTAGGGGAGTTTGAAAGAGTAAAGCATGGTTTTTCACAAATTTATTGTGACAATCTAACATTTTCATGTAGTGAATTATTTTCTCGTATAATATTTTGAAACTTATTTTTGTGTTGGTTGATGAACTCACAATTTACGGATTTAAATATGGGCTTACGTGCATAATTTAGCGTCCTTTACGATTAAACCGGAAACCTTAGGATTACGTATTTACGTTTTTGAACTCCGTTTTTTATGAGACAATTTTTATTGGATTCGTTTTGTGCCATTGATTCATAATTTATAAAAACGTTTTTCGTGAAACGACCCGAGGGCACGCAAATCGAGGAAACTAGAATCGAGGAGTACCCGTAAATTAGCGGGATGGGACAAAATAATTTATCCCACCCCACTATAACATGGGACGGCCAAACATGACACCACATCAAAGATGTGGCATCATGTAAACTAGTAGCTTACAAGTGTAAGCTTAGCTTAACACTTAAGCTAGTTTTTACCCACCAAACTAACAAAAACAACTAGCTTCTCATTTACCACCATTCACTCATGCAAATCAACTAAAAACTCTCTCAAATCCATCACCATTGTCGTCCCACTTCAAGAACAAACACCCCTTTTGATCTTTTCTAGCCACAAAATACTTGTTATCTAGTTATATTATGGAGTTACCTTGAAGCCTTGATTACTTGGTGGCCATTTTAACAAAAAAGGAGGTGATTTTCTTGTGTCCTAGGGCTGATTTCTCAACATACTTTCTTGGTGTTTGATGATCTTGGGGATACATTTGGTGTTCATCAAGTTCTTGTCTTCCAAAAACAAGATATACTCTTGGTTGGTAAAGAAGATCATCCTCTCCATTTTCTCTTGTTATTTTTGTAAAGAACAAATGTATTTTATTTCTTGTTGTATATGTATATGATGAATATATGATGATAAAAAAGTTTTGTGGGGATCAAGTGTTGATAAATATGCTTAAAAAGATTAATAACCATAAGAAACAAGGCTAAAATCATGCTTAATTTGTTGGCTGTATAAAAACAGTATGTAACCAAAACTTGAACTGATAAATTTGCATGGTAGAATCCATTTACAGTAAGTACAAGATGTCATACACATGTGAGAGTTGGCCATGCAATAGAATCATTAAAATGAGTGAGATATGATCAAAACAAGATGAGTGTGCTAATCTGAATAAGCTGTTTTGTAGGGACTGTTAAGGATAGTTAAACTTAAAGTGAGCAGTAGCTATAACTAAGTTAATTGTAGCACATAATATTAAGTTCATGTCATCCAAAAATGAGCTTCTAATTCATTGTATAACTCTAGATATGATAAAAATGGTGAAGATGAAAATAAAAATCAGATTTTGAAGAATTAATGTTTTTTACTATTATATAAGCACTCAAATTATATAGTATAAAATGTGAAATTAAAACCCACTAACTTATGAATTTCATTTATATAAATATGTATAAGGTTAAATAAATGGAAAATTTATAAAAATGGTAGTTGAATAATATTTATAAGTTATAAAAACTATAAACATGATTTTTACGACTTTTTCGGCTATTACCGTAAAATTAACGTTTTTCGCCAATTAAAACTTAGACGATCAAACCCGTCTAATGTAAAGTTTTTAAAAGTCATATACTGATATATAAGTATCTAATACAAGTAAAAACCTATAAAACCTGAACTATAGGACATACGGACATTAACGAGCTAAGTAAGCATATTGGACTATAATTGGACTAAATGAGTTAAACACTTATAAAAAGAACTTATTGGGCTTAACCCATTTGGGCCCAACATGTAAAGTGTAAAACTGATAATATAAGTATAAAAAGAATTAAACCAAGTTAAAGAACTTGTAATAAGCTTATTGGACTTAAAATATGTAAATAGATAAAACTAGTAAACTAGTAAAAAGTTACCAATACATAAGCACTAAAATGAGTAAACAAGGATATATAAACCCACTTGATCATCATCATATGTACAGAATCATCATATGTATATTGTTATTTTGATAAAAGTCATTGGACAAAAGTCTAAGACCGATTATTATTTATATAGGTTTCCGTGACCGAAGCACGCCCGTAGCCGATAATCCGCCTTCCATTATCAATGTGAGTTCATAGCCTCGCACTCTTTTAAATGTTTTATAAAATGATTTGTAAACCCGCGAGGGAGATAACATGCTAGATTTTGATAAAAATTGAACACAAGTAGTCCCGATGGTATGCTTAATAATATGGACCCGAATGATGCCATGACCCTATAAACGAGATAAAAAGGATTATTAGTAGTTAGGTTATGTCACTTAAAGTCCCATTAGCATGAATTGTGAACTACCGGGATTTGGTAGACGCTTATGCATATGATAGTACTATTTGGGGACGATCACCCCAGTTCGCGCCTTGACGGTTGATCCCCGTCGTACCACATTGATTGGTAAGCGAATTTATGTATGAGAAGATTACATAGCGTGATTTTTGTGACGACACACTAACTTAGATGGGCAAATTGTTTGTCGGGTTCGCGGCCCATTGTTTTCAAAGTAAGGTAACAATGTCATGCGGCTAATAATAATCTTATATACAATACAATAACTATGCTAATAACGATAATAATATTACCTATAATGGTAATATTGAGGCTACGGTCTCATGGAAGGTTTAAGATGTATGCTTGATGTATATATTGCCTGACTAGCAATACGAGGACTTACTTCCGATATTATACTTGTGTTCTGATTTTAACGATTGTTTTATATAACGGTTTTTATTAAACTCTATGAATTCAGTCGGCATTTGCTGATATGATTTTTGCATGTTTTTATCTCAGGTGCTTGAAGGTAATCCGGATGGAGATCGACTCTGATGGCCCACATAATATTAAAAATGTTCATTCGATCTATGTTTTGTAAACTTAATGACCTGTATAATTTGGGACCTGTTGTACACTTTAAAATTTTTTATCGAATGAATGTATGTTGAACCTTGTACAACCATTTTTATGTGTTGTCTATGATTGGAGTTATTGTGCTATCCCGTA
Source organism: Glebionis coronaria (assembly GCA_025667525.1). Taxonomy (NCBI): domain Eukaryota; kingdom Viridiplantae; phylum Streptophyta; class Magnoliopsida; order Asterales; family Asteraceae; genus Glebionis; species Glebionis coronaria. Next base: position 322,650,039 of record CM046875.1, on the reverse strand, counting down.
ACACTCTGAAAGACCCTTCCACTGTACCGATACGAAAATTGAGAGTGTTACATTTATGGTTCACTAGAAGAACGCTTCGCTGTTAATGCGGTAGAGCAAAAGTCATTTGTTGACCAACTGAACCAAATGTGTGAGGAAATCTCTTACTTAAACATTCAACTCATAGACAAAAACATGGTTTTGGCTGAGTTAAAGGAGACACTTCAACTCAAAGGACAAGAAGTTGTTGGTAACCCAGCTACAATCTCTGCACCGTCCTCTAGTGGTCCAAAAACCAACGAAGTTGTGATTACTAAGAACCCGTACCATAAGAACAATCCTCTATCAAATATGGATTATATAAAGAATGCAATTAAGCACGTGCATCTTGCTAGGGATATTTTAGTTGACCTATATGAGCTAGACCCCTCAAACATTCACTATTACTCTGCTCATGCATACATTGAGAGGGTACAACACTGCTTAGTGCATTTGAATTACATAGGACAACCGAGTTCTACACAACTGAAACAACCACCCAATGCCATTACTCCATTCAATAAGACTCTGGGAGCTAAACCTACTTTAAGTACACACAACAAGGCTAAAAAAAAATCTGCCACTAATGTTCCCTTGCCTTCTATAGGAGTAACTGCGTCTACTAAGGCTAAAGGATCTCGAGTAAAGATAGATAGGATCAAGCCCTCCACTAGTAGCACTATGTAGAAGAAAGTAGAAGTTCATCCTAGGAATGTTATTTTAGTTTTGAATAAAAAGAATCATGTAGCTAAGACAAAAAGCTCTACAGCTGTGCAGCAGCCTAAGCAAAATGTAAATTCTAATTTGAGATGTTGGAATTGTAATGAATGCATGTTTTCTCAGCGTCATGATTTATGCCTTGTTGACCATGTTAATGAAATGTAATCCATTAGGAACAACATTGAATGGAAACCAATGGGGAAGAAATTCACCCAAGTTGGATGGCAATGGCAACCCACTAGTAGGACCTTTACTACAAATGGAACTAAGTTCCCTTTAACTAGGATCACTTCCACTAAAGTTAGGTCCCAACGCCCTTTAAATAGGAGCCCCAGTACTAAAGTATGGAAACTGCGCCCTTTAACTAGGTCTGGCCACACTACTGTGCCTACCAATGAAGAAGTACCTCAGGACCTTAGTCAACTTGAAAATAAGAAGACAACTAGGAAGAAAATTTGGAAATCTAAGAAACCTTACGGTAGCAAATCTAAGACCATTGTATCTGTACCTTCTAACACGGAGGAACAATTGGATTCCGATACATCGTCTTTGTTTGATGATATTTTGAGGTTGTCCAAATCATTCTCTGGTACTTGGACTCTGGGTGCTCAAAGCACATGACTGGAGATCGATGGATGCTCAAAAATTTCGTCAGTAAGTTTCTAGGCACGGTGAAATTTGGTAATGACCATATTGCAAAGATCATGGGATATGGTGAATATTAGATTGGGAATTTTACGATTTCAAGGGTGTATTATGTGGAAGGACTCGGTCATAACTTATTCTCAGTGGGACAATTTTGTGATTCAAACCTTGAGGTTGCTTTTCGACAACATACAGGCTTCATTCGTGATTTAGCAGGAAATGATTTGTTAATAGGTTTCCGAGGGGATAATCTCTACACGTTGTCTATTCAAAACATGATGTTCGCTTCTCCTGTATGTGTTCTCTCCAAAGCATCTAAGACCAAGTCATGGTTGTGGCATAGACGATTATCTCATCTTAACTTTGATGCTATTAACGATCTGGCTAAAAACGAACTTGTTCGTGGTCTTCCAAAGCTCAAGTTTAATAAGGGTCATTTATGTTCGGCGTGTTCATTTGGGAAAAGCACCAAGAAGTCTTACAAACCTAAAGCTGAGGACACCAACCAGGAAATATTATATCTCTTGCATATGGATCTTTGTGGGCCAATGCGTACGGCCATTATGAGCGGGAGAAAATACATCCTCGTCATGATGGATGATTTTTCAAGGTTTACATGGGTTAAGTTCTTAGCGACCAAGGATAAAGCATTATAATTTATTATCAAATTTCTTAAGATGATCCAAGTGCGTCTTAATGCTACTGTTCGCCGCATTCGAACTGATAATGGTACTGAGTTTGTTAATCAGACTCTGCGGGAATACTATGAAGAGGTTGGCATTCACATGAAACATCAGTTGCTCGCACCCCACAACAAAACGGTGTCGTTGAAAGACATAATCGTACACTTATGGAGGCTGCTAGAACTATATTTATTTACGTAAATGCTCCTTTATTCTTATGGGCTGAAGCTGTAGCAACTGCATGTTATACCCAAAACCGCTCTATCCGTCGTAAGCGCCATGGAAAAACACCGTATGAGCTTCTTCATGGACAAAAACTCGATATATCCTTTCTTTACGTGTTTGGTGCACTTTGTTATACATATACAAACAGTGAGAATTTGGGAAAACTTCAACTAAAGGCTGATATAGGTATTTTCATTGGTTACTCACCCTCAAAGAAAGCTTACTGGATTTATAACCGTCGTCTTGGCAAGATAATAGAAACTATTGATGTCGATTTTGATGAGCTGACAGCGATGGCTTCTGACCAACGCAGCTCTGAACCCACACTTCATGACATGGAAACTAGTACTATTACTTCCGGATTAATTCCCAATAAACCTACTTCTCCATCATTTACACCACCTACAAGGCCCGAGTGGATGAGTTATTTCATCCTATATTTGATGAATTCTATGATCCTCGAAATGATGATTCTCCAGCACCTGCAATAGCCGCTCCGATTCCCAAAGTTGTTGCTCAAGATAATGGAAATCAATCTGATGCATCTACAGTCACTACTGAACCGGATGTACCATCCCCCAGTAATTCTCAAACTACACCTGAATCAACACGCCCACTCGTTCCTGATGATGCTGAAGAGGATACCTATGATCACGATTTGGAATTTTCTCACAACCAAGAGCTTCCCTACTTTGTTTTACTGATACTAGAAAACCTTTCAGATGCGTCAACTTTAGAGGAAGCTCCTACAACCGTTTACTCCAGACCACCATGGATTGAAAATAACAACATAAAATGGACAAAGGATCACCCAATCTAAAATATTATTGGTGACATCGAAATACCAGTCTCTACACGCCATCAGTTATAAGAGAGTGAATTATACTGCTACTTTGATGCATTTCTCTCCGAGGTTGAACCTAAAACTTGGCAACAAGCCATGACACAATCATCTTGGATTGAAGACATGAAAGAGGAACTTAATGAATTCCAACGACTTGAAGTATGGGAATTAGTTCCTCTACCCGATAACGTCAAAATCCTTACATTCTTGTGGGTATATAATGTAACACCCCCAAATTTATACAACTCAATACAACGGAAGACTAGTTGGTGTTACGGGATAGCACATTACTCACATCATAGACAACGCTTAAAAGTCGCGTCGTTTTAATAATAAAGCATTTCCATTCATAAATATCAAAATTACATAGGTCCCAAGTCATTGTATTTAATACATGTTTTACAAAACATTTGAATGGAAATTATAATTTAAGTGCGGGCCATGAATTCTTGTTGTCTTCCTGAGAATTACCTTCAAGTACCTGAGATAAAACATGTTAAAAGAAAAGGTCAGCGATAACGCCTAGTGAATTCATAGAGTTTAATAAAATCCATCAATATAACATTGTTATAAAATTATTACCAAAAATCATTTTTTGTACAAATCATCGTAATAGGCCATAAAATAGCCAAAGTCATTTTATACAAATCCTTATCAAAATCATAATATAGGCTTTCGCCTTCAAAATCATTATACGAACCATTGTCGTTAAAAACATCATACGATACGTTTTATAACGTTGTATAGATTAACTAAAAACCGTATGGTTATATAAAACCAAAACACAAACATAATATCATTAGTATGACCCGGTATTGCTAGTCAGGCAATACATCGTAATTCGGTGCGTATAGCAGTATTTCGTTAATTGGATTATTATAAGCCGCATGACATTGTTACCTTACTACAACAAAAAACGGGTAGCTATCCCGAAACTCAATTTTCCCATCTAAGTTAGCGTGTCGTCACAATAATCACGCTTGTGTAAATCTTCTCATACATAAATTCCCTTACCAATCAATGTGGCACGACGGGGATCAACCGTCAAGGCGCGAACTGGGGTGATCATCCCCAAATAGTACTATTATATGCATAAGCGTCTACCAAATCTCGGTAGTTCATAATTCATGCTAATGGGAATTTTAGTGACATAACCTAACTTTAATAATCTATTTCATTTCATATATCGGGTCATTTAATCATTCATCGGGTCATACAATCATTCGGGTCCAAATCAATAAACAGACAGTCGGGACAACTAGTGTCCTATTTTATAAAACCTAACATGTTATCTCCCTCGCGGGTTTATAAAACATTTCATAAAAACATTTAAAAGAGTGCGAGGCTATGAACTCACGTTGATGTGGGATGGCGGTTATCGGCGATTCGGATGTACGGTACGTGCTTCAATCACGAAAACCTAGACAAATAATACTCGTCTTAGACTTTTGTCCAATGACTTTATCAAAATAAAAATTATGTATACATATGATGATTTTATATATATGATGAGCAAGTGGGTTTACATATTCTCTTTTACTCATTTTAGTGTTTATGTTTTGGTAACTTCTTACTAGTTTACTAGTTTTACCTATTTACGTGTTTTAGGTCCAATAAGCCTATTATAAGTTCATTAACTTGTATTAATCCATTTCATACTTGTATTATCAGTATTTATACTTTACATGTTGGGCCCAAATGGGCTAAGCCCAACAAATAAGTTTATAAGTGTCTTCGCCCATTTTGTTGTATTATTAGTCCAATAACGTTAACTTAGCCCGTTAATGTCCGTATGTTATATAGTTCGGGTTTTTTTGGTTTTTACTTGTTATATATGTTTATATATCAGTATATGAGTTTTAAAAACTTTACATTAGACGGGTCCAACCGTCTAAGTTTTATTTAACAAAAACGTTAATTTTACGGTAATAGCCGAAAAAGTCGTAAAAATCATGTTTATAGTTTTATAACTTATAAAACTTATCAAACTACCATTTTTATAAAATGTCCATTTATTTATCCTTATACATATTTATATAAATGTATTATATAAGTTAGTGGGTTTTAATTCACATTTTATACTATTTTTATTTGAGTGCTTATATAATACTATTATACTTTAATTTCCCAAAATCTGATTTTTATTTTCATGTTCACCAAAACAACCATATCTAGAGTTCTATATGGAGATAGAAGCTCAAATTTTATGGCATAAACTACATGATATATGCTCCATTTAACTCTTCTATGGCTACTGTTGAATCAGCCTCTAAGTATTTTCTAAAAATCGTCCAAAACAGTCTATGCAGATTTGTACTCTAAACTTGTTTTGATCATATCTCACTCATCCTAATGATTCCATTGCATGACCAACTCTCACATGTGTAAGACATATTACTTACTGTATATCCATTAATCTATGCCATTTCATCAGTTCATCACATGGTTCTTTAATGTTTTATACAACCATCATTTTAAGCATGATTTTAACCTTTTTACATATAGTTTTTCATCTTTTTACCCATGTTTATCAACACCAAATCCCCACACAATACTTTTATCATCATATATTCATCATATACATATACAATAGGAAAGAAAATACATGATTACATAATCAAAATAAAAAGAGGATGGGGAGAACAATCTTTATACAACCATGATGATGTACGTTATGATCAAGACATGGTTTTGATGGAGAAACTTGTGATAAACCAAGACCATCTTCAAGATCACCATTTTTCAAGAACTCCTTGTGGAAAATCAGCCCCAAGACACCAACAAAACTTCTCCTTGGATGTTAAAACTTGCACCAATCTTCATCTCTTTTGAAGTAGATTAAGATATGTAAGTTATAACAATAGTTTGTGGTTAAATTTAGATCAAATGGGGTGTTTTGTGTGAGAGTGGGACGAAATCATAGAGAGAGGAAGAGAGAAAATGGAAGCTTTTGCATGGATGAAATGAGGTTGCTAGTTTGAGTTAGATGGTTTTGTGGTGGAAGGCTTACAAGTTAAGCTAACTAGACAAGTGTTAGCTACTTGTTTAAAACTTGACACATAAGGGTGTGTGTTGGTGCTTAAACCGTCCCATGTGTGGGGGTGGGGCAAAACTTGTTTTTGTCTCATCCCCAATTATTTACGGGTACTCCTCGATTCTAGTTTCCTCGATTTGCGTGCCCTCGGGTCGTTTTACGAAAAACGTTTATAAATTATGAATCAACGACACAAAACGAATCTAATAAAAATTGTCTCATCAAAAACGGAGTTCGAAAACGTAAATACGTAATCCTAAGGTTTCCGGTTTAGTCGTAAAGGACGTTAAATTAAAATCATAAGTCCTAATCTCTTCTCGTAAATTTGTGAGTTTATGAACTAACACAAATTTAAAATCTCAAAATAATATTCACGGACAAATTTATTTTCTGAAATGTCCGACTGTCACCAAAATGGTGTATGTAAACGTAAGCACGTAACGTAGAATCCTCCGGTTTAGACGTAGTCGATGCTACTTCAAGACGTAAATCCAAATTTCTTCCCAAAAATTAAGTGAGTTCATAATGTAACATTAAAATAATGTTTTTAAATAATATTTGAGAATAAAATATAAACCATAAATTGACGGATTGTCACAGCATTTACCCCTAAACAGGATCTTTGTCCTCAAAGATCATCTTATCTTACTACTCGCTTCTTATAGAGTTAAAGCCATGTGGGTATTTCCTCCACATTCGGTCTTTTCTCACAAGTGTAATTCATTACAATACGCGAGTTTCATCAAACATAACTACGGGAATAAGATCAGGCTTAATGTTGACTTACTTTCTCTATCCATGATGTTCACGGGTTTTTGATGAATGCAACTTTTCGCCGATCTAAACTTTACTAAGAAACAATCAGATTCTCACTTGATAGATATTCCATCAAGTTCGATATTCGAATCATAATTCACGCAGCTCTTGAAGTCTTAGGGTAGATCCAGCTTATATGCCTTTCAAACCAATCTTTTACATCATCTCAATGGTCCCATACAACGGGGACTTAAATGCCATGATCTTTCAGATCATCAATTCATTTTTCCATGGTTAAAATTTTTGGCATAACTTCACTACCCATCTGGCACTTCAAAATCTACATTTCATATTCACATAACCTCTTGCCTACTATCGGCAGTCAATAATCAGATCCTAATTTCAACAATCATTTCAGGTTTCGCGGGTCAGGTATTTTGTAAGGTTAGGTTCGCCATCATAGGAAACCTTAAACCTAAAATACATGTCCAACTCACAATGGGTGTATGTCGGTTGTCTTCATCCCAACTACAGCTTACAGATGCTCTAATATTTAGATCCTAACAAGATTCAATCTCGATCCTAATACGATGATTATCAATGATAATCTCTACAAAGGAAAGCGATTATATGGTTCATTACCAAAGGTCAATCATTCAAACATAAAACAAGACTTCTAGTATTTTGTATCGTTACTTTAACTCGTCCCTTCGATTGGGGTGGTACACAGTACTCTCATCAAGATCCGTTCTCAATGACTTCTGAGCAAATCTCTAGAAATTCGATGCGAAGCGAGGATCTTGATAGATATGATCGATACAGGTACACTATGTTTACATAACTCCTTTAAATATAAGAGTCAATTTCTTCATCAAGAATTTATCATTAACGAGAATGATATTAGCAGATTTGGTCAGTCTGTCGACGATGACCCAAATCGAATCAAATTTAGATGATGACCTTTGCGATAGCTAGACGTTACTAATGTATGAGGCAATGTCTGCCTTCATAATTTTTCATTAGTACAACTTCTTAAGACAAAGATACATTTAGTCAAAAATATCATGAATAGAATACTTATACTTACGAGATGACTACATCTCAAAATCTCCATATTTAGGCAACCACAAGTGGCCTTTTATACATCTAACACCATCGGCTTCTCAATTCTAATGGTTCATATTTGCCGCGAACCCCTTTTTATTATCTATATTATCCTTCTTACAAGCATTGTTTATTTTTATATTGTTCGGCAATTTATTTGCACAATCATTACTAAGGAACACATCCTAATTGACTCTTTATCCTTTTTATATAATATGTCAGTATGTATATTCACCTTTCCTGATGAAATAATTATTATGATCACAATTCATTCATAAATTCTTTCTTCATATTTTCTAAGTTTTAGTTTCGTCTCAACTATTATTTTTATCAGTTTTGCTCAATCCGGCGTTTAAAGCGTCGATAGTTATTACAATTAATTAAATAATAATTATTAAATTTTTATGAAGCGTAAATGTAAAAATTTTAAATTACTTAGTTCGGCCAATTATATAAAATGTTAAAAATAAATTTTGAATTTAATTAACAAGATTTTTGTTGATTTACCGAAAATAATTAGTAAGATCCGTAAATGTTTAAAAAATCTTTGGTTATATTTTGGTCAAAATTTTTCTAGTTGAAAAGCAAAAAGTATCGTTTCAAATTTCAAGTCATGGTTTAAATGGTTTCCTCAATCCTTCTTAGGTTGTCTTGAGGTATACACGAACATTTACCCCTAAACAGGAGTTTAGTTAAATGTTCTAGGTATAAGGGAATAATCCCTCAAAAGTTCTTTGTTAAAACATTTGTCAAAACACATTTGCACTTTATTTTTGGTAAAGCCAAAAGTCTTAAAAGGGCTCTTAGTTTTGAAGAGTCAATATATATTCCATTATCTTTTAATCAAACGGTAAAATAATAATGAATGGGTTTTACTAGTTGAAAAAGTTCGTTTCTCGGTATCTTCTCGAATTGATTTCCGGTTTAAAGTGTGACTCAGTTGTTTTTGGTAAAGATAATATTTTTGGTTGTTGTAAAATAAATGTGCAAGACTTTAAAATAAATGACGAGTAATTAAAACTAAAACTAGTTGAAACGTAAACGGTGCAATATTTAAAACTTTGAAATTAAATGACAGGAAATTAAATGACGTAAAATTAAAACTTAACGAAAAGTAAATTGACAATCAAATAAAAATGCAAAACAAAATTAAAATAGACTAAAAACAAAACGAGAAAAATTGTCACTTTTACTAAAACAAAATATTAAAATAAAATAAAACAAAACAACCAATCGGAATACACCCGATCGGAATCCAATCGGAATCCGATCGTAATGTACCCCATCGGAAAGTGTGATCGGAATGATGGGACATGAACATAATCTGAATATGCAAAAGGAAAGTCCAATCGGAATAAGGCTGATCGGAATACACAAAAAAGTGGCAATCGGGATAATGGAAAAAGTACCAATCGGAATGTATTAAACAAGGCTAATCGGAATGTATTGCAAAATACTTGCTGTCGGAATATCTTAAAACAATAGGGGGTGTAATCGGAAAATCAGAAACCCTTTTCCGATCTATGTGATCGGAATGAGGGGGTGGTCGGAATGCTTGATCGGAAAAGGGTTTAATACCTTTTCCGATTTAAGTGGGATTCGAGAAAATAAGCTAGGCTATAAGCTATATGAATAAGCTAACACCAAAACTTAAACGAATCTAATGTGAAAAAGACTAAATAAGCTCAAATAACAACTAATCCAAACTTAAAAAAAGCAAACTTTTAAATCAAACCATAACAAGATGAACTTTTTAAGAAAACTTTAGATCAAATAAGCATTAAGATGAAAACAAATCAAGGATGAACATGAATCAAAGATAAGCAAGATAAGAAAGGTAGAAGAAGATGATTAAAAATAAGAACTTGATTAAAAGAAAAGATTCAAAAATTAAAAGACTTACTTGAATTAAAAGTGCATAACATGAAATTAAAAAGCAAGAAAGTAATTAACAAGAAATAAAAATGGTGGAAGTGGTGGTTTGTCAAACCACCCAACAACTTGAAAATGAACTAAGCCTAATCTATATATATGGGTGATTAGGGAGGAGCTTAGGAAGCTTCCTCCTTCTTTCCTCTTTTCCTTATTTGCACACTTAAGTCCTTTTCTTCTTAATTGTTTGTTAATCTTGGACTTAATGACTTTGTCTCGGGATTTCTTTGAAATCGTCTTGAATTTTATTCATAAATAAGACTCGAGTTCTTCGGCTTTTAGTAAATTTCCGTCTTTTGACTTTTTCTTCGATAAATCTTCAGAATTGGTCTTGGACTTCCGTTCTTTTTCCACTCTTGATCTTTCGACTTCATCTTTCGTCTTTTTCTTCAATAAAAGCCCGTGAATGCCGTGTTTTCTCCACTTTTCACCTTTTCGTCCTAAATCACAACAAAAAAACAAACTACGCATAATTCCGACATAAATGACATAAAATACACGTTTTGGCTCGGTTATTATTGTAATTAAGTGGTAAAAAGGATGGGTGTTTTCACACATATCAAATCCCCTACACTTAACCATTGCAATGTCCTCATGCAATGCATTAGTTACAAACCCAATAATCTTAGATGAACTTATTTTATGTGATAGAAACGAAGTCGTATTTTGGCTTTTGGTGAAATCTTCAAACTCGTGTCGGTTTTTCCGGTTTTGTGATCTTGGTACCTACACACATGAAACAAGAAAACAATGCAAATACAAGGCTATATTCGTATGTTTTATTTATTCTTAAGCCGTTTTATTAAATAAAGGATATGAGTATTTTCACTCTTATCAAACTCCACCTTGCTAAGCGATTGTCGTGTCCTCACGCAATGTTAAAATAAGGCATCTAAAAACTTTATTTTTCAACTTTTGACACTTTATTTTACAAAGACATAATGTATTAATTTCATTATTGAAAACTAACTTTTAGGATCATAAAACTCAAATAGATTCATCGTCCTCAACTTTTTACTCTTTCCATTCCAAGTTTAAAAAACAAGATCATTGTCAATCATAAGTTCCAATGTTAAGACCACTCATACAAGTAATTTATGTTAAACTCAATCTCCTTTATTCCTAGTTGTATCTCTAGATAAAGATTGTCATTCACCCATAGGATCATTTGACTTATTTAATAATTATTAGTCCAAAAATGAAGGCAAAAATGGTGTAAACCCACCACTTAGAACATAACCTCATCCTCAAAAATAGTTGTCACTAAAGAAAGCCCACATCAAGGATAACTTAACACGATTTTAGGAATGAATTCCTGGATCTGAAATTTGGCTATTAGGACTACTTAAGCAATAATTATTTCTCCAAAGTCGATTTGACTTTATAATGGAGTTAGCCACATTTACATCATATACCTTGAGGCTCTTTAAGATGTAAAAGTGCTCCTTATCTATGATCCACACCCTAAGGCTCCTTGAACCATAAACAAGGGAATTGACATTTATCATCACTTCACACCCTAAGGTTCTTTGAAATAATGATGAAGCAATTTTTATTAAACACTTCACGATGCCATACATCCTAAGGCTCTAATGACAAGGTTAGTGCTACATGACTCCCACCCAAAGGCTCATAGAGAACATGTTTTTATTTATTCTTCTTTATTTATGATACATATAATAGGCCAAATTTTGCAATCCCATGATCAAAAAGTCCATGACGCTGACACCCTCAATGTGTTCTTACTTTAATTAAAAGGGAAGAAAAAGAAGAATTTAAGAGCTAAGATATTGAACCCAAATCGCTAAAAACTTCATTTATTAAACAATTAAATATTCAAGCATGGAAAATAAATAAAAGGAGAAAGAGCCACACAAAAAACTTATATAAAGAAGACTTAACCTTAAAACTTATGATCAACTCTATCATCTCTTGTTCTCCATATTGTAAAATGTCAACGATGTGAGACTAATTGATACTTAGCCTTGCAAGTCTAAATTAAGACTATATTAAATCGAAGTTTTGGGTTTCCAGGTCATCTATAGGTTCTTGCATCTTCTTAGACTTTTTCAAGTTTAGAATTGCATTTTAAAGTTCCCTTGATAAATGACTTTCTAGGATCAATTATAGGAACTTGCGAAAAGTTCTTGTTCTTAAACCCTTTCGAGTTAAGACTTTCGCATTTTAAAGTTCCCTATATAAAAGTCTAGCAAAACTTGATTTAAGCATGTTAAGGAATGAGCTAAGGTAAAAATCGTTCGAGTCAAAAACTATTCTTATTTTCTCCAACGGAAAGCCTACATTTGTGTCAAAAACACTTATTTTCTTTATTATTAAACACTAAATTGCACTAAAAATTTAATTTTTTTATGATTTTGAGAAAAACGATTACGTAAGAACACGACAAAAGCAAGTGCAAACGATTATATCGATTGACTCCCCATGCTAAAACCAAACATTATCATCAATGTTTCCTAGCACAAGAATAACACCCCCATGCAAGAACACGAAGAGTCGAATGCAAAAGTCCTAACATGGTAAGAGTACGTAAATCTATAAACCGTTAATTAATTATGATTTAAGATAAAACGTTAGTCGATAAAAGTCAAAGGATAACGAGTTCCCCATTTGACCATCAAAGTATGGAAGCTCGAGTGGACCGGGCAAAAACCAAACACGAGAGTCTTTAATTATTAGGGTCATACCTAAGATTCACATCACAACAAAACACGAGCACGAGCTTGAAATGATCAAGCCATTATTAGTGTTAGAAAATAGAAAGAAGATAGAATGCATGGAAATCCTCCACAAGGCACCTCTTTTTTGGTAACCGAGTCATGAGCACGACTCGGTCCCCGCATTTATTGGTCCTTAGGGAAAGTTTGGAGATCCAGAACAACCTCCGTAGGTATGTTCCCTCCAAAGTAGTGCTTAACTCGATGACCATTCACCTTAAAGTTAGGCCCGTCTTTTTGAGCTAGCTCCACGGTGTCATAAGGGAATACTTGTGAAATGGTGAATGGTCCGGACCAACGGGACTTAAGTTTGCCCGAGAAAATCTTATGTCTAGAGTTGAATAGGAGGACTTGATCACCAACATTGAAAATGCGGTTTTTGATCTTAGAGTCATGAATCCTCTTAGTCTTCTCTTTATAGATCAAAGACTTCTCATAAGCTTGATACCTTAAATCAGTTAGTTCATTCAATTGAACCTTGCGATGATCACTAGCGGTCCTTAAATCGAAGTTACAATGTTTTAGAGCCTAATACGCCTTATGTTCGAGTTCAATTGGAAAGTGGCATGCCTTTCCGTAGACCAACCTAAATGGTGTACAACCACTGGGAGTCTTATAGGCCGTACGGAAGGCCCACAATGCATCATCCAATTTATCCGACCATGAAGTGCGATTTTCTCCAATAGATCGATCCAAAATCCGCTTAAGAGCTCGGTTTGAGACCTCCACTTGACCACTCGTTTGAGGGTGATAAGCCGTTGAAAGTTGATGAGTTACACCATATTTCTTTAGAACTTTTTCAAATTGTTCATTACAAAGTGGGTCCCTCGATCACTTATTATAGCCCGTGGAGTTCCAAACCTAGCAAAGAGTTGTTTCAAAAATTTCACCACAACTCGAGCATCATTAGTTGGCAAAGCCTTAGCTTCAACCCATTTCGACGAATAGGCCACGGCTACGAGAATATACTTATTTCCTTTTGATGATGGAAATGGCCCCATAAAATAGATTCCCCATACGTCAAAGATTTCACAAACTTGTATAATATTTTGGGGCATTTCATCCCTTTGTGAATTCTTTCCTTGACGTTGACAAGCATCACTGATGAGACTGCTTTTATAAATAGTCTCATCGTCCAAAATGGGCTTAAAATGCATAAAATATCATAAAAATGCCACATATATGCTTGTGTTTGTTCAATGTGTATTTTAGGTATGGATATTGAGAAAATGGCAAAAGATCACAAGAAACAAGCAAAAACAAACACGGGAAACGAAGGCGCATAATAACCGGGCCCTAGAGTTAATTTTCTAAGAAAAACCCTTGAACAATTGAAGATTGTACAAGAAGGGTCCTCTAATATTGAAGAACTGACACTTTAAACCCTTGTATATTCATAATTACAACTTTGGTCCCTAAAGTTTGTCAAAATTACAAAAAGGACCCTCAACTTTGAAGAATTAGAAAGAATGGTCCCTTAATTATGGAGACATGTCAATATTAATTTTCCACAAAGTCAACAATACATGTCAAAAACTTGAAGATTGAAGACACTACAAGCTTGGTCCTTCAAATATCATCAAATGGCAAGAAATACCCTTGAAAATACTTTTGGAAACTTGTTGTGGCAAAGTGTGAAAAGCAAAACCTATTTTACAAAGGAAAAACGTTTATGGCTATTTGAAATGAAAATGAAAGGAGAAAGAAAGATGGAGGGTTTAATATGGACGACAAGTAAACTTACCTAGACCACTCAGAGTTTGCCACCTCACCCCACTCACCACCACAACCAATCACAACACCCCATTCATCCACATCAGTTCCCACTCAAACCCGTTTATAACTAACCTTTAATTAATTATTAATTTTGGGCGGTTAACACTTTTTTAAACCCAAAACCAGATTAAAACCTTAACTATTCATCATATGAACACATTTGGGGATTTCTTAATTACTTGAAATTAGTCCTTAATCTTTTCCAGATTTAAGATTAAGGGACTAATAACCAAAACCCCACCCTTAAACCCCATGCCACATCACTCACAAGCTTACATGATACACCCCTGCACACGTTTTTTGGGGAAGAAGACAAACTATGCAGAGAATCAACCATCCATAATGTATCTTACAACATAAGCTCATTTGAGGCACTTGATCAAATTGCCACCCACTTTACACCTCCACAAACAGCCAAAATTTCTTCACATGATCAAGAAAATTCAAAATGAAAGGGGAAAATTTGGAAGATCATATGCTAGGGTTTCCTTTATTTTTTAGCTTCTTAGCTTTCATTTTAGCCTATATAAAGTCATAGGACTGCAACATTTATCTTTGCTCTTGGTTTTTCCTTTGTTCAACTTTCTATAAATCCTATATTCAAGTTAATGAAATAGTGTTTGAATTTGTTGAAGAAAGCCAAGTGCCACCTTTAATATTCTGTTGTTATTGTTTAAAGTTTGTGAGTTTGAAGTTTCAAAACTTGTTTTTAAAGATTGTGCAAGAAATTACAAAAGTTTCAAAATCTGATATTTTTCTATGTTTTTTGTTCAAACCCTTTGGAATTTTTGGGTCAAAGGTTGATCACATCACCTTTAAGAAGATTATCAAGGTGAGGTGAGATCATGGCTTGGGGATAATCAAGGAGTGGGGTGCAAAGTTGAATTAATCAGTTTTTTTTTCATTTCCTTTTTCTTATAATCTGTTATTTCTAACCTTGTTCTTCTTAGCAGCTTATTGTAAGCTTGTGCCTTGTTAAGCTAGGCACATAAGCTCTAAAATTCGTGAGTGTAGATGTACATTCATGAGGTTTGAGCCTTCTTTCCAAAAATCTGTTTGAAAGTGGTCATAAGTGATTTTGTGATTCTGCTGGTGTATGTGTTGTTTTTGTGATTTGAATCTTGTTCTTACTGCTTGCTAATGTTGTTATGATGCATATCTAAGCCTGGTTTAACCTGAAATACAAATTTGCTTGTTTAAATTTTGATTTAAAAAGTTTAAGGGGTGTTTGGGTTTATTACTTTAAGCTTCGTATGCTAGTTTGAGTAGGATTTAAGTGTTTTGTTTGAGTTGGTCTCTGATAATTAGGTGTTTGTGTGCTGTTATTTGCCATACTTGAGCTTTTAAACATCAAAATCTAATTTGTGCCATAACTTGCTTGTTTTTGCATATTTTAACCTAAAATCTTGGGAACACTTAGAGTGTATGCATGTTTAGGATTAACAAGTGCTTAAACAAGTTTGTGTAACATGTTTGAAAGATTTGAGGGTTTGAAATTGGGCTTGTGGTCAAATACATCAGTAAAAGGATCTTGTATTCATCATTTGTTCATCGGTTAACTTTTATAGCTTGAATCTTGGTCTAATCTTTAAACCAGTGCTTGAAACAAGTTTATGTATGCTTATTTGAGTTTATTATAGCTTCTCTATGCATCTGGTTCAATTTGGTTGGATTATTATTGCTTAATCTACTTATTTCTTCATAACTGCTTATTGTCCATGTATGGGCAATGTATGATGCTGTTTTGAATTAACTGTATCAATTGGCTTGGTGAAATTATGTTTTCTTTGTTGATTTTTACTCCTTATAACCCACTGGTTATAAGGGTGCCTTGTTTGTTCATCAGTTCCAACAAAAGTCCACAAAAGACAAAAAGTCAATTAAGTAAAGTAGTGAAAACTTTGCCCACTGCTGGACACCCAAAACTAGCCACTACAAGTGTATTTTTCAAACAGCTTATCAATAAGCTATAATAGCTTACTTACACTTGTTAACCATAAGATTCAAAGCTATTTAGGGGTGATCCGGAGGTCGGGGAGGATAAAACAAGTGTTTAGACATTTTTAGAGAGATAAAGAGAAAGACTATTAATGTGTGTGTTTTATTTTAGAGAGAGAAGTGAGAATAAACAAATGGGAATCCCCACCCCTACATGGAAGTATGGAGGGGTATATATAGGCTAAACAACGAGTGACTTTGACAACTTGTCAATAGTAGTCCTTCCACGTTTTGCCTATCTGAATCTAATGTAATTCCGTAAATGACGCTCACATTTTAGGGCTAACAATCTTCCCCCAATGTGGAGACATACGGAATTACTAACAATATTCCTAACAAGTAAAAATACAACAAAATAAATTCTTCCAAGGCGCTTCCAATGTTGAGGATGTCTTTTAACTCTTGTCTTCATAACTTGTACCTCAGCTTGAATCCTCTTTGTCTTTGCTTGTTGTGGAACAATTGTAGTATGCATGATTTGGATTAACTTCCCCCCAATTCATGCAGCATGTATTAAAAAACTTTCTTCATAGACTTCTTTTTGATGGAGTTTCTGAATCAGCTTCCCCCCAAACCAATATCTGCATCTTAAGAACATTCAGACACTTTGATGTAGTTTGAACAATCTTCTAGCTCATCGTTTTAAGTACACAGCGGAAATTTGTAGAAGAACCACACCAAATAACACTTCTTCTATATTGTTTCATGTCGTTTAGGTTTTGGTGATAATCTGTTTGGGGTAACATGCATGAAATCAGCAACAAAACTTCTCACTCTTGTAGAATACTTCATAAAAATCATATAAAGTAAGTAGATACCATTCCATGTACACTACTTCCCCCTGGAAGTTGATCCGATTACTTCAAGGTACACGATCTTCCCCCATGATGATTTCGAAATCTCAGAAGCATCATTATCATGGACGTCCATATACTCGAGAAGTTCTTAGTCTTAAGCAAATGTCTTGAAAAGTTTTGAAAGTCGTTGAGAAACTTTGAAATATTTTTGCTTAGACTATAAAGTACCATTGTCGTTATTAGGCTCATAAATATCCCGTGAGAATGGATTGCTGATTCCATCTCTCTCTGTCTAACTTATCAACCTCGAATTCATTCGGCTATTTTTTGTGACGACATGTGAAATAAACCCGATATTCCAAACTTGAAACTGAAGTACAATCCCCCAAATTTGTTACTTAAGCTTGCACTTATGTCGATTGAAAAATGATGCAGAAAAAGGTCTCTTATACCTCTTGAAGTTATCCACACGAGCAATTGCGTGTGACACCCAAAAATGATAGTTATCCATGTCGTCGACCATCCACCCCTTGACAGTGGAAACTATATAATTCAAGTCTCAATCATAAATTTAATGGCCCAAGCAAGTCATCAATCGATAGACTGGGATTGAAGAAAAGGGGTAGAAAAATAGAAGGAAGGCTCGATGATGAAATAAGTAGACGCCTTCATGAAATCCCACTTCAACTTCAAATATAGAATACCAAATCCACTTCGTGATCACTTGTCTTTGTAGAATCAAAACTAGCTGTTGTCGTTTAAGTGAATCTTATAATTACGTTTCTCTTGTTCTAGAAGCTTAAGAGTTTTGTTATATTTCTGTTGATAATCGTCCTTTTTGACGTTAATTAAACACCCTTTGTACCCCTCAATCTCATTGGTTTTTTGAAGAAGTTGAGCTCTATAGCTATCAATGGTCTCACTAGATTTGATTAGAGCAGCTTTGCATTCTTCAAAATTTTGAGTGAGCGTACCGTTTGCCTTCTTTAATTGTTTTTTTCTTTTTCAAGTTTCTTTGACATCGTTTTGTAAAGAAACAATTAAGTTAGCAAGCGCAATGTGCTCCTCATCATCATCATACTCGTTTGCATGTTTATCATCCTCAGACTCATTATTGCACATGTATGATGAATCGGGTGTGGTATTGCTATCAACCGTTTCCATCATACATGTGTCATTAATGGCTTTGAGTATCTCACAATGCTCATGAGTATTACCAATTACATCATATTCCTCTTCAGTGTGTACCTTATCGATTGGCTCAGTATGAAAGATAGGACCTTTGTCATCTTCAGTGACGTTGAGAACTTCTTCAACGTTTACCATGTACGAGTAATGTGCTTCAAGTTCTTGATCAGAAGCTTCATCATCAGTGTCATCAAGCATGGCTCCTTCCTCAGCCGACAATTTAACCCCACCTTCCATCTTCTTGCAAAGCAGCATCTTTTTCTTATGATAACCAGAGTCCGTAACTAGTTTCGGCTTTCTGCATTCCTTTGCCATATGCCCATAACCTTGACAATTAAAGCATTGAATCCCACTTTGCTGAACCACTTGAGTACCTATAGTTTCCCTATTCCCAGCAGAAGTAGCAATCCTCTGAGCATCATACTTAGCAGTTTGTCGATCATACCGTGTAGAACCCTCAACATGTGTTGGATTACGTCGATCATACCTTGGAGGAGTTTCATCACGTTGACGTGTTTCATACCTTCGAGGACTCTCAACACATTGGTTCCTTGTGTTAGATGATGTTCGAAGATTATTGTTGGTGGGTTTAAAGATTTTCTTGTAGGTCTTCATAATGAAAGCAATTTGTTGTTTCATCTCCATATCCTTTTGAGCTAGATCTTCATCACTGTCCTCTTCAGATGATGGCTCAGGTGATGGTGATGGTATTGTTGGTTCTTTGTCTCGTGATCTTATGAATACTTAGATGAAGTGGAGTATCTTGGTAAAGAGGATGTGGTGGAGTATCTTGGTGATGAGGATGTAGTGGAGTATGATTTTGGAGCACGAGAGCGATGATCTTGGACATGGTAAGTGGTAGACACCAAAGCAAGTGGATTAGTAGTCTTTGCTATCCTTTCAGCTCGAAGTTCATTTGCTTCATTTTGAAAATGTTTCAAAATGTCAAAGATCATGTGATAGTTGACCTCGTCTAACTTACTCTATTGTTTCACACGTTTTACACTTTCCATCATAATCAACCTACCTTGGCCTTTATTAAACAACTAAGGAAAATCAAAAAGATAGAAAATAACAAGATGCAACAAGGAAGAAACTTGTAAAGAAATCTAAGACTTACATTAGGGCTTGTGTGTCATGAATGTTCATCACCCTCAAGTTTCACGTTCCCCATGCCAAGCTTAAAAACAAGATCATTGTTAGTACAAGTTAGCATAACAAACATTTACTCATGTGGTTCAATTAATCACTTAAACTCCCTTATTCCTACGAGTATCTCTTATATTTTATTGATGTCGTGAATGATCACGAGGATGCATTGTTGACTTATTTCGATAATTTATTTAGGCTGAAAGCAAAGTAGGACGATTTGATCAATAGTTAGCTAAAGGACAAACTCTCTTAAAACTGCTTATTGGGATATCAAAAAGTTCATATCTTGGCATAACTTGGTTCACGATTTGAGACCTTTCTCGGGCCGATATTTGGCATGTACTTCATACTTCATATCTTCGAGAGACGTTTTTGAGATAATGGTCTTCTCTTCGTTATAAAGTTTCTTCACTTGGAGACTTTTGAGGGGTACTCCAGCTTTGTTGACCACGACTTCATGATTATTTCTTCAATCTCTAATTGGGATTTTGAGATACAATGATCCGCCTCCTTTTCGGACTTGGATCTATTTATCCTCATACCTTGTTAGGGTCTTTTCGGATAGACTTCTCCATGATCTTTATGGGAGTTGATTGCTTTTTGTCGTGAGTCTTGATCCTTCATATTGATTTTGGGAATAATGCTTTTCACATCACTTTAGATCTTCAGCAATAAAATGGAATCCTCATGCCTTGTTAGGGCCTTTTCGGACTCGCCAATCTTCGCTCCCCGCTTCATAAGTTATGCCTTGGCTATGAACTCTTATCATTACCGAGTAACTATTAAACGATCTTGGGCTAGAAGCTAAGTAACTTTTCAAATCGTACGACCTTACTTATTGTAGATAATTTATTAGCAAGTGATGGGAGAAAAAGATCATAATTAACTCACATAAGTTAATGAGAGAATACCAAACTTGTAACCAACTCTATCATTTCTCGTTCTCCACAATTTACAAATGTCAAGGAATGAGACTCGTGGATGCTTAGCCTAATAAACCAATTAAGGTCTACATGGTTAAGGATACTAGCTAGAGTGAACTTGGATAAGTAAACTCGGGTTGAGTCAAAATATTCACAACGGGCCTAATATATCTAAGATATCTAAACTTGCTAAAACCATTTTATTAAAATGCTAGAAAGTAACAAAAATAAAGGAGACTACAACTAGGCCAAAATAGATTAAAAATTTTGAAAAATGTCGAAAAATTGATTTTCCGGTTAAAATGAGGGCAAATACAAGGAAAAGACCACTTAACTTCGATAGAAGTCCCCCCTACACTTAATATAAACATTGTCCTCAATGTTTAAGCATGTGGGAGTAAACTCCCCTACACTTAGGACATTGTGCACTTTGTTTAAATCTCGTTAAGGAAAAGACAACTAAAGAGATTCCTATTTTAATATTGAGAAATATAAAATAGTGAATCGAAAAGAGTTTAGGATAGAACCGGGAAGAAGGGAACACGGAGTCACGGTTCGTCAAAAGTCATCAAGAGTGTGTTTTTGAAGCTCTAATCCCTGCACATGATAAGAAAGAAAGCAAGAAATACCACGGGGCTCCCCTACACTTATGGTGAAAATAGATAGATAATTGAGTTGCCTCCCAAAAAGCGCTTGTTTATATTAACCGAGTCACGAGCCTGACTCATCCCCGAATTAAATGGTCCATGGGGAAGCCTCGAATGTGATACCGGGATCAAAGACCTTGTCCTCGTTCCCGGTTGACATCAACAAAGGAGAGGCGGGGGGATAAGTATTGAAAGGGAGAAAGTTCCTTTCGACATACGAAAAGTATGTGAATTCAAGGTCCACGGGAGGTGGGTTGGGTAAAGTACGCACATTGTCCTCCCCCAAAGACAATAGATGCTGAGCAAGCGGCAAAGCCGTATTGTTATCAATCATAGCATAATCAATGTCACCTCCCGTGTAAAAGAACTCATCCTCCGTGATAGTGGCTAAAGGGGAGGATGAAAGGTGCTCGGGAGGGGGACTTGGGACAATATCTTCTTGCAGCAAATTATCAAAAATAATGTCCCCCTCCGTGTCAGAATCATCAATACCTGGAGGGATCGAGTGGATGTCGATTTCTTCCAGCAATAGGTCATTATCTTCAACGGGAGGAATAGATGGGGGTAAAGACTTGGAAAGAGGAGGAGAAGTCAACGCTTCGATTTGAGCAATAAGAAGGTGCACTTTCCGTAATCTATCGCGAAGAAGTACGTCTTCCACCTCATCCACAAGATCATGTTCATCAGTGAACTTCTCGTAAACTGGAGAGAATAAATCGTCATTGCCCGCATCTCCCGGTGGAGATTGAGAAATTTCAAAAGTGAAATTCTCATAGCTTGGAGAAAAATCGTCATCACTAGGATCGACCTCTTCCGTAAGAGCAACGTCGTCCTCAGGCTCCATAGCAGGTAAGTCACAAACCTCATCATCCAATACTTTGTCGAGACCAACATCACTAAGCTCATTCAACGAATCTAGATCCTTAGATGCAGTAGGAACATCGACAGTAGGAGCAGCAACTTCAGAAGATTGGTTGAAAGTGTAGACATCATCGTCGTCGTCATCATCATAATAGATGGGTGATAGGTGTGAAAACACCCATCCTTTTACCACTTAAATCGGGCTAAAACAAGACCAAAACACGTATTTAATATCATTTGTTTGGAATTATGCGTGGTTTTTGTGTTTATTGTGTTTTCAGAGTCAACCGGATGAATAATGAAGAAAACATGGGATTGCACGGGTTTTATCAAGGAAAAAGACTCAAGACGAAGTCTATTGTCCAAGAGATGCAAAAGATTTGAAGTCATTGTGCCTATTTGAAGATTTATCAAAGAATAGAGCCAAAGATGGAAGATTCATATATGTCGAAGAACTCGAGTCTATTAAATAAAAGATTATAAGACGAGTTGGAATTATTCACCGACACTTCTCAAATCCAAGTCGGAAACGTTTATTTAAAGACGCATGAAGACTAAAGAAGAAAGAAGAGAAAGGAGCCCAACCAAAGCCCAATCACAAAGCCCAACACCATACACACGCCTATATAAAGCCATTACTTCACAAATTTTCACACACTTAGTTTTAGTTTTTTAGTTTTCATTCTCTCTAGTTTTAGAGAGAGAAAGTTTAGAACTTTCTCTCACTAGATTTCATCTTTTTCCATTCAAGATCAAAACTTTGTAGTACTTTTCATTAATCAATATCAAGTTTTTATTTGTTAATCTTTAATCTCATCCTTCCTTTCTTTTACTTTTATTGATTTTGGTACAAATCTCGTATGATCCGTGTTATTCATCAATGATTTGTGCTTAAAAAGTTGATTACTTTTTATGTTTCCTTAAGTTTATACACTAATAAGCTTTAAGATCCTTGTTCTTATTGGCTTATTCGTTGAATTATCTTATTTACTTTTTAAAGTTTTATAAAAAAGTTCATTTCTTTATTGATTCGATTGATAAGTTGTTTATTTGAAGTTAGATAAGTTGTTCTTAGTTCTTATTTGATTAGTATTTCATTGGATTCGAGTTTGTTTTGGGAGTTAGCTTATTCTAATAGCTTATTTCTCTTGCTTTTGATTCGAATTTGTTCCAATTTCGGAAAGGGATAAACCCTTTTCCGACCTGTTTTTCCGATCAGCAACACCCCTTCTTTCCGATCGTACGATCGGAAAAGGGTTTTGGTTTTCCGATTGAGTCATTTTCGAGCATTCCGATTGGGAAGTTTTCCATATTCCAATTACACCTATTGGCAACATTCCGATTGGTATGTTTAGTAGATTCCGATTAGTGTTGATTCAAGTATTCCGATTGCCACCTTTTCCCCATATTCCGATCCGTTTGTCTCTCCCATATTCCGATCTATAGATCGGAATACTTTCCGATTGCCCCTAGTTTGTTTATTCCGATATAGTTGTTTTGCTTTACTCTGTTCTTACTTTCTTTTAGTATTTTCCAATTTAGTTCTTATTTTTCACAAAGTTTCCAAGTGTTAGTTTTTATTGAATGTCCATTTATTTTTCTAAGATAATAATTAAAGATTTCAAACATTTAAATTTTAAATTCGTCTTTTCACTGTAATCATTTAAGCCTTTGATTTTACTCGTCGACACTTAATTTCTTGTCATTAGTTTAAAATAGATAAACAAACCAAACTCCTTTTTATTAACCAAGAACAAATCATTCCACTTAAAGCCGAGATCAATTCGAGAGGATATCGAGAGAATATTATTTTGAACCTATACAAAAAGCGTTGTATAAAATGGCGCCGCTGCCGGCTCTTCTCGTTAAGATCAAAAGTTTTTTGTGAGAACTTGGATTTTGGGATCCGTTCCCCGTGAACGTTACTTTTTCAAAAAAAATTTCAAAAACAACTAAAAAATATAAAATTTTCAAAAATACAAAAAAATAAAAAAACAATAAAAACCAAAAATATTTTTGCTTTGTTTGTTCGTTCTTTTGCAGGTGTATGCGCACTCGATCCACGTCATATCAAGAGCCCGAGCCTCTCGATCACTTAGACATGGCCGGTGTACCACCTCCAAACAATAATACCAACAACAACCCGCCTTTCAACAACATGAATAATAACAACAACAATGAGCCCCTTCCGGATAATCGCCCGATGATTGAATTGCTGCAAGCTCATGTCGATGGCAACACGGATCCAATTGTCATACCTCCAATTGCCGCCAACAACTTCGAGCTAAAATCAGGCTTTATCCAGATGGTATCCGCTCAACCATTCTTGGGACGAACCATTGATGATCCACACGACCACATCAAGAGATTCTTGCAACTCACCAACACGGTCAAATTCAATGGTGTTCCACAAGAGGTTATAAGGTTACAACTTTTTCCCTTTTCTTTAGAGGGACAAGCCCGGCATTGGCTTCCTAAGGAACCGCCACAGAGTATTCTCTCGTGGACGGATTTGGAAACAAAGTTTATCAACTACTTTTTTCCACCCTCTCGTACTACCGATTTGCGGAATGAGATCATAAATTTTGAACAAAAGTACGATGAGTCATTCAGTGAATCTTGGGATCGCTTTAAAGATCTTTTAAGAAAATGCCCACAACATGGTTTTACCAAAGTACATCAAATCAATACTTTTTACAATGGTTTAAGCATGAGTGACCAAGATTCACTGAACAGTGCCTCGGGGGGTAATCTATTGGCTAAGACTTCCAATGCTGCTTGGGATATCATTGAGAATAAGTCTCGTGTGCAAACCAAGAGTGTTAGGACCAATGTCGCTAGTGCTAGCACTAATGACAGCGACAAGCGACTCGATAAAATCACTACGCTTCTTGAATCGCTTGTCACCCACACCGTCAGCAACAACAACAGCAACAACGCCAAAAACGCTCAAGTGAACGCTGTAAGCCAACCTTGTGAAATATGCGGTGGTCCTCATTCTTACACCACTTGTACCGCCACCCAAGATTACCCTGCAGAGAATGTGAATGCAGCATATGGCACCTATACTCAACCTGCTTATCAAGCAAAACCTCAAGGTGACCACCACTTACTTAGCTACCGCAGCAACAACTATCTCTCACCACCTGGTTTTAATCCTAACAACCAAAACCAACAACAAAACCTCAACCGCCCTCCTCAACAACAACAACAAACTCGTACACCATACATCCCTCCTCACAAGCAGCAACAACCACCTCAACGAAACACCCAAGTCTACCAGCAACCTGCTTATCAACCACCCGCATACACTGCTCCTTCAAACCAAACCCCCGCATCACATCAAGACATTGGAACCTACATGAGGACTAACGATGTGATCATGGATAATCTCCAACAGGAAGTGCGCAACTTGAAAGCAGACCTGATGAAACAAGGGAATGATCTGAGAGCTGATATGAAGAACACCATGGATAGTCAAACTAATGATCTGAGGAACATGTTGGCTAGTTTCTTCCAAGGTAATCAACCCTCTTCTTCGGGTACTCTTCCGAGTAACACCGTTGCGAACCCAAGAGGGGAGATGAAAGCAATCACCACTCGAAGTGGCAAAGGTACCAAGGAACCCGAGCTTCCTATACCTCCACCGGTGATTGTGACTAAGGAGAACGAGTCACCTGCTCCTATTCCTCATCCTTCTCCTTCCCCAATTTCTCCACCTCTTCCTTCTACCCCTCCTCCACCCGTGGTTGTGAGTGATCCTATTCCCCTAAAGCCTTCCTCTTCTTCCAATATACCTTATCCATCTAGGTTGAGGAAAGGGAAGCTCAAAAGCAAGGACGATATTCAGGTTTCGAATTTCCTTAAAATGTTCAAACAACTGAATTTCAATATCTCCTTCGCTGAGGCTCTCGCTCACATGCCTAAATATGCGAAAATGTTTAAAGATCTTCTGAGCGACAAGGAAAAGCTCCTCGATCTCGCCAACACCCAACTTAATGAGAATTGCTCTGCAGTGCTCTTAAGGAAATTGCCAATCAAGCTTGGTGATCCGGGTCGTTTTCTTATCCCTTGCAATTTTCCGGGAGTAGAGAATTGCATGGCCCTAGCCGATCTAGGTGCCAGTATTAATCTTATGCCTCTAAGCGTTTGGAAGCAATTATCTCTCCCAGAGCTACTCCCCACCAAAATGACTTTGGAATTAGCTAACCGTACGGTTGCTTATCCAGTGGGGATAGCCGAAGACGTCATTGTAGGAGTCGACAAATTCACCTTCCCTGCTGATTTTGTTGTCGTCGACTACGAGATGGACCCCCGTGTGCCACTTATTGTTGGTCGTCCATTCTTAAGGACCGGTCGCACTCTCATTGATGTTGAAGCCGGTGAGCTTATCATGAGAGTGGGTGACGATAAAGTAGTCTTCAACATGGGAAAGTTGTCTAAACAACCTTATTCCAACGAGAGTGTTAATTGTATTGACGTTCTGGATGAGGTTTGTGAAGCACACTTTATTGATGCTTGCAAAAGTATTCATTCCTCTCTTCCCAATGTTGAGACCGTGTCCTCCATTGATTCATCGTTGTCTCTATTTGGCGATAGTGATTTATTTTGGAACAATCTTGAAGATACCATGGGAGATGCGAATTTATCTACTAATGATTCTCCTATCGATGGGGATGAAGACATGAATTTCTTTGACAATCTTCTCAACGAAGACAATCCTTCGCCTCCATCTCCCACGGTCATTGCTATCGATACTCCGACTTTGAAAACGCCTCCCGTCGAAAATCCTCCGGATTTGGAACTTAAGGAGTTGCCGCCCCATCTCGAGTATGTGTTCCTTGATGAAGAAAAGAAGTCGCCAGTCATCATTGCTAAGGACCTAAAGGATGAAGAGAAAGCCCGACTTGTCGCCGTGTTGAAGAATCATAAGAAGGCTATCGCTTGGAAAATCTCCGACATTCGTGGAATTGATCCTCACTTCTGCACACACAAAATTCTCATGGAGGACGACTTTAAGCCCACAATTCAAAGCCAACGAAGGGTGAATCCAAAAATCCATGAAGTCATCAAAACAGAGGTTATCAAACTTCTTGATGCGGGTATGATTTACCCTATTTCGGATTCACCATGGGTTAGTCCAATCCATTGTGTGCCCAAGAAGGGCGGAATAACCGTTGTTCCCAATGAACACAACGAGTTGATTCCCACTCGTCTCGTTACTGGGTGGAGAGTTTGTATAGACTACCGCAAACTCAATGATGCCACGAGAAAGGATCATTTCCCTCTACCTTTTATGGACCAAATGCTTGAACGTTTAGCCGGTAATGAATATTACTGCTTTCTTGATGGTTTCTCGGGTTATTTTCAAATACCCATCGATCCCCAAGATCAAGAAAAGACGACATTCACTTGTCCCTATGGCACATTTGCTTACAAACGAATACCTTTTGGCTTATGTAATGCGCCCGGGACTTTCCAAAGGTGCATGTTAGCTATCTTCCATGACATGGTTGAACAAACCATGGAAGTCTTCATGGATGATTTCTCGGTCTTCGGGGATTCCTTCTCTTCTTGCCTTGCCAATTTGGAACGTATGCTACAGAGGTGCGAAGACACTCGCCTTGTTCTGAATTGGGAAAAATGCCATTTTATGGTAAAAGAAGGCATCGTGCTTGGACATAAGATCTCAAAAGACGGTCTTGAAGTAGACCGTGCTAAAGTCGATGTTATCGCAAAGTTGCCTCCACCTTCAACCGTGAAGGGTGTGAGAAGTTTTCTGGGTCATGCGGGCTTCTACCGTCGATTCATCAAAGATTTTTCTCAAATCGCTCGCCCGATGACCCACCTCTTGGAAAAAGATACTCCTTTTATCTTTTCCAAAGAGTGTCTCGAAGCCTTCAACTCGCTGAAGGATAAGCTAACAAAGGCACCCGTCTTGGTTACCCCTAATTGGGAGCTTCCCTTCGAGTTGATGTGCGATACTAGTGATTTTGCTATTGGAGCGGTTCTGGGACAAAGAGTGAACAAACACTTCCAACCAATCCATTACGCTAGCAAGACAATGACAGGGGCACAATTGCATTATACGACAACCGAAAAAGAGCTTTTAGCTGTTGTCTATGCCTTTGAAAAATTCCGCCCCTATCTTGTCCTTTCCACCACAATTGTGTATACCGATCATTCCGCGTTGAAGTACTTGTTGACAAAGCAAGATTCCAAACCAAGACTTCTTCGCTGGGTTTTGCTGCTCCAGGAATTTAAAATCGAAATTCGCGATAAAAAAGGAGCAGAAAACCTAGCCGCGGATCATCTCAGTAGACTTGAGGATCCTTACCAGGGGGATCATCCGAACAAAGAAATCAATGATTCTTTTCCCCTGGAGACCTTAATGTCTATCAACTCGACTGCTGATGAAACCCCGTGGTTTGCAGACATTGCAAACTACTTGGCGGGTGGAATCCTCGTTGACGGGTTAACATCCCAGCAAAAGAAGAAGTTCTTCAAAGACATAAAGACTTACTTCTGGGATGACCCGTATCTTTTCAAACAATGTGCCGACTTGATTATTCGCCGATGTGTTGATGGACCGGCAGCTTTCGAAATCCTTGATGCTTGCCACAAAGGACCCACTGGTGGTCACTTTGGTCCCAACTACACCGCCAAAAAAGTGTTTGATTCGGGATTTTATTGGCCCACCATCTATCGTGATGCTCACGAGATGGTTAAACGATGTGATGCTTGCCAAAAACAAGGCACGATCACACATAAAGACGAGATGCCTCAGAATTTCATTCAAGAGTGTGAAATCTTTGATGTTCGGGGTATCGACTTTATGGGGCCATTCCCTTCATCTAAAGGAAACAAATACATCCTTGTCGCCGTTGACTACGTCTCCAAGTGGGTTGAAGCAAAAGCTTTACCTACTAATGATGCAAGGATGGTTTGTAACTTTTTGAAATCGCTGTTCGCTCGATTCGGCGTTCCTCGTGCTATTATGAGTGACCGCGGGACTCATTTTTGCAACGATCAATTTGCAAGAGTCATGGCGAAGTATGGTGTCAATCACCGTCTTTCCACCGCCTATCATCCTCAAACCAATGGGCAAGCTGAGATATCCAATCGTGGATTGAAGCGAATTTTGGAGCGTACTGTGGGAGAGCATCGTGCCGCATGGGCCGATAAGTTAGATGATGCTCTGTGGGCTATCCGTACTGCTTACAAGACCCCGATCGGTTGTACACCTTATCGTCTTGTGTACGGGAAAGCATGCCACCTTCCCATCGAGCTGGAGCATAAGGCGCACTGGGCCTTAAAGTGGGCTAACTTCGACATCAACAAAGCCGGTGATTATCGCAAGATTCAACTCAACGAGCTCAACGAACTAAGAAATGAAGCTTATGAGAACTCGCTGATTTACAAAGAGAAGACAAAGATCCTCCATGACGCAAAAATCAAGAACCGAGAGTTCCATGTTGGTGATCAAGTCTTACTTTTTAACTCTCGGTTGAAGATCTTCTCTGGCAAGTTGAAGAGCCGCTGGTCTGGTCCATTCACCGTCGCCAACGTCTTTCCATATGGGACCATTGAGCTTTCTCAACCAAATGGGCCCAATTTCAAGGTGAATGGCCAGCGTCTGAAATTGTACTTTGGTGAGGACACCTCTCAGGAGGTGATTCCATCCCTCACCACGTTCCCCATGAACTAAATTTGGGTCGAGTCAGGCTCGTGACTCGGTTATCAAAAACAAGCGCTCCTCGGGAGGTAGCCCGAGTATCTATCCTTTTATGTTTTTACCTCCTAAGTGTAGGGGGACCTACATAGGTGTTTGTTTTTGTGTGGTGATGTGATTACAGGGATAAATGCACTCTTGGAACCTTTGAAGAACCGTGCTCCCGTGTTATCCGAAATCCGGTTCTATCTCTCAACTATCGTGATTCAATTTTCTTCATTCTCACATTTGAAATTGATCACTTTAGTCGTCTCTTCCTTAACTCGAGTTAACCAACGTGCACAATGTCATAAGTGTTGGGGAGACTTTTCCCACATGCTTAAACATTGAGGACAATGTTTATCTTAAGTGTAGGGGGACTTCTATCGGAGTTTTAAGTGGACTTTTCCATGAAAATGCCTTCATTTAACCGGAAAATCATATTTTTCGACATTTTTCAAATTTTTTATTAACTTTGGCCATTTAGTCGTAATTTTTAAATTTTTATCGTTGCTTTCATATGTATATATCCCGCAATAAAGTCAAAAATTTTAATAAAGTGGTGTAGCTAGTTTTGAAATCTTTGACATATTAGGCCCGTTGCGTTTATTTTGACTCAACCCGAATAGACTTATCCAAGTTTATTCTAGCTAGTATCCTTAACCATGTAGACCTTAATTGGTTTATTAGGCTAAGTGTCCACGAGTCTCATTACTTGAGATTTTAAATTGTGGAGGACGAGAAATGATAGAGTCAATTATAAGTCGGTATTCTTGCGCAAGCTCACTTGGTGTAATTATTTGCCTATTCTCCCATCACTTGCTAATAATTTATCTGCAATAAGTAAGGTCGTACGATTTGAAAAGTTACTTAGCTTCTAGCCCAAGATCGTTTAAAAGTTGCTCGGTAATGATAAGAGTTCATAGCCAAGGCATAACTTATGAAGCGGGGCGCGAAGATTGGCGAGTCCGAAAAGGCCCTAACAAGGCATGAAGATTCCATTTTATTGCTGAAGATCCAAAAGTGATGTGAAAAGCATTATTCCCAAAATCAATATGAAGGATCAAGACTCACGACGAAAAGCAATCAACTCCCATAAAGATCATGGAGAAGTCTATCCGAAAAGACCCTAACAAGGTATGAGGATAAATAGATCCAAGTCCGAAAAGGAGGCGGATCGTTGTATCTCAAAATCCCAATTAGAGATTGAAGAAATAATCATGAAGTCGTGGTCAACAAAGTTGGAGTACCCCTCAAAAGTCTCCAAGTGAAGAAACTCTATTACGATGAGAAGACCATTATCTCAAGAACGTCTCTCAAGATATGAAGTATGAAGTACATGCCAAATATCGGCCCGAGAAAGGTCTCAAATCGCGAACCAAGTTATGCCAAGATATGAACTTTTTGATATCCCGAGAAGCAGTTTTAAGAGATTTTGTCCTTTAGCTAACTATTGATCAAATCGTCCTACTTTGCTTTCAGCCTAAATAACTATCAAAATAAGTCCAAAAATGCATCTTCATGATCATTCTAAGACAAAAAAAATAAAATATAAGAGATACACCTAGGAATAAGGGAGTTTAAGCATTTAATTAAGCCATGTGTGTAAGTGTTTGAATTGCTAACTTATAATAACAATGATCTTGTTTTTAAGCTTAGTTTGGGGAACGTGAAACTTAAGGGTGATAAATCTTCGCAGCACCGAAGCCCTAATGTAAGTCCTCGATCTCTTTGCAAGTTATTTCCACATAGCTATTTTCTATCCTTTTGTTTACTTTAAAGTTTCAATTTCTCTAGGTACTTTAATTTTTGTTTAGTAGTATTTTAATAAGGCCAAGGTTGATTGATTATGAGGAAAGTGTAAAATTGCTTTATCATTAAGCATTGCATGAGGGCATGGCAATGGTTAAGTGTAGGGGATTTGATAGGTGTGAAAACACCCATCCTTTTACCACTTAAATCGGGCTAAAACAAGACCAAAACACGTATTTAATATCATTTGTTTGGAATTATGCGTGGTTTTTGTGTTTATTGTGTTTTCAGAGTCAACCGGATGAATAATGAAGAAAACATGGGATTGCACGGGTTTTATCAAGGAAAAAGACTCAAGACGAAGTCTATTGTCCAAGAGATGCAAAAGATTTGAAGTCATTGTGCCTATTTGAAGATTTATCGAAGAATAGAGCCAAAGATGGAAGATTCATATATGTCGAAGAACTCGAGTCTATTAAATAAAAGATTATAAGACGAGTTGGAATTATTCACCGACACTTCTCAAATCCAAGTCGGAAACGTTTATTTAAAGACGCATGAAGACTAAAGAAGAAAGAAGAGAAAGGAGCCCAACCAAAGCCCAATCACAAAGCCCACCACCATACACACGCCTATATAAAGCCCTTACTTCACAAATTTTCACACACTTAGTTTTAGTTTTTTAGTTTTCATTCTCTCTAGTTTTAGAGAGAGAAAGTTTCTTTTTCCATTCAAGATCAAAACTTTGTAGTACTTTTCATTAATCAAGATCAAGTTTTTATTTGTTAATCTTTAATCTCATCCTTCCTTTCTTTTACTTTTATTGATTTTGGTACAAATCTCGTATGATCCGTGTTGTTCATCAATGATTTGTGCTTAAAAAGTTGATTACTTTTTATGTTTCCTTAATTTTATACACTAATAAGCTTTAAGATCCTTGTTCTTATTGGCTTATTCGTTGAATTATCTTATTTACTTTTTAAAGTTTTATGAAAAAGTTCATTTCTTTATTGATTCGATTGATAAGTTGTTTATTTGAAGTTAGATAAGTTGTTCTTAGTGCTTATTTGATTAGTATTTCATTGGATTCGAGTTTGTTTTGGGAGTTAGCTTATTCTAATAGCTTATTTCTCTTGCTTTTGATTCGAATTTGCTCCAATTTCGGAAAGGGATAAACCCTTTTCCGACCTGTTTTTCCGATCAGCAACACCCCTTCTTTCCGATCGTACGATCGGAAAAGGGTTTTGGTTTTCCGATTGAGTCATTTTCGAGCATTCCGATTGGGAAGTTTTCCATATTCCGATTACACCTATTGGCAACATTCCGATTGGTATGTTTAGTAGATTCCGATTAGTGTTGATTCAAGTATTCCGATTGCCACCTTTTCCCCATATTCCGATCCGTTTGTCTCTCCCATATTCCGATCTATAGATCGGAATACTTTCCGATTGCCCCTAGTTTGTTTATTCCGATATAGTTGTTTTGCTTTACTCTGTTCTTACTTTCTTTTAGTACTTTCCAATTTAGTTATTCTTTTTCACAAAGTCTCCAAGTGTTAGTTTTTATTGAATGTCCATTTATTTTTCTAAGATAATAATTAAAGATTTCAAACATTTAATTTTAAATTCGTCTTTTCACTGTAATCATTTAAGCCTTTGATTTTAATTGTCGACACTTAATTTCTTGTCATTAGTTTAAAATAGATAAACAAACCAAACTCCTTTTTATTAACCAAGAACAAATCATTCCACTTAAAGCCGAGATCAATTCGAGAGGATTCCGAGAATCGAACTTTCATCATAGAATGTCGCAAACATTAATGGGACGAGTCCAATTAGGAGTGACGTAGTCGGCTAACTCTTCCTTGATAACCTCCACATCTTTAAGAAGCTCATACAACAACTTTTGTTGTTCATCGCCCCGAGTATGTTCAATTTCACCAATTCTATCCGATGCTGTAATTAAACATTTTGGTGTAGAAAAGAAGGGAAAACGACTAAATTGGCTCAAAAAGGTGTCGGTGGTTTTCAAGGTTTCGTCCACATCAAGCAACGGTTGCCTTTCCTGATGTAAGTCAACTCGAAGTTGAGCTATACTTTCTAGAATGTCATTCAAAGAAGTGAGTTGTTGATCAAGACTAGTTTGCTGAGAGGATTGATGATTGAGGGTGTGATGTGGGGGTTCAAAATGTTGAAAACCTGAATTATAGCATGGTTGTGGCTCATAGTAGTTCATCGGTTGAGAAGAATTAGAAACCGGGTTTGGTTCAAAATAATCCATTGGTGAAGAAAACTGAGGACACGGATTTTGCTCATAATAATTCATTGGTTGACAATAATAGGTATCGTGAGGACCCTCAGAGTTGTTGCAAAATGGGTAAGGAGAAAAATCAGGTGCGTCTTGTGGATAGCTATTTTCATTGTCATAATTGTACCCTGGTTCTTGCCCGTGACCATACGGGTATCGAACCGGGCACGAAACATGCCAATGAGAATCGCTTCCACAATAGATGCACGGGGGAACAGGAGGTGGGTTCAAAAAGAATGAATTAGTCGAGTTGCACAAGGGACAAAATCCGAATTGTGTGTTGTCGATATCGTTTCCGCACCGCTCACATGTACACCATTGACAAGAGTTGTTCCCAGATAATTGTTTCCCACACCGGACGCAGTGGACATAAAAATCCATAAAGAAAGATAGATGAGCAAGAAGAATATTTTTGGTGCAAAACTTTGAAAAAGAAATGCTTTTTAAGATTTTTCAAATGTTTTTGGATTTTTTTTTTGGACACGAAAAATAACGTTCACAAGTGAACGGGTCCCAAGAGCCAACGCGTCTCTCACAAAAACCGTTAATCTTCACGAAAAGAGCCGGCAGCGGCGCCATTTTAATGAATGGGTTTTACTAGTTGAAAAAGTTCGTTTCTCGGTATCTTCTCGAATTGATTTCCGGTTTAAAGTGTGACTCAGTTGTTTTTGGTAAAGATAATATTTTTGGTTGTTGTAAAATAAATGTGCAAGACTTTAAAATAAATGACGAGTAATTAAAACTAAAACTAGTTGAAACGTAAACGGTGCAATATTTAAAACTTTGAAATTAAATGACAAGAAATTAAATGACGTAAAATTAAAACTTAACGAAAAGTAAATTGACAATCAAATAAAAATGCAAAACGAAATTAAAATAGACTAAAAACAAAACAAGAAAAATTGTCACTTTTACTAAAACAAAATATTAAAATAAAATAAAACAAAACAACCAATCGGAATACACCCGATCGGAATCCAATCGGAATCCGATCGGAATGTACCCCATCGGAAAGTGTGATCGGGATGATGGGACATGAACATAATCGGAATATGCAAAAGGAAAGTCCAATCGGAATAAGGCTGATCGGAATACACAAAAAAGTGGCAATCGGGATAATGGAAAAAGTACCAATCGGAATGTATTAAACAAGGCTAATCGGAATGTATTGCAAAATACTTGCTGTCGGAATATCTTAAAACCCTATTCCGATTAGGTGATCGGAATAGGGGGGTGCAATCGGAAAATCAGAAACCCTTATCCGATCTATGTGATCGGAATGAGGGGGTGGTCGGAATGCTTGATCGGAAAAGGGTTTAATACCTTTTCCGATTTAAGTGGGATTCGAGAAAATAAGCTAGGCTATAAGCTATAGGAATAAGCTAACACCAAAACTTAAACGAATCTAATGTGAAAAAGACTAAATAAGCTCAAATAACAACTAATCCAAACTTAAAATAAGCAAACTTTTAAATCAAACCATAAAAAGATGAACTTTTTAAGAAAACTTTAGATCAAATAAGCATTAAGATGAAAATAAATCAAGGATGAACATGAATCAAAGATAAGCAAGATAAGAAAGGTAGAAGAAGATGATTAAAAATAAGAACTTGATTAAAAGAAAAGATTCAAAAATTAAAACACTTACTTGAATTAAAAGTGCATAACATGAAATTAAAAAGCAAGAAAGTAATTAACAAGAAATAAAAATGGTGGAAGTGGTGGTTTGTCAAACCACCCAACAACTTGAAAATGAACTAAGCCTAATCTATATATAGGGGTGATTAGGGAGGAGCTTAGAAAGCTTCCTCCTTCTTTCCTATTTTCCTTATTTGCACACTTAAGTCCTTTTCTTCTTAATTGTTTGTTAATCTTGGACTTAATGACTTTGTCTCGGGATTTCTTTGAACTCGTCTTGAATTTTCTTCATAAATAAGACTCGAGTTCTTCGGCTTTTAATAAACTTCCGTCTTTTGACTTTTTCTTCGATTAATCTTCAGAATTGGTCTTGGACTTCCGTTCTTTTTCCACTCTTGATCTTTCGACTTCATCTTTCGTCTTTTTCTTCGATAAAAGCCCGTGAATGCCGTGTTTTCTCCACTTTTCACCTTTTCGTCCTAAATCACAACAAAAACACAAACCACGCATAATTCCGACATAAATGACATAAAATACACGTTTTGGCTCGGTTATTATTGTAATTAAGTGGTAAAAAGGATGGGTGTTTTCACACCTATCAAATAATGTAAATGATTAAGTCTTAAATCACATGTTAAATATTCAAGGTACATGTTTTTATTGTTCGGCCAATTCAGGGCAATCAATAAATAATTATTTACTCATTCTTATTCTTATAAACAAACAAATGGTCCTTAATGATCACGAGCAGGAATTTATCAAATTACAGCCTACACACGTGATTCACCAATTTATGAATGCTACATGTGCATCGGTCAATCCAAACGACATCACGTGAAACTCATAATGTTCATTACAAGTTCTGGATGTAATGATTGGAATAGATAATCTCCTTCGCGGACGCGAAGTTGAA
This sequence comes from Glebionis coronaria, assembly GCA_025667525.1. NCBI lineage: Eukaryota > Viridiplantae > Streptophyta > Magnoliopsida > Asterales > Asteraceae > Glebionis > Glebionis coronaria. The sequence continues at coordinate 322,613,680 of CM046875.1, read as the reverse complement.
AATAACCATGCCGTGGATCAAATCTTTAAAACATACGCTAGAACCTTGTAAATGATCGAACAAATCTTCCATTTCGAGTTATGGATATCGTTTTCGGTTGTCAATTTACTCAGTTCACAGTAATCTATAAATATAAGGAATGATAACACCATAGCTCTTCATGATGACGAGTTCGGTAGAATAAAATCTTTCTCCGACAACTCTCTCAGTTGTACGGTAATTCCTTTAATTTAGATGGTGCTGACGTACAGTGCACAAGCCACAGGTGCAACACCGGGAATATAATCAATACCTATTTCAATCTGCCTTAATGGCAAAAGTCTAGGTATTTCACCAACAAATACCTCCTAAAGTTTCAGATAACATAAACATCTTTTAATAAATTCATATTAGGTTCTTTCTAGATTATAATATATATGACTAATTCACAACCATTCATGGTATAATTTCAAGTCATCCATCAAGAATTATTTAGATCACTTTTGATAATCAACATCTTATCATTTAGGGGAATTCAATTCGAGTTCCCATCAATTAAGACAATGTCGTCATCTCATAATCAATCAATCCATTCTACTGGCACTATCAACTTTCCAGTTTCATTGACGTCGATAAGATGTGAACTTCTCAAAAGACTAATAGTAATTCATAATCCTTCACAAATTCAAGGATATTAGGAGACATAACTAACCTTAAAAGAGTAAGGTCAACGCATAATCTATGCGAGAGAATTTCAAATCAGATACATACGAAAACATTTAACGAATATGAATATATCCCATGTTTTCATAATTTGAGTACGCATTCGAAAGCTCCTCAGATCGTTACCCAGGTCATTCAAATGAAATCAAATCAAAAGAAATGATAAGAACATCGATACATCCAGTCGGGTATCAACACTCGGTAATCAGATACTTTTTCAAAGAATCTCGCCACGGGAGAATTAGACAAGAAGGAAATATCAATTGTCAAATAAGACAAGTTCCACAGATGAGTAAATTCGACTTAGAAGAATAAATAGTACGGGCACATATGTAGGTGTCCCTATCAATATGTCCCTATTCTTCACTTCTTTCAGATCTCATAAATTTTAATCTTTCACAATCTTCAAAGAAAATGTAGTGTTTATTCATTAGTTTTATGGTGACTACTAATCAGTCTTGCATGGTCCATTCCAAATTGTATGTAGGCGCGCAACTATATACAATTTCAAGATTAACGATGCAATACTCAGTTTGTCAAAATTTTATCGTCATGTTTATAATAAAACATTTTCATGCTCAATTCTTAAATAAGAATAAAAAATAATTTACAAAGATTTTCTTTGTTATAAAAACAATTAAGTTTTCCAAGGTGTTTCATAAACAACGTTATTTCGATAACGATTACTTATAAATCTCATTTTAAATAATCCTTACGGTGATGAAAATTCAATATTTATCAAGGGATACTATTTTATCTTTTAAAAACAATGAGTGATCTGCAAAAGAGTGATGAAAAGTCGTTCACCAAGAACTAACTTCAATATATCAGGAAATGAGCTTAGCCAATTAATCATGAGGTTCATGATCTCGATGGCACTCAAAAAGAATAATCTACAACGTAACTCAAATCAAGATGAGTACTTGTTCAATGGTTGCATCACTAATGCGAGCATTAGGAAGAAGCAAGAAAAGATAGATATCATCGATACATGTAGAATTTAGCAATCAAAGGTAGTCTTTTCATTAATCACAAACAAGTCAAATTGTACCATAACACATTACGTGTCACTATGTCATACAATTTCCAAGATCTCATCCTACCAACTGATGTCTCAATTAAGTTAGGGATTATTTTTAAAAGATACTACAATGAATACTAATCTACAATAGTCATTAGGTGTTCCACATGTCCCAGAAGATCCATCGGTCCCAATTCAGAAGAAGATTTCTTCAATTTATTTCTTGGACACAAGGCATCCTCGTCATTGGACAATGGCCTAGGAACAACCCTTAACACAAACTAACAATCAATTAAAACCTTATAATTCAATTACAGGACTTAACAACTTCCTCTTAACAATATCATATTCCATACGGGTTAGATTTTACTTTATTCAAGTTTCAATTAATGTTATACCCAATGCGATATCCTACCTCATTTTCCAATACTTACAACCTTATTCTTAGACCTTAATAGGGCAATAAAAGCTCGATATGAATCAACACTTAATTTCCAATCCTATATCTCTTACAACAACAATTATCAAATGAGTCACTAGTATGAAATGACTCATACATTCAATTAGACTTCTTGGAAAGGTACTAGTGGCATGAGGCTTTTGGGTAATGGTTCCAATGACAGCCTCAAGTGCAACTTTCACCCCTTTCGATTTCAATTTAAGAATTGGATGACAACGACTCAGATGACATCTTTCCAGGTGGTAACATTTGTCAAACTCCACTTTATAAGGAAAGATCGTCATGACATCGATATCAGATTTAATCTCGCCAATTCTTATTCAATATCACAATCAAATAATATCAACATTTCTACGAATATCAACCATTTGTTGGGATCATAAATATCCACAACTTGGTTTATATCTAGGATAGCTAGAATTCCTACGAGAATAGCTTCGATTAATTTACTAGGGAATTTAGGGTTCCTTGTGACAATCTACGTCGTATAAATACCTCGTATAAATATCAAAATAATCATCAAACAATCATGTAAAAAAATTACATCATATATATATATAATCCAAGTTATAGATATATATATATTAAAATAACACTTCTTAGTCTGGCCTTGTCGGTAACTCGGGAATTCTTCGGCACCATTATAGTCAAAATCTTTTTAGACATTTTTAGAAAAATGTTTATAGTTAAAAGATTTTGAAATGTTTTATTCAAAACCTTGGTTTTAAAAATATTTCGTTCTCTATAACGAGAGCTCTGGTACCAAACTGTAACAACCCCAAATATATACAACTCAATACAGCGGAAGACTAGTTGGTGTTACGGGATAGCACATTACTCACATCATAGACAACGATTAAAAGTCGCGTCGTTTTAATAATAAAGCATTTCCGTTCATAAATATCAAAATTACATAGCTCCCAAGTCATTGTATTTAATACAGGTTTTAAAAAACATTTGAATGGAAATAATAATTTAAGTGCGGGCCATGAATTCTTGTTGTCTTCCCGAGAATTACCTTCAAGTACCTGAGATAAAACATGTTAAAAGAAAAGGTCAGCGATAACGCCGAGTGAATTCATAGAGTTTAATAAAATCCATCAATATAACATTGGTATAAAATTATTACCAAAAATCATTTTTTGTACAAATCATCGTAATAGGCCATAAAATAGCCAAATTCATTTTATACAAATCCTTATCAAAATCATAATATAGGCTTTCGCCTTCAAAATCATTATACGAACCATTGTCGTTAAAACATCATACGATACGTTTTATAACATTGTATAGATTAAATAAAAACCCTTATATGAATATGGTTATATAAAACCAAAACACAAACATAATATCAATAGTATGACCCTATATTGCTAGTCAGGCAATACATCGTAATTCTATGCGTATAGCAGTATTTCGTTAATTGGATTATTATAAGCCGCATGACATTGTTACCTTACTACAACAAACAACGGGTAGCTAGCCCGAAAATCAATTTGCCCATCTAAGTTATCGTGTCGTCACAATAATCACGCTTGTGTAAATCTTCTCATACATAAATTCACTTACCAATCAATGTGGCACGACGGGGATCAACCGTCAAGGCGCGAACTGGGGTGATCGTCCCCAAATAGTACTATTATATGCATAAGCGTCTACCAAATCCCGTTAGTTCATAATTCATGCTAATGGGAATTTTAGTGACATAACCTAACTTTAATAATCCATTTCATTTCATATATCGGGTCATTTAATCATTCATCGAGTCATACAATCATTCGGGTCCAAATCAATAACAGACAGTCGGGACAACTAGTGTCCTATTTTATAAAAAACTAACATGTTATCTCCCTCGCGGGTTCATAAAACATTTCATAAAAACATTTAAAAGAGTGCGAGGCTATGAACTCACGTTGATGTGGGAAGGCGGTTATCGGCGATTCGGATGTACGGTACGTGCTTCAATCACGGAAACCTAGACAAATAATACTCGTCTTAGACTTTTGTACAATGACTTTATCAAAATAACAAATATGTATACATATGATGATTTTATATATATGATGATCAAGTGGGTTTACATATTCTCTTTTACTCATTTTAGTATTTATGTTTTGGTAACTTCTTACTAGTTTACTAGTTTTACCTATTTACGTGTTTTAGGTCCAATAAGCCTATTATAAGTTCATTAACTTGTATTAATCCATTTCTTGTATTATCAGTATTTATACTTTACATGTTGGGCCCAAATGGGCTAAACCCAACAAATAAGTTTATAAGTGTTTTCGCCCATTTTGTTGTATTATTAGTCCAATAACGTTAACTTAGCCCGTTAATGTCCGTATGTTATATAGTTCGGGTTTTATCGGTTTTTAATTGTTATATATGTTTATATATCAGTATATGAGTTTTAAAAACTTTACATTAGACGGGTCCAACCGTCTAAGTTTTATTTAACAAAAACGTTAATTTTACGGTAATAGCCGAAAAAGTCGTAAAAATCATGTTTATAGTTTTATAACTTATAAAACTTATCAAACTACCATTTTTATAAAATGTCCATTTATTTATCCTTATACATATTATATAAATGTATTATATAAGTTAGTGAGTTTTAATTCACATTTTATACTATTTTTATTTGAGTGCTCATATAATGCTATTATACTTTAATTTCCCAAAATCTGATTTTTATTTTTATGTTCACCAAAACAGCCATATCTAGAGTTCTATAGGAGATAGAAGCTCAATTTTTTTATGGAATAAACTACATGATATGTGCTCCATTTAACTCTTCTATGGCTACTGTTTAATCAGTCTCTAAATATTTTCTAAAAATCTTCCAAAACAGTCTATGCAGATTTGTACTCTAAACTTGTTTTGATCATATCTCACTCATCCTAATGATTCCATTGCATGTCCAACTCTCACATGTGTACAAGACATATTACTTACTGTATATCCATTAATCTATGCCATTTCAATCAGTTCATCACATGGTTCTTTACTGTTTTATACAGCCATCATTTTAAGCGTGATTTTAACCTTTTTACATATAGTTTTTCATCTTTTTACCCATGTTTATCAACACCAAATCCCCACACAATACTTTTATCATCATATATTCATCATATACATATACAATAGGAAATAAAATACATGATTACATAATCAAAATAAAAAGAGGATGGGGAGAACAATCTTTATACCACCATGATGATGTAGGTTATGATCAAGACATGGATTTTGATGGAGAAACTTGTGATAAACCAAGACCATCTTCAAGACCACCATTCTTCAAGAACTCCTTGTGGAAAATCAGCCCCAAGACACCAACAAAACTTCTCCTTGGATGTTAAAACTTGCACCAATCTTCATCTCTTTTGAAGGAGATTAACATATGTAAGTTATAACAATAGTTTGTGGTTAAATTTAGATCAAATGGGGTGTTTTGTGTGAGAGTGGGACGAAATCATAGAGAGAGGAAGAGAGAAAATGGAAGCTTTTGCATGGATGAAACGAGGTTGCTAGTTTGAGTTATATGGTTTTGTGGTGGAAGGCTTACAAGTTAAGCTAACTAGACAAGTGTTAGCTACTTGTTTAAAACTGGACACATAAGGGTGTGTGTTGGTGCTTAAACCGTCCCATGTGTGGGGGTGGGGCAAAACTTGTTTTTGTCTCATCCCCAATTATTTACGGGTACTCCTCGATTCTAGTTTCCTTGATTTGCGTGCCCTCGGGTCGTTTTACGAAAAACGTTTTTATAAATTATGAATCAACGGCACAAAACGCATTTAATAAAAATTGTCTCATCAAAAACGGAGTTCGAAAACGTAAATACGTAATCCTAAGGTTTCCGGTTTAGTCGTAAAAGACGTTAAATTAAAATCGTAAGTCCTAATCTCTTCTCGTAAATTTGTGAGTTTATGAACTAACACAAATTTAAAATCTCAAAATAATATTCACGGACAAATTTATTTTCTGAAATGTCGGACTGTCACCAAAACGGTGTATGTAAACGTAAGCACGTAACGTAGAATCCTCCGGTTTAGACGTAGTCAATGCTACTTCAAGACATAAATCCAAATTTCTTCCCAAAAATTAAGTGAGTTAATGTAACATTAAAATAATGTTTTTAAATAATATTTGAGAATAAAATATAAACCATAAATTGACGGATTGTCACATATAAGGTCAAACTCAATTGAGTTTGGTGGAGTTCTTAATAACAAAGCTATATTGGTTGCTCGAGGTTACAAACAAGCAATGGGTATTGAATTTGAAGAATCCTTTGCTCCTGTTGCAAGATTGGAGGCAATTAGACTATTCCTTGCTTATGCTGCTCACATGAACATGATCGTCTATCAAATGGATGTTAAGATGGTATTTCTCAATGGTGAATTAAGGGAAGAAGTCTATGTAATCCAGCCGAATGGATTTGTCAATTCGGAGTATCCTAATCATGTGTACAAGCTCAAAAAGGCTCTTTAAGGGTTGAAACAAGCTCCACGCGCGTGGTACGATCTCCTATCGTCATATCTCATCTCGGAAAGCTTCTACAAAGGCAAAGTGGACCCGACATTGTTCATTCTCAAGGAAGGCAACGACATGATACTGGTACAAATTTATGTGGATGATATAATATTTGCTACCACTACTCTAAAATTGTCTGACCATTTTGAGAAAATCATGTCCACACGCTTTAAGATGTTAATGATGGGAAAAATATCATTTTTCTTAGGATTACAAATTTCTCAAAATCCCAGAGGCATCTTCATTAATCAATCCAAATATGCTCTTGAATCTTTGAAAAGGCATTACTTTTAAAACTGTGACCCCGAAGATACTCCAATGGTAGAGAGATCCAAGTTAGATGAGGATAGGGATGGGATTTGTGCCAATCCTAAACTTTACCGTAGAATGATCAGCACCCTTCTCTATCTGACTGCTAGCAGGCCTGATTTGCAATTTGCTATTTGCATGTGTGCTTGGTATCAGGATCGGCCTACCGAAAAGCACTTACATGTTGTAAAAAGGATATTTCGGTACCTAAAAGGAACACTTCATCGTGGTCTATGGTATCCCAAGGACTCCTCTATTGCACAAATATCGTATGCAGATGCGGATCACGCTGGGTGTCAAGATACTAGATGTAGCACATCTGGCAGTGTGCAACTTCTTGGAGATAGACTGATTAGTTGGGCATCCAAAAGGCAGAAAAGCGTTGCGGTATCAAGTATAGAGGCTGAATACATTGCCATGTCCGGTTGTTGTGCTGAAGTTCTATGGATGAGATCACAATTAACTGACTACGGTCTTGGATTCAACCAAATTCTGATGTACTGTGACAACAAAAGCGCCATTGCCCTTTGCTGCAACTACGTTCAACACTCCCGGGCGAAGCACATTGACATACGCTACCATGAGCAAGTGGAAAATGGAGTGATTGAGTTGTATTTTGTCAACACTGAGTATCAGCTAGTAGATATGTTCACAAAGGCTTTAGATCGAGGACGTATCGAGTTTTTGATTGACAAGCTGGGCATGAAATCATTCTCACCAGCGACTCTTAAGGAGTTGGCAGAAGAATCTGCAGAATAGTAGTGGTAAACTATTCTCGAGTATCCTTTCATCGTGATCATGTATATACTTTATATATTTAAACAACCAAAAAGAAAAATACAAAAATATAAAACCTACAAAAAACATAAAAAATATAAAATCAAGAAAATCCAAAAATATTTTTCATTTTAAAAGGGCATCTCTTTTAGTACGATAATATTTACGACCTTAGAAACGTCGATTAAAATTGACACGGTACCATAAATATAGTTTGTATAAAAGTTGTACATATTTTAAAACATGCCCATATGGCTTGTAGTTATTTCTGACTGCAACCCGCTTTTCGCATTAAAGTCACAAATTTATTTAGAAAACGTTGGCTCACAACGGGAATTAATTTTCTCGGGTATGGTTTACTTTAAAACCTTGCAAGTGATCAAGTTTACTTTATAACTTGGTCTAATACAAATTAATGTACGCTTCAGTGCATTTATTTGTTAGAATAAGAGAAATCTTATTTCCACTAGAATCGTTCTTAAACACACTAAACGGAAAATGTCTTCACCGGTAATTAACTCTTTAAACAACGACTACATCTATTTAAATAGAACACGGGTCATCGTTTAAGGGGGAGAAAATATCAATTCGTCTTGGAAATAAATTGGTCTTAAAAAAGTTTTATGAAAAATACAAAAAGGTTTAAGTCTTGTCTATGTGATGTGTGTGCCCTATGTGTTAGGATGCTTGTTGCTTTTGGATATATTTTACATGCCTTAAGTCATTAAGATTAGGTACGTTAGTTGTTCAAACTTTTACGAAAGGTAAGAGGTAACGGACGTTATATTCCTTGTTTAATACTCAGTTCAAACAAGGGGGACTACAAAGTGCAATTTATTGCAGAGTTTAAAAAGTGTTGACCTAAGTGAAACACCCCCCCCCCTTTTCTCTCATTCTTCGCAAACACACAAACACATATACTTCCCTCTACATCCGCCATTTTCAAGAATCCCCAAAACTTTGATTTCACTTTGATAATTGCTGTTATCAAGTCTAGGTATTATTCATTTAATCTATTACTAATCTCCTCATATGCTTAAATTTATTCAAACAAACCCTAAACTCAAAATCTATCGTATTAGGGTTCGAAATGTTTTTGGTGATATAAACTGAAATTGATTGAGGGGAAACAATCAGTTAGGATAGATAAACATTGGGTATTGCTTGGATTTGCTTAAAACACTGCCTAGGCTCGTAATCAAACCAATCTGTGTAAGCCTCTTAAAAACCGCCCAGATTGCAAAATGTATTTAGGTATTGCGGAATGTTGATATTTGTCATTTCGAAATATGGACATCATTGCTATTGCGAAATGTGCTGCTTCTTTGGACATTGCGAAATGTGTTGGTTATTCATACATTGCGAAATGTGCTGGTTATTCAGACATTGCGAAATGTGCTGGTTATTCAGACATTGCGAAATGTGACCCTTGTTATTGCGAAGGTTGCGACAAATCATTATTGCGAAAAGTACTTTGGACAGACATTGCGAAGTGTTAGTTTAAAACAATATTGCGAAAAGTGCTTTGGTTAGTCATTGCGAAATGCCAGTTTACAATATTGCGAAATATGTTTAACCAGTATTGCGAAATGTAGGTTAAAAAAATTATTGCGAAATGTGAGACTTCTGGACATTGCGAAATGTGTAAACATGGACATTGCGAGATCAGGATTTTTTTTAAAACATAAAATCTGCTAAGTGTTGTACTCTTACCAATGTTGTAATAACTTTGTTACACTAAGTTTAATCCGACATCGTTTTATATGTTAAATCATAATGACATAGGATTAATACTAAGATAACTTAAGCAAACAAAATGAAGTGACATGACACATTTTTTTATGCTAAGTGTTTACATGCTATATGATAAATATATCTTTATCTATCATTTGCAAATGTTCTTATCTAAAAAGGAAAATGTCGATCATCAAAGAGCAACAACAACAATTGGATCTTCCATTGGTTCCACTTAGTGACAAACTACCTCTCGTAGAGAACAACTTGTGTCTCAAGGATGACTTTGATCCAACTTTTGCATCCTTCAAAATAGCAATGGATATTCTGGACATGTCCCCACTGAAGGATGCCTTAAGAGCAACAACATCTGTCCCTGAAGTATACATGCAAGAGTTTTGGGTAACAGCATCAATTTCTCAGGACAGACAGTTACCCAAGAAGACTATTAACTTTATCATCAACAAAAAGCTGATGATGCTTGAGTTGAGTCAGTTCAGGAAGCTGTTCAAGTTCCCTCGGTTAGCCAAAGGAGAAAAGTATGTGCCTAGCCCCAGGAAAAATGACATTCTTAGAGTATTTCGATCTCTGAACAATGAGGGAGAGCTTCGTAATCTTTCTCAGTTTCACACTTCACACATTGGGCAACCGTGGAAAGCAATTTTCACTATCTTTATCTGTTGCTTCACTTCAAAGTTTAGCGGATCAGATACAATGTGACCTCCTTAGGCTTTGATATTTTGGGGTCTCTACACTGGAGCTCGAGTGGATTATGCCTTACTACTTTGGGGGGAGTTTTGTTACCATTTTACTAACACCAAGAAGAAGTCTGAGCATCTTCCATTTCCACGTTTCACAAAACTCACCATAGATCACTTCATGAAGACTGTACCATCCATTGATAAGCAAGGAAATTTCTTCTACCATACACCAGCTAAGGACTTTCTGATGGAGCATATGAATGTTGATGGCATTTCAACTAAATATTCATTACGTCCAGCTCTAGTGCTTGATGTCATGATCAATGAAGGGATCAAGCAGAGTGAAGGATACAAACAAATGCTTAGGGATATTGAAGCACAGTTAAACAAATCAAAAGAAGATCCGTCTGCACAGCAAAAGGGTAAAAGGAAGAAAAACACTGCCAAACGCCAAAAGACTTCTTCATCAAAAGCAGAAGGCAAGGCTAAGGGAAAAATCAAATGTATGATGAAGATGAAAAGGAAGAAGCTATTCCAGCAACCATGTCTGAAGCCAAAAGGTTGAGAATATTACTTCAGAAGAGTAGGTTGGAGGCACTTTCTAAGGAAAAAGGGAGTGGGTCTAGATCAGAGACTGCTGACGAAATAGCCCGTGAAGCATTTGGAGATCCAGACAGGTCAAGTAACAAAGAAGAGGAAGAGATCAGAATGGAGGAAGGTTCCAAAGACCGATCAATCCAAGACGATGAAAACATAGAGGATTATATCAACTATGACTATAAAGACCAAACTCAAGAAGGTGGGGGAGTAGACGATATGGAAACAGATTTTTTGTATGGGGATGTCAACCTCAACAAACGGATCCCCACAACACCAGCAATGGTTGTACAAGAGGACGCTCACCTTACCTTGACTCCCATAAAACAACAAACACCTCCCGCACCCCCAATACTTAGCAATGTTGTGACAACCGTCACCTTGATCAAACCAACAATCAAACAGCAGGTACCAACCACCACCTTACAACCAATATCAACCACCACCATACGATCAGTACCAACCACCGCCCAAACGACTGTCCTAACACCACCACCAATCATCGAACAACCTATACTAACCACCACCACATAACTTGTACCATCCACCACCTCTCTAACACTTTTTGTTGCACCTCTACTATCCATAGTAAAACAAGTACCATCCACCTCCAATCCATTTCTTACTCTCAATGATGCAGTTATTCAGAACCTTCAAAAACAAGTGCAAGATCAGGCAGAAGGGTCACTAATCCTAATACAAGACTCATCAGAGAACAGAAACGTGAAGAGTCCAAACTCCATGAGGTATACGCCGACATCAAAAAACATGCAAAGCAGCATCAAGAGTTTATTGCTAAAAAGGAAGATCTTGACAAAGAAAATGCTGCTTTCATTGATTCCATTAATGATAATATGACCAACATCATTCAACGAGAAGTCAAGTCATATGTTAATCAGGAGTTAACTGAAAAACTAACAAAAGGTCTTTTAGGCCTTGAGTTAATGAAGACGTTGGAGACTCTCTTAACCAAGACTGAGTTACCGAAAACGAACACTCAACACAAGCTTCAGAGAGCTCTTGCTAAAGCGATACTGGAAGCTTCTCAAACATCAACATCAGATGACACTAAAGTTCACCAAACCACAAACAAAAGGAAACGTTAGGTGTCTGAAGATGAAGATGAGGAGGATGATGATAAGGAGGAAGATAATACTGATAATAATGAGGAAGAGGATGAGGATGACGAAGAGGAAGAGGACGAGGAGGAAAAGGATGAGAATGACGGGGAGGACGAGGATGAGGACAGTGATGGGGATGAGGATGATGATAATGATGACAGTAATGGTAATGGTAAGGGAGAACGGAACGGTGATGATGGTAAAGGTGATGATACTGATAAAAATGGCGAAGAATCTGAGAAAATGACGATGATGAGGAATCTGAGAATGATGAAGAGGATGAGGAAGAAAGTGATGCTGGTTATAAAGAAAAAGTTGTTGATGAGGAACAAAAGGAGAGTGAAAATGAAGAGGATGACAGGGATGATGAAACTGAAGACAACAGCGAGGAGGATTCACCATGCATATCACTAACCAGTGATGATGGCAGTAGAGAAAACCGACAAAAGAATCTCCATGGCACCTTCATCTCAAGACAATCTACCTCCAAAGACACAGGTAAGTTCACTGAACTGGTTCATACTACTATTTCACCAATAGAACCTGTAGAACCTATGCATGAAGACGAACCTACAACGTCTGTGGACCATCATTCTCCACCTTCCACAACTGATCAACATTACAACGATATGGATATTGAAGACACACATCAACCTGATCCTGAGTTTGTTGATACTCTCACCTTCGACGAGACTATTCAAGAGCATCCTTGGCTTACACAAGCAGCAACTGCACTTACACTCTTTGATAACGAAACGGAGGATCTTACACAATTACTCAATAATCCAATCGAGTTCTCTGGATTCCTAGTCGACAAATATGGAGTACCTACAATGGAACCTAACGTACTTCAAAACATGCTTAAAGATAAAAACCTTTGGGCTACTATGAAGATCGACAAAGACGAGGGCGAATACCATACCAATGAACTGATGAAAACAATGAGATCAACAGCTACAGGTGTTCAAACTCCAGTACTTCGTTCATTAACAGCCTCTGTTATTGCTGCAGCCAGGCACCTCCCAATGGAATACTTTGTCAACCATGATCTCGATTACTTAGACAAAGGCACGAACAAATGTGCTACATCATTAACCATCGGCAAAGCAGTAAACTTGGAGAATGTTCCTTGGATTGAAGATAAGGTTCCTGATGTGTTGGGAAATATCTGTGTATTTTAATTAAATACGTTATAGAGCAAATTTAAGAAATTACCCTTAGGAAAAGGTAATAAACCAAAAATAAGCTAAAGATGAATCAAATTAACACGAGGAGTGATCCCGGTTCGTTGTATACAAGGAACTTGTGAATTTGAGACTCTTGATTTAAATTGGACAATTGATTTGAATTCGGTTTTGGATTTTATCTAATTTAATCGTACAAATTTTAAACCTAAAGTGCATGAATCGTATCCCAAAATTAAATCTAAAAGACAATTTAAACTTTTTATTTTTTTTACTTTATAAATGAAAAACTATTTAAACAAAAATTATTTAAACAAAAATTATTTAAAACTAAATTATTTAAAAACTATATTAAAACAATTTAAATTTTAAAAGTAATAAAATATTTATTTATATTTTTAAACTAAAGTTTATTTATTTTAACTAAAGTTCTTAGTCTAATTATAAAAAAATTTATTTAATAAAAGTGAATAATAAGATTTATTATTTAAAATTAAAGACTTACAAAAATGACTTTATATAAAATGACAGTCCAAAATACAAAGGGTTTATTAAATATAAAAGGAAGGATAATACAAAAATAGCCCAGCCAAGATGGTGAAATCATTGGTTGTTGAACGAAAGGTCAAGTGTTCGAGCCACAGGAAAGGCGTTTTTGATATAGATTTTTTTTTTTGGAATTAGATTTTTTTTTCTACACAACAAATCTAACAAATAGTTTGATACTACTGAATGAATATTACAGATCAATAAAACAACAAACTACTGAAAACTAATTCAGTAACAAGAATGATCTAATTATCCTAAACTTTCAGTCGCATTCTTATAAAAATTCACAAAGCTCATTTTCAAACAACTTATAGTTTCCCAATTTCAAATTGTAACTCGAAACAAAGTTTAGATACATAAAAAAAATAAAGAAAATCAGCAAAGGACTTTAAGAGTTCGCAAGGTCAGAGAAATACAGGATACAAATTCAGTGAAATCCAACAATACTACAAGATCTAAAAGCAAACTAATGAATCTATAAATTCAGCCTAATAACAAAGGCTAGCATTCAAGCCTCTTAAAAACAGTAGCAAACATAGTTCAAACCCAGTAGAACAAATTAGTAGATCTAAAAATTTATCTAACCAGAAACAATCCTAACTCGACTTATCACACACTTAACTCAATGATAAATCAGTCTAAAACATTACATTCGTAACATTTTTTCAGCAATGAACCAAATCCATGCTACATATGAAACGTCTTAACAAGCTAACAAAGCAGGTTCATAACCAAACTTTCTCTAACAAAGATCAGATATAATATTAGTCTTTCAAAATAGCAGTCCTCCAATCTCAGTACTATAAAAAAAAGCTGATACTAAAATTCTATAACAAATTTTCATTTAATTCAACAAAAATTCATTAAAGTGACTACTATAAGGCAGCTTATTCCAAGCAGATTAATTGTTGATCCCAAACTTAGATCGATTTAGCTTTATGTATACGAGATTAGATCAAGTAATACACTTAGAGAAACCTTTGTATATGCTTATGAACCTAAGTGTTATGCGGAATTTGACACTTAAACAAGAACACACAATGATATAAACAAACTTTCACTTTGATTAATGATATCAAACTTGCTTACAATGAAAGTAGTTTACGAATGAAAACTTATATGAAACAATTACCTAAAGGTCTTCTTTTATAGACATAAGAAGCCTTGTACAATAATCTACGTATCAGCTATTCTAGGTAAGGATAAATATATAAAATACATTGTTGTTCCTATCTTTACTAGAAGTAATCTAGAATACAATAAACGTGTAGAGTATATCTTCCCATCAGTGCTTGTCTTCAATGTATCAACGCTTGACTTTGTCTTGTTAACACTTGAGCTGTTAGCTCTTGTATTTCTCTTGTCAACGCTTGTTTTACTCTTGTTAGCGCTCAAGTGATCTGGCCTTAATTTATTCCCAACAATCCTCCCCTAAACTTGATATCCACTCTTATGATCAAGTTTCTGAATAAGCATTAAGGACTAGGAGGAATCTTACAAACCTTCTCATATTGGTAATGAATAAATCTGATCAAGTCTTTTGCCACGTCACTTGAATAATCAATCTCCAGCTGAGTGTCCTTCATCTTCTCCAATATAGCCTTGGATATGAAATACTGACCATCCACAAGTAGATACTCAGCAAACTTTGTAGAACTCAAATGGTAAACACCAGCAGCTGAATATAATCTCCATTGAAGACCACTGAGGTCATCTTCAAGATCCTTCCAAATAGCATGATCCTCATCTTTTGGTCCACACATTCTTTTGAATGTGGACCATAGTTTTATTCCATTAGCTGAAGTTGGTGCTTCAGCCTCATACTTGGTCTCCAGCAACCTCCATAGGTCTACCAAGTCTTCTCTATCACAACTTGCAAACAAAGATATGAGAGTGGTAAAAGTGTGTACCTCTTTGCCATATCTGCCAATCTTCCAAAACCTACATTCATCTTCTTCATAGCTCACAATTGGATTTCTAGAATCTAATGGTAACACTTGCACCATATCTGAAGCTTCTAATGGTGAGAGCTTGAGGCTCTTTCTTATAACAGCTTCACTTAGATATAGTGGATCCATATCTTTGGGAAACTCAAGAGAAATCCCCTTTTTCACTGGTCTGGGAACAAACATAGCTTTCTTGAGCTCCATTTCTTCTGTAAGTTCTTCCTTTCTTTCATCAGAAAGAAGTCTGAGAGTGTTTGCTTCCTGCACTCTCACCCAAATGGGATAAGCCTTGCATTCGAACTCATCAAATGTCAACGCCTTCAACTTCTGATAAGTCCATCCTACTCCATGACATCTGAGCAACATGCAGTATAGCTCTCTTCTATCCCTTTTCAATTCTGAGAGAATATTGCTTGCCTTGTGTTTCAAAGCTACCTGGCAATCCTTCTGAACTCTGAGGAGAATCTCCAATCCCCATATTTGATCTGAAACAGTCAAGTCTAGATTCTCCATACATCTTTCTTCCCAAGCATGATACATTTGAACCACCTCTGGCATGTCAAAATCAACCTGCAATTTCAATTCTCTCAATTTCTCCTCAGCCAACTCATCTCCATACTCAAGCCTTTCTAGTTCTATAATCATAACACTTGAGTCTGAGCTAGCTCCATCACTTCCTTCTTCTGAAGTCACAACAAATGGTGACTCTTTCACCTCCTTTTTATCTTGTTCCATGATTTGTGCAGCTAATCTTCTATCAAACTCAACTTGAGATGCATCCTTTGGAACACACTCTTCTACCATAATACCCTTACCCTTATCTAATGGTGCAATTGTTGGTAAGGTAGATGGTGATACCTGTGTAGAAACCTCCTTGATGATAGATGATGACTGGGATACATCACCTTCATGTGCAGGTCTGTCAACGTCCAATTTTGTTCTATCAGCGCCCAAAATATTTCTATCAGCGTCCAAATTCTCCTTGTCAACGCCCAAATATCCTGCCTCAGCGCCTTTTGTAACCTCTTCCAACATGGATGTAAATGATAAATTCAAGTTGGTAGGAGAAACTAAGGACGTATCAAAAGCTGTTTGTTTCTTCAAAGTTGTAAGGGCCTCAGCAACATCCAAAGATTGACCATCATGGCTGCCCTTATCACTCAGATTTATTGGATCTTCCTCCCCTTTGGAAGATTCCTCCGTACCCCTCCTTGCACTAGCACTCTCCAAAACAACAATCCTCTCCCTCAATTGCTTGAGTTCAAGGCCTTGTGAGCTGACAACTTGTACTAAGTCTGCATTTTGCTTTTGCAAGCTCATGCAGACTACCGTCAATTCCATAAGAGTCATTGGTTCCAGTCTGCCCTCTTCCAGAATGGGGATTTGACCTCCCAAGTCAGATTCATTGGGCATGGATGAGGACTTAATGATGGTGGGACTGCCTTGGCCAGCATCTAAGCCAGAACCAATAGTCCTAGCCTCATCCAGGTCACCAACCACACTTGTGGTGGTGGTTCTCTCTGCTACATGCCTATGACCACCAGAGGAGAACACTCCAGTAGTCCTTTGGCATTTCATCAACCTATATTCAGGGGGTGTGGAAGATGGTGTGGAAGATTGGGTGGATGTGGGTTGGTTAAGGGATGTTTGGGTTTGTGAAGGTTGTGTGTCAACGTTGGAAATAGGCACATCAACGTCAACATTTAATGTGTCAGCGTTGAAGGGATCTTGGTCAATTTGCATATGTTCAGGTGAAGGTAAAGGTTCAGGTATTGGATCAAGTTGTAGTTGGGGGTCAATTTAGGGTTGGGGGTCTTGTTGGGGTTGTGCTGCTGCAATAACAGCAAGCATATCTTGGGTTAAGGGTAGGTCACGATGGGGTGGTGAGTTCATCTTGATAAAAATAACTTTCTTTTGCTCAGGGATCTTATAAAAATCATTATGATCCCTTGTGCAGTATCCTTGAACATCAAAAACCATTTGCAAAAATCGGGGATAAGCTAAAGTCATTTTGTTCCCCTTATTTTTTCACATTCCCTCAAAAATCATTTTAGAATAATTAAATTTTTGCCCAGTTGCAATACACACAATAGCACTTGCAATAGATCTATTGATCTCATTGTGTGCAGTGCATTTGGGACTCAAACACTGAAGGAGGACATGTATGAGGTACTTCCAGGCTGGGGGAAATTCCTATTTATGATACTTGTTTAAGGTACCTTCATCAGGAAAAGGATATCCCAAAGCCCTAAGCCCTTGTTCTATTTCATTAATGGGAAGGGTGGCTATACCATTGCATCATCAAGATGCAAGGCTTGGCGTACCAAAGCCTCAGTAACCACCCAAGGTCTCCCATGAACAATAGAAGTCAATGTAGTCACTCTATTAATTGTTGAGGAACTAACAGTGTTCCAAAACTGTTTAATATATGTGACTGGAATGAGTGGTGCATGAGAAAGAGCATACCTAAGGGGGGATGCGTTCAAATACGCCACCATTTGTGTGTATTGAGGAAACAGAGTATCATCAGCTTCAAGATACGCAATCATGTTGTGTTGAGTTCTGAATCCCAATTCCAATTCTGATGGTTTAAACTTTGGTGCCATTGTCGAAAGCTGTTAAATTTGATGGATGAAGATGAAGTTGATAAGAGAAAATTGTGTTAGACAAGAAATATAGATACCCTGTTTAAAAATAGGAGCCAAATTTATAGGAGAAGAAAATTCATGTGATAGGCCCAAAAATAGGCAAGTATTTTCAAAAGGTAATCATGAAAATATTGAAAAATTATAACTTTATCTCATGCATTAAATGAAAGGTAACAACTCCCAAAATTACGGCCTAAAAATATGTCAAAAAGTAACAACTGGGTAGGTCCCATTGAGTGTCAACGGTCAAAAATAACCTATCAACGCCCAACGGCTATAATCTTGTCAACGTTTGCCTATAGCCATGTCAGCGTCTAATTTGGTCACAACAACGCTTGGAAAATTCTTGTCAGCGTCCAAAAATAAAAGTGTTTAAAAATGAAAAATGACCTTGACAAAGTAATTTATCCTAGAGAAGATAACCAAAAAGCTGATAATTATTATAGGGCGGCAAGCACTGTCCAGTTATGCACACTTGCATAAGCATAGTATATCCACTTTGCATGTTACAGTGCCCCGATTTAGAAAAACTAACTCATACTCACCTGTGGACACAATCTAGAATTGTGATAAGAGTATCATATGGATACCCAAACATCCTAAAGGTTCCTAAAACCTCCCCTTAAACTATGATACATAAGTTGCCAAAAATATGCATGAACATAAAAAATTTATGTCAAGATATGAATTTAAAATTCCAACCATCATCCATAAATATAAAACATGTCCAAATGCCTCTCCAATGATCCATAAGCAACTCTGTATCCAATGGTATACTGCTAACACCATCTGCACATTTAGATTGAAAACCACAAAACTAACATTGTTGCTGACAACGCCCCGATAACACATGTTAGCGTTGAGGGAAGCTTTGTCAGCGTTAGACAATTATATTGCTGACAACGTTGCAAAAACACTTATCAACGTTCAAGCAACCTTTGTCAGTGTTAGAAAAAGATAGTGGAAAATCTAAATCATAAGACCAATAACCATGCATCATCCTGTACATACTTTTACAAAAAGACTCCAAAACACATATTATGTGAGATTGACCATTCCAATACTTGTTACCAAGTATTGAAACGTCCCAGCATCAAAAGGTTTAGTTAGTAAATCTGACACATTTTCCTCAGTGTCAACCCTATCTGGTTGTATTAAACCTTTTTCAAAGAAATCTCTTATAAAATGGTGTCTAATTTCTATGTGTTTAGTTTTAGAATGATGTACAGGATTCTTAATGATGCATAAAGTGCTGTTATTGTCAACAAATATCTTGGTATGCATGAAATTATACCCAAAGTCTAACAGCTGGTTCTGAGTCCACAAAACTTGTCCACAACAAGCAGCTGCAGCCACATACTCAGCTTTAGTTGTAGAATTAGCCACCACTGTTTGTTTCTTGCATTGCCAAGATATCAACCTACTCCTAAGAAACTGACATCCACCAGTTGTGGATTTCCTATCAAATTTATCACCTCCATAATCACTATCTAAATATGCAATCATCTCCAATGGTGAATCCTTTGGATACCACAAACCAAGACTAGGATAGCATCTTATGTACCTAAAGATCCTCTTCACAACATAAAGGTGACATTCTTTGGGAGTCACTTGATGGCGTGCACAAGCACACACAGCAAACATGATGTCAGGTCTGGACGCAGTAAGATACATAAAGGATCCAATCATGGACCTATAGTGCCTGACATCAACATCTTTCCCATCTCCAATCTTTCCCCAAGAGTATTCTCTATCCATAGGAGTAGTAGCCCTCTTTTCATGTGGAGAAAAGCCAATCTTCTTTAAGATCTCAGCCACATATTTATCCTGGGAGATGAAGATACCATCTTCTTTCTACTGAACTTGTAAACCAAGAAAGAAGTTCATCTCCCCCATAGCACTCATCTTGAATTTTTCTGTCATAAGCTTGGAGAAATCCTCACTCATCTTTGGATCAGTAGACCCAAAAATGATATCATCAACATAGACCTGGACAAGCAACACATCCTTGCCTTTCTTCTTTGTAAATAGTGTCTGATCTATGGTGCCCCTCTTGAATCCATTGTCCACCAAATTGGTAGACAAAGTACTATACCATGCTCTTGGGGCTTGATGAAGTCCATACATAGCCTTTTTGACTCTATACACTTTATCTGGATTCTCTAGATCCTCAAAACCAAGAGGCTGCATCACATATACCTCCTCAACAATAGTTCCATAGAGGAAGGCACTCTTGACATCCATTTGATAGACTGTGAAGCCCATGCAGGATGCATAGGCTATAAAAATCCTAATAGCTTCAATTCATGCAACTGGTGCAAAGACCTCCTCATAGTCTATCCCCTCCTCTTGTGTATATCCCTGAGCCACTAACCTTGCCTTGTTTCTGACCACAATGCCTCTTTCATCTCTTTTGTTCCTTAGAACCCATCTTGTCCCTATAGGTCTGACATATCTAGGACAATCAACCAGCTCCCAAACATCCTGAATTGCAAACTGGTGAAGCTCATCCTGCATTGCTTCCACCCAACTTGGTTCTTTGAGAGCATCAAATATTTTCTTGGGTTCCTGTTGTGACAGAAAACAGGTAAACAAACATGCTTGCACAAGAGGGGTATCAACCTTCTTGTGTATATTGGCAATAAACCCACCAAGACCTTGATGAGATCTTCTAGTCTGAACTGGATTCATAATGTCACCAATGATTTGAGAAGTGGGGTGATTCTTCATTGTGGAAGTGAGAACTCCTCCTTCAAAAAGTCTGGTGTCCTCAACCTCATGCTCCATGTTGCCAATATCTTCTTCATCAGACTCTCTTTCATCAACATGAGGATGAACCTCTTCATATATATTGGAAGGTTCACCTTGTTCAAAAATGGAAGAGAAAAGATGTGCAGAATTTTTGTCAACGCCTGAATCTTGTTTGTCAGCGCTTGGGCTAACAGCGCTTGAACTATTGTTGTCAACGTCTGAACCATCAACGTCTGAGTTAGTCTTGTCAGCGCTAGATTTGCCTTTCTCAGCGCCTGAAGGACCATGCATGTTTGTATCTGGTGGTACTTGGAAACCACCATTATCTTTTCTAGTAGCAGCATCAGCAGCAAAAGCATCTGTCCAAATGGGAATTGTAACATATTCTTGGATAGGAAATGTCTTTTCTGCTTGTGATCCAACCTTTTCATGAACCTGAGTACCTGAAACATCAACAACTTGTTCCTCCATAACATTTGAAGTTACCTTCACAATGTCTGGATTAGTGACAGGCATATAATTTAAAGTTCTAGATAAAGGTTCCAAGTCAAACAACCAATTAGGACCACTTTCAGGATCACTAGGTTTATTCTCTAAAAACCTAACATGTACTCTTTCAAGTATACGTTTTTCCTCTTTAAGATAAAACGTATATCCCTTGCTCTGCACGGTATACCCCATGAAGTAGCCCTCATCACCTTTTGCACTAAATTTCCCTAAGGCATCACTAGTATCTAAAACTACTACATGACAACCAAAAGGTCTGAGAAAACCAATATTAGGTTTTCTACCCTAAAGTAACTCATAAGGTGTTTTATTCTGAATTTTGTTAACTAATGCTCTATTTTGAACATAGCAAACTGTATTAACAGCCTCAGCCCAAAAGGCTATAGGAAAATGAGCATCAGCCAACATTGTTCTGGATGCTTCAATTAGGGTTCCATTTTTCCTCTCAGCAACCACATTTTGCTGTGGGGTTCTAGCAATACTAAATTGCCTAGTAATTCCTTTCCTGGCACAGAAATCATCTAGCTTCTTATTCCTAAATTCACCACCATTATCACTCCTAGGCATTTTAACCTCATTGCCAGACCTCTTTTCAATCTGAGTGATAAAATCAATTAGAATATCAGTTGTGTCACTCTTCATAGCTAGAAAGAATGTACAAGTAAACCTAGAAAAGTCATCTGTGATGACAAAGCGATATGACTTACCATTCAAACTTTCTATATTGGTTGGACCAAAGAGGTCCATGTGTAGCATATGAAGAGGTCTAGAACTAGTATGCACCTGTTCGGACTTGAATGAGACCTTGTGCTGCTTGCCTTTAAGACATGCAACACAAGAGTGGTCATTGTGGAAGGCCTTCTAAGGCAAACCATCAACCAAACCAAGTCTCACAAGCCTATTTATATTTTTAAAATTTATGTGCCCTAGTCTCCTGTGCCACAAATTACTCTCATCTAATGAAGCTTTAGCATAAAAACAAGACATATTATTATTCATTTTAATCCCATTCAAATTCACATTATATATGTCCTTACGCCTAGGTGTTCTATACTCAATATATTTCTCATCAGGGATCTTAAAATCCTTGCTTAACACCAAACACTCAGTATCAGTAAACAGAACTTTATTTTTGTTATCACAAACTTGTGATACACTAAAAAGGTTGTAATCAAGTTCTTTTACCAGAAATACGTTCTCAAAACGCAAATTCTTGGTGAGAAGGGTTCCTTTGCCTGTGATAGTACCATATCCGCCTCCAAAGTAAACCTTATCACAATCTTTAATGGGAGTGAAGTTCGTCAAATAGTCTTCCTTCCCTGTCATGTGCCTTGAGCATCCACTGTCCCAATATCCATAATCATTGACCTGTCTTTGAACGCCCTGCACATAAAGAAAACAAATTAGTTTTCTTTCGGAACCCAAGTCTTAAAAGAATTGGATTCATCTGGTTGTTCAATATGAACAGACTTAGTTCTCACAACAACCCCATTCTCATCCTTCTTAGGATGAAATACCCAGTTAACCCCAATAGGTTTTGTAATGACCTTTGAAATGTAATTAAATCTGTTGCAGGTCATAGAAATCCCATTATCATTAGGGTTTTGATCTTTCTTGGGTCTCTATGTTAAGCTTGAAGAAGCTTTAGACCTCTTACCCTGTGGTTGGAAATATTTAGGTCTGGTCACGTTTCTGTCCGCGTTGGAATTGGTCTTGTCAACGCTGAAATTACCCTTGTCAGCGTTGAACCTAGGGTTTGCTACAGAAACCCATTGCCTATTAGACGAGGTGTTTGTCTTTTGAAATGGTCTTTGTCCATGAGTGTTAGACCCTCTAGTAAAGAATAGGGCAGGTCTAATCACTTGTGGACTTTGCTGCACACAAGGTTTGGGTCTGACAACGTTTCACTTCCTAACAACGTTGACTTTGTTCCTGTCAGCGCTGAAATTGTTCCTGTCAGCGCTGGCTTTGGGAGCGTTGACACACTTGTATGCCAAGTGTGAAAATCTACCACAAGTGTAACAAGCTTTTCTAGACACAACCTTAGGTCTAGAAGAGAAGAAGCCTGTTCCATTATTGCTAACTTGGCTCTTGGGTGATCTAGTATTCCTATACATCTCTGCATATTTAATGCTAGGTTTTCTATCAGTGTTTGAGCCTAGGTCAATAGCTTTACCAGTGACTGGGTTTGTAACCTTAATGGGAGTTGACTCATTGGGACTTTCACATAGCAAGCCACCCTTAAAAAACAAAGTAGGGTTAGCTTTCTTCCATTCATTCAGGTCAGTCAACTTTTGTTGGTACTCTTCAACTGGAGTGACAACTCTTGGTGGAGGAATGAATTCCTCCTCTTGGAATTCTGACAAACCAATCCAAGATAGGTCCTTTTGTTGGACACCATAGAAGTCACCAGTTGGTGGTGGAACCAAAGAGTAATCATTCATCCCAATCCCAGTCATGTCCTTAGGATCCCTTTGTTTACCCACACAGTCTCCTAGGGTTTGAGTGGCTCTATCAAATCTTTGAATTTTAAGGCCAACATTGTCTTTATTCTTAACGGCCTCATCTAATTTAGCCTGTAATTCACCATTAACTCTTTCCATGATGTTTCTAATATCCATACTAGCATCTAATTCATGTTTTAAGATATTAATTTTATCTTTTAAGTCAAATTCCATTTTCTTGTATTCAGAAACGGTTTTCTCAGTTTGAGTGAGAGCTACTTGGTAATTAGACAGTTTGCACTTTTCAGTACACACATCACTCATTAATCTTAACGATTCTTTGTTAAGTTTCTCAGTGTTTAACCTACAACCTTTACTAAAAAAACCATCATTGTATACCTCATTATCAGATGAAGAGGAGGAGTGTTCCATGAGAGCATATTCAACATGCTCTTCTTCTTCAACCTCAACAACCAAAGCTTTATCCTCTTCAACATTCTTAGCCAGAAAGCTCCAATTTCATCCCATACCATCAATTCCTTGAACTGCAACCATGGCTTTGGAATCCTGAGCTTTAACAACTTGACTTGAGGGTTTACCAGCATCAGATCTTCTAGGAGATCTGCATTCCCTCATGAAGTGCCCCATACGATGACAGTTGTAGCATTCAACTTTGGATTTATCAAATCCAGCTATGTCTTTTGCATTGAAGGTCATCTTCTTCTTAAACCTTGTGTTCCACCTATTTGCTCTTATACTAGCAAGAGCCATGTTCCACTAATGTCCATCTCTTCCAAGTGCTCATCACTTATCTGCTCAAGGTCCTCATATGTAATCACTGAACCATTGGGCAAAGAAGCAATATAAGCACATACAGTATCCAAATCTAAACCAGCAGGTTTAACTCTTGGGGAGTCACTTTTGAATGTGTCAGCGTCTGAATAGGAGACGTTGACAGGACTTGTTCCAGCGCTGACATATGATGATCCAGTAACTGGATGCATGTAAGAGTCCTTCTGATTGAATTGACCTTCACTATGAGAGAAGAAGGCCATGTTACTGGTGGTAGACTTGCTTCCATGCTCTAAAAGAGTTTCATCTTCCAACAGCCTTAGTTTGTTGTAGATGTCATCAAACGTGGAACTTTTGTAGCTATTATTGGCAAGAATTGATCTTGCCTCAATCTTCCATGCCTCACAAAGACTTTTAAGAAAGGTAGCATTAATGTCGACATCACCAAGTTGTGTCCCCATGAAGGACAACTTGCTTGTAATGTCAAGCAATCTGCTTCTCACACTACTCAGTTTCTTATTAGGTTGAGCTTTGAAGACAGCATAATCATGCATGAGTTGCTTTTTCTTCTCTTCCTTAGTGTCTGCATTGCC
Organism: Glebionis coronaria; assembly: GCA_025667525.1. Taxonomy (NCBI): domain Eukaryota; kingdom Viridiplantae; phylum Streptophyta; class Magnoliopsida; order Asterales; family Asteraceae; genus Glebionis; species Glebionis coronaria. The sequence goes on along the minus strand of CM046875.1, from coordinate 322,588,311 downwards.
ACCATATGCAACTTCAAGAGCTTCCCAAAGGTTTTTAGCAGATTCATAGCCTCTATATTTATACTGGTTCTCTTGCCCCAAGGAGACTTTCAGAATATTTAGGGCTTTCATGTCGACCCTTTTCTTTGCTATGTCTTCAGCAGCCACAACTCTACCATCTCCAGGTTTTTCTTTCTTATCCTCTTCAGAACATCCAGCAACAGCTGATCTTTGAGCAATAACATTAGCAATCTTTTGGGCTTTATCGAATGTGAATCCATATTCAATAACCTCCTAGAGTGTGTAGTCATAGATTCCCAGATATTGCTCAAAGTTGAATTTCCACAAATCAAAGTTGGTTGCATAAAGCATGGGAATCTTGATGTTTGGTAAAGATGAGGAGGAGGAGGTTATTGCTTCAGACATGATGTTGTTAGGGTTTTTGAGAAAATTAGGGTTTTGGTGATTTTTAGGGTTCTTGTGTTCTTTAAGATCAAAAGTTCCTCAACAAGCTCTGATACCACTTGTTGATCCCAAACTTAGATCGATTTAGCTTTATGTATACGAGATTAGATCAAGTAATACACTTAGAGAAACCTTTGTATATGCTTATGAATCTAAGTGTTATGCGGAATTTAACACTTAAACAAGAACACACAATGATATAAACAAACTTTCACTTTGATTAATGATATCAAACTTGCTTACAATGAAAGTAGTTTACGAATGAAAACTTATATGAAACAATAACCTAAAGGTCTTCTTCTATAGACATAAGAAGCCTTGTACAATAATCTACGTATCAGCTATTCTAGGTAAAGATAAATATAGAAAATACATTGTTGTTCCTATCTTTACTAGAAGTGATTTAGAATACAATAAACGTGTAGAGTATATCTTCCCATCAGTGCTTGTCTTCAATGTATCAACGCTTGACTTTGTCTTGTCAACGCTTGAGCTGTCAGCGCTTGTATTGCTCTTGTCAACGCTTGTTTTACTCTTGTCAGCGCTCAAGTGATCTGGCCTTAATTTATTCCCAACATTAATAACTTCTCAATAATCTTCAAATTTTAATAAACCAAAAACATATCAAATATCATGATCATTTAAATTCATAACAGTTTAACAAACTAAATCATATCCATTAAACATAAAATATAATAAAAACAGATTAACCTAAAATTTTAGAAAATTAAATTAGATCTTAACCTTCCAATGACGGTAACCATTGATGTAGAAAATAGCGCTGAGCTATCTTAAATTGATATCAAAACGCCAACTAACAACCACCATAACCATCATTCGAACCCAATACATCTCGAAACCACCATCATGGCTCGAACCATACAAACAATTCGATTCAACAATTCTTTTTAAGTTTAACAGTTGGTTAAACTTTTATCCCTGTCTCATTCGAAAATTCGTAAAAGCTATCACAATCAGCTTATACAAACATCCACCATTATAATGAACAACTTAAAGATTAAAATTGCAGTTATTTCAATAAAAATAAAAGGACACGAGATTAAATAAAACTGGTAATTTTATTAAATCAATTCCAAACATTACAATCTTTAAAAGAAAAAAAATTACAATTACTTAATCTAAAACTTACATTATAACAGTATGAAAAAGAAAAGGGATACATTACTCATTTTTTTCTAAGGGTATTTATAGGGAATGTGAGGGGTGAGGGGTTGTTGAAGAAGATCAATTTGCAGCCATTAGATCAATTTCTTCATCCTCTCTTTCTTTTCTGTTATCATCCAAGGGATGAAAATGGCCCTTGTTCACTTGGATTGCCAACCTGGCAATCTCTTGTGCTTGTTGTGCTTCCTTGGTGCTGATGTGGCTTATTATCATTGGCCCTCTCACTAAAACGCAGAATTTAGACCAATAGGGAGAGAGGGGTGACGAGTTGAGATGCCACGTGTGATTCTTGGTGCCATCTTGTACATCCGAAAAATGGGGAATTAATATAAGGCGCGTGGGGTTCAATTCCTCATGAATTGAGAACCCCTAATTTGATTTAGGGTTTATTTGGGTGGCTGTGTTTTATTTATCTATGCGTCTTTCTTTTTTTCTTGTTTGTAACGAAGGGTTTGTTTGACTGAGTAAGTTTTGACCACAAAAGAGTAAATAAATACTCGTCTTACTTACTTTTGGTTGGGCTTGATAGTAACTGGAACCAATACATATACTTACTCCATCCGTCCATTCGTTTATATGTATTCAAATTGGGCCTTTAACCTAATAGTATAAATACTTTCTCCGTTTAATATTTTGTTTGGGCTTTGATCCAATAGTTTACTTGGGCTTCATTAATGGATTTCTAGGCCCATTAAGCACACGTGGGTCCTACAAAGGCCTAAAATCTTGATAAAATTAAATTCTCGAAATAAAAACGACTTGTCTTTTTGGCTTCTTGATATTTCTTCAAACTCTGTGTCGATTTTGCTGGTGTTCGTGATCTTTGGTACCTACACACATGAAACAAGAAACAACGCATATACAATACCATTTTCATATATTTTATGCATTTTAAGCTCATTTATGATACAATTGATATGAGTAATTTCACTCATATCAAACTCCCCCTTGCTAAGCAATTGTCGTGTCCTCACGCAACGATAAAATAAAGCTACTATCTACACTTTTATTCAACTTTTGACACTTTATTTTGCAAAGACATAATGTATTGCTTTCATTATTTGGAAAATAACTTTTAGGATCATAAAACTCAAATAGATTCATCGTCCTTGACTTTTCACTCTTTCCATGCCAAGTTTAAAAACAAGATCATTGTCAATCATAAGTCCCAACGTTAAGACCACTCATACAAGTAATTTGTGTTAAACTCAATCTGCTTTATTCCTAATTGTATCTCTAGATTTTAAATTTTGTCATTCACCCAAAGGATCATTTGACTTATTTGATATTTATTAGTCCAAAAATGAAGGCAAAAACGGTGTAAACCCAACACTCAAAACCTAGCCTCGACTTCAAAAACCGTTATCACTAAAGAAAGCCCACATCAAGGATAACTTGTAACGATTTGAGGGATAAATCCCCAGATCCGAAATTTGGCTAATAGTCTTCCTTAAAGCAACAATAAATCCTCCAAAGTCAATTTTAACCTTATTAATGGAGTTAGCAACATTTACATCATACACCTTGAGGCTCTTTAAGATGTAAAAGTGCTCCTTATCTATAATCCACACCCGAAGGCTCCTTTGACATAAACAAGGGAATTGACATTCACCATCCCACCTTAAGGCTCAAGATGATGAAGCAATTTTTATTTAACACGTCACCATGCCATACACCCTAAGGCTCTAATGACAAGGCTAGTGCTACATGACTCCCACCCGAAGGCTCATAGAGAACATGTTTTTATTTATTCTTCTTACTATTATGATATATATAGTAAGCCATATTTCTGCAATCCCATGATCAAAAATTCCATGACGCTGACACCCTCAATGTGTTCTTACTTTAATTACAAGGGAAGAAAAAGAAGGAGTTACGAGTTAAGATATTAAGCCCAAACCGCTAAAAACTTCATTTATTAAGTAATTTAATATTCAATCGTGAAAAATAAATACGAGGAGATATAATCAAACACAAAAATACTTATTCAAGGAAGAATTAACCTTAAAACTTATGATTAAACTTCATCATTTCTTGTTCTCCATATTGTAAAACCTCAAAAATGTGAGACTAATGGATACTTAGCCAATTAAATCAAAGTTTTGGGTTTTCAAGTCATCTATAGGATCTTGCATCATCTTAGACTTTTTCAAGTTAGAATTCGCGTTTTAAAGTTCCCTTGAAAAACGCCTTTCTAGGATCAATTATAGGAACTTGTGAAAAGTTCTCGTTCATAAACCCGTATGAGTTAAGACTTTCACATTTTAAAGTCCCCTATCTAAAAGTCTAGCAAAACTTGATTTAAAGACGTCAAGGAATGAGCTAAGGTAAAAACCGAGTCGAGTCAAAAACTATTTTTATTTTCACCAACGGAAAGCCTACATTTGTGTCAAAAACACTTATTTTTTTTATTATTAAACACAAATTAACACTAAAAATCTGAAAATTTTATGAAAAACGATTACGTTTAAACACGACAAAAGTAATTGCAAGAGATTATATCGATTGATTCCCCATGCTAAAACCAAACATTTTCCTCAATGTTTCCTAGCTCAAGAGTAACACCCCCTTGTTAAAACACGAAGAGTCGAATGCAAAAGTCCTAACAAGGTAAGAGCACGCAAATTGATAACGCCTAAATCCAACCTATTTTTAGGAGCGTTATTTGTACTTTTGTACATGTATATTTCTTATATCTATGATACTTTTGTGCATATTTGTGCCCAATTATGTTTGCATGTCTTTGTGTAGCCAATTGCAGGAATGGAGTATAAAACAACATAAAAGTAAAGACTTGTACGAGTACGAAGAATCCTAGTCAAGTTCAAGACCCGTGTACAAGTTACAAGCCTTTGAAGATCAATTTCGGGTGCAAGAACAAGTGTTTCCAAGGACCAAATAAGCCACTTATCATGAAGATTGCCACCATCAAAACACATCCAACTTGCCACCATCACATTGGAGCTGATTTGCCTCCAACATAGTTCAAGTTGCCTCCATTATGAGTGAAGTTGCCACCAACATTTGTCTAGATAAAATTGTTTCGACGTTCATGCAAGCTTCTTTGGATCATTCTTGAACAAGTTTGGCTGTATTTTGCTTTGGCTCCAAGCCAAACATTGATGACCAAGGCTTAATTTCATCTATAAATAAGACCATTGGCGGTCATTGTAACATCATGACTTGAATACCTTGAAGGTAATTCATTACCAACTTCAATATTCACCAAGGAAACTCTCCCAAACTTGTGAAGAACCCCATTCCCGGATTTAATATTGGTGTGCCAAAAAGTGACGTTTTTGGACCTCCAATCATCAAAATTACCTTGCCAAACTCTAAGGGATCATTACCCTTATCATTGGTAGTGTTTCTTGATACCTAAAGCACCACCAATCTTCACCAAACCTCTCCAAAACCTGCCTCAAATCTCAAATACGAATTTCCAAATACATAACCCGAAAGACCACAAAGAAACTTGTAGTCAATTGGAGGCTTAAGGATTGCTCTAAATTTTTCAATTCTATTTACTTATTGTAATCATACTTTGGGTAAACTTTTGTTACTTTCATGATGTTGAACTCTTTATCATATGTTGAATGTTTGTGCTTGATTAATATGATTATGGAGTAGTTTTCTTATACTTGTTTGGAATAATGTAAACATGGATATGGAGTGTTTATTATTTTGCAATGTTGAATTATGAGCTTTTTTATAGTTTTTTTTGAATTAATATGAGTCTTGATAACTTGTTGGTAAACCATAACTCGGTCTAAAGGTCGAAAGGATTCCTAGTTATGTTTTGTTCCAAATGCTATCGCGTGTATGTGTTTGGTGTCTCATAATTGACAACTATAAATATGCAAGTTAAAAGGATTTAAAAAGATTTAATCTAGAGTATAGGTCGAAAGGGCTATAATGAACAAGTTGGCTAAAATCATACTTCTCACAAATGGATTTAATTATTGGTTTGTAATATTGATCATAGGTCGAAAGGGTTCTTTATTATAAACTGTGTCATGTGCAATTCCATGATATTACCCATTGACTTGGAATTGTATACTTATAATTTTGTGCTATTGTTTAACTATCTACCCGATAATCTATTCACTCCATTGAAATGAATACTAGTTCCAAGCAAGTATCTTTATTATTATTTGTTATCTCATCTTATTAGCTTAATCATCATATTAGTGTTACTTGTTGCTTAATTGTTAATTGTTACTTATATGGTAATTGTGGGAGTGACAACCATTTTTACCACAAACGTTACATTGTTACTTAGATTCCTTACAACCGAAAACACCCAAATCCTAGTGAATGACCTCGGCTTACCACAACAAGCTAGCTACAAACGAAAGGGTCATACTTTCTGTTGGGAATAAATTAAGGCCAGATCACTTGAGCGCTGACAAGAACAAATCAAGCGTTGACAAGAACAAAACAAGCGCTGACAGCTCAAGCGTTGACAAGTTAAAGTCAAGCGTTGACACATTGAAGACAAGCACTGATGGAAGATATATTCTACGCGTGTATTATATTCTAGAATACTTCTAGTAAAGATAAGAACAACAATGTATTTTCTATATTTATCTTTACCTAGAATAGTTGATACGTAGATTATTGTACAAGGCTTCTTGTCTATAAAAGAAGGCCTTTAGGTTAATGTTTAATATAAGTTTTATATAAGTTTTCGTTCGTAAACATCTTTCATTGTAAGCAAGTTTGATATTGATAATCAAAGTGAAAGTTTGTTTACATCATTGTGTGTTCTTGTTTAAGTGTTAAATTCTGCATAACACTTAGATTCATAAAGCATATACAAAGGTTTCTCTACGTGTATTACTTGATCTAATCTCGTATACACAAAGCTAATCGATATAAGTTTGGGATCAACACTTTCCCGTGTGTTCTTAGCTTATTTGGAAATCCGTGTATAAATTTAAAACTCGTGTACTCGAGAGAACGCATCTTTTTCCAAGGATTGCACCTTTCAAAGTTTAGACTATAAATGACAAATTGCTTCCGTTCAATGTTGATAATTATCAAAATCAATGGCACCCAACCAAATTTCCCCATCTTGACCGTATCATCAAAGAAACCTAACATCGAGGGGAAGAGTCTATCTAACGACTAAATAATAAATTAAGCGCTTCTCGGGAGGCAACCCGTGGTTTGATTGTTTGTGTGTTTAATTTTGTGTGTTTCGAATAAATATGTACACCCTAAAGTATTTTTCTAACTTGTAAAATCTAAAGTGTGAGGGGGTGTACTTTGCTAGTAGTGTTTTTATATATCTATGTGTGCTTGTGTGTTTGTTTGTTTGTTTTGTTTTGTTTTGTGTGTTTTTGTTTGAATAAATGCAACAATAGGTAATGGAGGAGGATGCATACATGGAGAAAGGATGAAGTATCAAGAATCGATTGATCTCACAAGCTTATGTTCGAAATGGTGTAGAATTGCATCACATGAAGATCAATTGCAATTTCTTATCCTGTGAAGTTTCGTTTCTCTTTGACTATTTATTTATTTCCTCACTTTTTATGCTTTGAAGTTTATTTTTAACATTGAGTCCAATACAAAACTTAAGTGTGAGGTGAAATAAATCGAAAACGACACCATTTTTTGTTACATAAAAAAATAAAAAATAAAGGAGAGTTTGTACACTTGTTTGCCCTTAGTATTTAATTTTTTCTCACACGTTTATTTGTAAATATATTTTAATAATCGTCCACATGGTAACAAATATATAAAATAAAATAAAATAAAAAAAAATTTAGTGAGATCACACTTGTGTGATAAAAGTGTATATGTGTGACAAAGAGGCAACCTAAGGAAAAAAAACCCAAATACCATTTTCCATTTTCTTTTTAGCTAGTTGCATCCATTAGCTAACCATCTAATTTAACCCTTTTTTAGAACTCTCGTTAGTGCTAGATACCCTTAGAACACCCGTTGAGCCATTCTTTTCGTTTTTGTTAAATCCACTAAAAAGAAAAAATATATTTAACCTTACACCATAGCCTAACCCTTGTCGAAGTCCAAATGGTGGGTTGCTAGTTGCTTGTATGGTGGATCATTTTTTATGGTTAGTAGTTATGCCACACTTCGCGTTTGTATGTGTCATTTCGACAAAGATGAAGATGAGCGCTCCTTTATATTTGTAGATTTTGTGGTGTGTGCTTATGCGAAGTGTGAGGGGAACATGTGATGTGTGTTGAAAAAAAAATGAAAGAAAAAAAGAGGAGGATGAGAAAGAAAATAAGTAATCGAAAAAAAGAGCAAAAAAAAAAGTGATGACAAAAATAGCCAATGAGCTATATGTTGATGAAGATGAAGGAAGACGAAGTATACTTGGATATCGATTAGCCAATGTGCTAAGACGTGATATATATTTGTGTTGATCGATATGTGTTGAATAAAGCTCGTAACGATAATAATTTTAGGGCTTGTGATTTGTTCGGCAACTAGCAACATGGGACTTAAACTTTTAACTTGTATATTTGTGATACACCTCTCATAAAATTCCCATATCTTATCCATACCCCATTAACCCTTAGCCTTCTAACCCGAATAAAAGTCCTCTTTAGATGTGTACACTTGGTGCTCACGCCATTTCATTTAGTTTTGTTTGTACTTGGCAGATTTGCATCTTATTTTTCAATAAACCATTTTTATGCACCATGTGGGAAGTATTTTATTTTATTTGCTTGAGGACAAGCAAACTCTTAAGTGTGAGGAGGTTTGCACCTTTAGCCATTTTTATAAAAATCAAAAATATTTTCAATTTTTCTTAGAATTTTCAAATTTTCATAAAATTTGAATTTTTTTTACAACATAGGTATTAGTTTCTAACTTTATTTTTATTTTATTTGCTTGAGGGCAAGCAAAGTTTTTCTTTTCCTTTCTCGAGGACGAGCAAAGCTAAAGTGAGAGGGGATTTGATAACGCCTAAATCCAACATGTTTTTAGGAGCGTTATCCGTACTTTTGTACATGTATATTGGTTATATCTATGATACTTTTGTGCATATTTGTGCCAAATTGTGTTTGCAAGTCTTTGTGTAGCCAATTGCGGTAATGGAGTATAAAACAATGTAAAAGTGAAGACTTGTACGAGTACGAAGAATCCAAGTCAAGTTCAAAACCGTGTACAAGTTACAAGCCTTTGAAGATCAATTTCGGGCGCAAGAACAAGTGTTTCCAAGGAGCAAGTAAGTCACTTAGCATGAAGATTGCCACCATTAAAACACATCCAACTTGCCATCATCACTTTGGATCTGATTTGCCTCCAACATAGTTCAAGTTGTCTCCATCATGAGTGAATTTGCCACCAACATTTGTCTAGACAAAATTGTGTCCACATTCATGCAAGCTTCTTTGGAGCATTCTAGAACAACTTTGGCTCCAAGTATTTTGCTTTGGCTCCAAGCCAAATATTGATGACCAAGGCTTAATTTCATCTATAAATAAGACCCTTGGGGTCATTGTAACATCATGACATGAATCCCTTGAAGGTAATTCATTACCAACTTCAATATTCACCAAGGAAACTCTCCCAACCTTGTGAAGAACCCCATTCCCAGATTTAATATTGGTGTGCCAAAAAGTGACGTTTTTGGACCTCCAATCATCAAAATAACCTTGCCAAACTCTAAGGGATCATTACCCATATCATTGGTAGTGTTTCTTGATACCTAAATCACCACCAATCTTCACCAAACCTCTCGAAAACCTGCCTCAAATCTCAAATACGAATTTCCAAATACATAACCCGAAAGACCACAAAGAAACTTGTAGTCAATTGAAGGCTTAAGGATTGCTCTAAATTCTTCCATTCCATTTACTTACTGTAATCATAATTTGGGTAAACTTTTGTTACTTTCATGATATTGAACTCTATATCATATGTTGAATGTTTGTTCTTGATTAATATGATTATGGAGTAGTTTTCTTATACTTGTTTGGAATAATGTAAACATGGATATGGAGTGTTTATTATTTTGCAATGTTGAATTATGATCTTGTTTATAAGTTTGTTTAAATTAATATGAGTCTTGATAACTTGTTGGTAAACTATAACTCGGTCTAAAGGTCGAAAGGATTCCTAGTTATGTTTTGTTCCAAATGCTAGTGCGCGTATGTGTTTGGTGTCTCATAATTGACAACTATGAATATGAAAGTTAAAAGGATTTATAAAGATTCAATCTAGAGTATAGGTCGAAAGGGCTCTAATGAACAAGTTGGCTAAAATCATACTTCTCACAAATAGATTTAATTACCGGTTTGTAATATTGATCATAGGTCGAAAGAGTTCTTTATTCTAAACCGTGTGATGTGCAATTCCATGATAATACCCATTGACTTGGAATTCTATACTTATAATTTGTGTGCTATTGTTTAACTATCTACTTGATAATCTATTCACTCCATTGAAATGAATACTAGTTCCAAGCAAGTATCTTTATTGTTATTTGTTATCTCATCTTATTAGCTTAATCATCATATTAGTGTTACTTGTTGCTTAATTGTTAATTGTTACTTATATGGTAATTGTTGGAGTGACAACCATTTTTACCACAAACGTTACATTGTTACTTAGATTCCTTACAACCGAAAACACCCAAATCCTAGTGAACGACCTCGGCTTACCACAAAAAGCTAGCTACAAAATAAAGGGTCATACTTGCCCGTGTGTTCTTATCTTATTTGGAAATCCGTGTATAAATTTAAAACTCGTGTACTCGAGAGAACGCATCACAAATCTATAAGCCGTTTACTAGTTATGCTTCAATATAAAACCTTAGTCGATAAAAATCAAATGACAGTGAGTGCCCCTTTTGACAATCAAAGTATGATAGCTCAAGTGGACCGGCAAAAACCGAACACGAGAGTCTTCAATGATTAGGGTCATACCTAAGATTCACAACACAACAAAACACGAGCACAAGCTTGAAAAGATCAAGCCTTATTCGTGTTAGAATATAGATAGAAGATAGAATGTATGGGACTCCCCCACAAGGCACCTCGTTTTTGTTAACTGAGTCATGAGCTCGACTAGATCCCCCCATTCATTGGTCCTTAGGGAAAATGGTGGAAACCGACATATTGGAATAAAATCTAACATAAATCACGCTACTGGGGTCAAAGATCACATCCTCGTTGTCAGGTGACAAATAAAAGGATGAATCTCCAACATAAATATCCAAAAAGAGATAGTGGTCACAAATCATGAAATGGATATAGTAAGCTCCCCGAGATAAACTCACACCAAGATGATCGAAAAGTCTTTAAATTATTGCATCAGTGAAAGGCCGAGATTTCCCTAAATCAATGATTCTGGGGTCGAATACCTTGTCCTCGGGAGAGAAAGGAATAGACAACACGGTGTCTTCCCCCCATGCTAATCCATAATCATATAAAGCACATGGTAATGGGGGGATAAAGGTCTCAATCATAGTGGTATCAATATGCATGACTTTGTTGACCTTGTCACTCTTATGAATGTGAACAAAAGGGTCATGATACTCAAAATGAGTCGTATGAAAACCCCGCACATTAAGATTAAAGCGAGTGGAAAGGAGATTTGGAGTAAAGAAAATTTCTCCCTCCGGGTCAACATTATCAACATCATAAATCAGGCGACCAAACCAAGGGTTTTCAAAATCGTCATTAGGAACATTCTCAAGATAAAGAGTTTTTTTCTTTGGTTCATTAGACTTTTCCTAAAATTACAAAGGAATGTCTATGGAAGAAACTCATCAACCTTCTTAAAGAAGAGTTCATCGTCACTAAGGATGTGAGATGAAGGAGGTATGATGCTCTCAAAATCCTCTTTAAACAATGGATTATTGTTCATTGAAACTTCAAAAAGAGGATTCGAGTAAGTCACATATGTGTCATTAATCTTGTCATCACAAGAAATATCCGACAAAGTATCAAGTGTGTCACACTCGGATATAAGATCATCATTCTCACTAGAGGGTAGTTCATCAGAGAACTCCTCGAGAATGGAAGGTAAATCATGAAGATCATGATCAACACTTCCCGGTGGAAGTGTATCAATAAGAGCAACAAGTTCATCGACGAACTTATCTAATGAATAGTCACTAACTTTACTCGGTCTGAAGTTAGGAATCAAAGATTCCATTTTCAACGATTGTTCAATTAAAGCAATATCTCCATTCGGATCAAAATTCTCACAATAAAACTCACTAACATCGAATGGTGTACTAAGGTAATCATCAATTTCCTTATCGATCTTAAAACTAACATCATCCTCGAGAATGAACTTTTCACCTTACCTAAATGATGGATCTATGATTGACCTTACACCCTTGTAAATGAGACAATCCTTTTTCATGTTACTTTCAAAAGTTTCAACAAGTTTTACACTTTACACATTTTTAGAAACCTATTTTGGAAGTTTTTACGCCTTGAAAACAACATTTTTATCCCCATAAAATAGTTTTATCTCATTTTCTCTCATATCAACTAGAGCTTGAGCCATAAGAAAAAATGGACGTCCCAAAATTAAAGGCACACGAGGATTGGTCTCATAATCAACGATTGCAAAATCGGCTAGGTACAAGAACTTCCCCACTTTAAACATGACATCTTCCGCTATACCAACCGGGTGAGCGGTGGTTCCATTAGCAAGCTCAATGGTCATTTTAGTGGGAGTAAGTGGAAAATAATCAAGAGTCTTCCATATGGAGAAAGGCATTAAGTTAATGATAGCTCCTAGATCGGCTAGAGCTTTGCATTCCTCAAGCCCTTTGAAAACACAAGGTATCAAGAATTGACCCGGATATATTTATCGGGATAGAAATCAAGGAAAACCGCGGAACAAGTCACATCCAAAGTAGCCTTGGTAACATCAAGAAATGTCTCCTTAGGTGGAGGATTAAACTCGATCACCTCTAGTGGTATAGGAACCGAAGTGATAGGACTAATCAGAGAATCCACATTCCAATCCAAGTTATCATCATTATGAACGGTGATAGACTTAATCTCTCCCTTCGGGTTTGGTATGGTGTTGCTAGGTAAGCCACCCGAAGAAAAGGAGGGTTTGCACATAATTGCTTCAAACATCAAAAGGATTTTTTTCTCAAACTTAGCTTTATTCCCTTCCATACGGTTTTGGTTTTGCTCTAATCTTTGTTGGTTAAGTGCAATCTTGTTATTTTTCCCTTTCATCGAATTTTGAAAATCAGTTTTCAAAGTTGCCATTTGTCCTTGAATATTGTTTTGAAAAGCTTTCAAATTTGCCTCATTCGTTTTGATATAGCTTGATAAATCATTTTAGTTATTGTTATGAAAACCTTGATTGTTTTGATTGCCATGAAATCCATTTCCTTGATTAAAATTCCCTTGGTTACCACGGTTAAAATTATTCCCATTATTTCCATTGTTGTATCTATTTTAAACCGGTGGAAAACCCGGTGGAGCAACATGATTTTGACGAGGAGCTTGACCATTAGGGCCATAAGTTCCCGTCACGGAAAAAACACTAGCTTGATCAAACCACGTGGTTGAACAAGCATAATTCAGATGTGCTCTACCACAAGATACACAAAAATTCTCAACCATATTAATCGATCCATGAGGATTCTTCCTAATCGCATTCAAAATCGTTTCAATCTTAGAGTCCAATCTAGAAACCTCAGTATTAGTTGAATTCACATTGGAAACAACCGGTGTGTTTCGTGAATATTGCACTCTAGACTTATTCTCAATGATACCTCACGCGTCTCTTGGAGTTTTTCTTTAAAGATTACCACCAGCGGCGGCATTTAAAGAATCTTGTTAAACCATATTAAGTCCATTATAAAAAGTATTGATTTGGTGTAACTCTGTGAAACTGTGGTGTGGACATTGTCTCAACAAATCTTTAAACCTTTCCCAAGCATCTCCAAACGATTCATGCACTTTTTGTTCAAATCTAGTGATCTCATTTTTAAAGTGAGTTGTTTTAGATGGTGGAAAGAAGTAACTCATGAACTTAGAAACTAAATCATCCCATGTCAAAATCGAACCCGGTGGTTCTTTTTCATACCAACGTTTAGCATTCCCCTCGAGCGAGTATGGAAAAAGCATGAGCTTAATCGCGTCATTCGGCACATCTCTAAACTTGAGATTATAGGTGATACGAAGAAAATTCCGAATGTGAGAGTACGGGTTATCGGTCTCATTGCCACGAAATTGGTCGGCACGAATGAGTGATAAAAGACCCGTCTTAATCTCATAATGATCCGCCAAAATATCACAACGATTGCTTCCCCGTACCCTTTGGTGGGTGCACGGAGCAATTCCTCCATTGTTCGGTTATCGGCCATCTCTACAACAATAGGTGGAAGCTCAGGTTCCACTATTCGTTGTTGACGATTTCTATTTCTACGAGGAATGTTTTCAAGCCTATCGTGATTAATCAAAAGTTGATTAGATCGTAATTGCATAAACCAAATTGACTAGAATTTAGAGGATTTAAGAAAAGAAATTAGATTAGAAGGAGATTATTTTTGATATTTTTATTTGGTATTGCTCAATCAAAAGATTGATAAAAACAAGGAATAAGGATAATTATTGTAGGTCCACGTTTTCTTATGATTGTACAACTGTTGTAATGATCTAAATAGTGAGAGAGAGATGAAGAACTAGAGAGAGAAAGTTAGAGAGAGAAAGGAGAGGTTTAGAGAAAGAAAGATTGATTAATGAAACATGAGTAAACAAACAATTACCAACCCCTCCTAACATGATAGGAGGGGGTATATATAGCCCACCCTACATGTAGGCTTTATGGGTTATATGTTTACATAACTAGATCACGATCCCATACTACGTATCTATTGTTGGAGTCACCGATCCTTTTTAAATACGTAAAAAACGTATTTCCAACCATCTCCCCCTAAGGGAGGTCACTCCAAATTACAATGTCCTAAATATGCTATAGCTCGTGATCTATGCTAATAATGATGTGACCGAGACTTTCTTTGGAAAAACGTATTTCCAACAATCTCCCCCTAAAGGAGGTCATACCATTTTACAAAATCTTAAACCTAGCATACTATGCTTGAGTCTTCGATCTTGTTCTTGTGAATATGCATATGGGATCTTTGACTTTAGTCTTGAACATGTTTCCTTGCCTTAACCTTGTGCATTCATCACTTGTGATATTTGCCTCCTTGTGACTTCATGTTTCACATACTTATACCTTCTTGAAAGCTTCAGAGTTTGATACAGCGGAAGACTTCACTTTTAGGCTTTCTTGAATTTGTTGAAGTTAAGTTCATAAAGTATAAGCATGCGAGGATGACTTCTTTTCGGACAGTACACCGTAATGCCACCTTCTTGTTACGCTGCATAAGACAGTTAGCAACAAAACATATACACGGATGAAATGGCTTTGAACATTTCATTCTAATTCGGTAGCATTTTACCTCCGGTCGGTGAAGGCTGTTGGACGATATCAAATATCGTACTTGTGATGTTTCAATTAAGAACCTCCTTGACAAGATTTCACGGGTAAACCCGTTCTCTTTATTCGACCGTTAAAAGCTGACTGCGAACATAAAGAGTGAATCATTTGGATAATATTATCCGCATGATTTGAAGCCGTAAATTCATGTTCTTGGAACAAGTGAATTCCAATTAAGAACCGCACCATCGTTGCTTTCTAGTTGTCACGAGCTTGATTCGTATAGATTCTTGCAAGTTACCTACCAAGTGCTGTTTGAGGTTAACACTAAAAGGATTTCCACTCATCATTGTGAACACTAAGGTATCACTCTGAGTGTTCTGGCAAGATCACTAAGATATTGCGTAGAGGCCTGGAACGTGTTTAAATTCAGTTAAGAAATAAACCATTGTTGCTTTCTAGTTATCACAAGTTTGATTCATAAAGAATTGCACAAGCCACCTACCATGAGCTTTTTGATATTCGCTCAAGAAGGATTTCCATATTCATTGTAAATACTTTCGTATTACTCGGTTGTTCAGGCAAGATCATGAAGATTTTGCGTAGGACTCTTAAGATCCTTCTTACAGTTCACTGTGTGTGAAGAAGCAAGGAATTATGAAAGTGTGTCCTAATGAGATATTTGATGATCTCAAATGGCTCTAGACTCGATCGTGCATTTTGGATTTTAGTGATCGGAGGCTGGAGAGTAGTGCCACCATTTCAATACCAATTTATTCGGAGTGAATAAATCAACAGATAATGCGTTATCTCCATGTGATTAAAATAAATATATTTTGAGAGATATCTGAGTTAACTGGGATGGGTTGTGCATTGCATCACTGGGTCTATGATGTCTATCTTCAATATCGAGAATCATTGAAAAATGATCTCAATAGCATATGTATTGACCGGGTTCCTGCCTAAGGTTGTAATGAGGGCTTCTTTCTTTAGACCCTTTATCTTTATAATTCTTTTTCATTCTTCAACCCCTTCAATGCTTACCAATATGTCATAACTAGCACCTTGTTGTGATTGTTCCAGTGCTCACTTAAGTACTTGGTCGACATTCAGCTACGTTCACAATCTTTCTCCATCTTTCCTAAGGACTATTGTTTCTAGCTATGGAACATCCCTAGGAAGATTCCTCTGGTTCTAGAAGAATCATTGGACTTTAACCTATCCTACCATCCTTATGTCATCACAATCTTCATTGTCGTGAAATAAATGGGTTATGGGTAAGTATATGTCACCATGATATCCATTTTGATATCCAAATCCATTTTGCTCCCCCTTAACATATGCCACGATATTCGAAAACATTTCGCACATGTCGGGATGAGCCAGCACATTAAGTCAAACCATTATTGATCTCAATATTAAATCACATTTTCTCCCCCATATTAAAAATATTAACCCAATCGATGTTTTTAATATCAATTGATTTAATAGCATTTTAAGAAAATTTGGGAAGAAAAATGAAAATCCAATTATCTTCATGATTTTCACAAGCTCCCCCTCAAATTAATGAGGGTGTACATGAAACGTAAATTAAATACCTTTTAAACACATGTGTAAGGTATTTATCACGTGCAAAGATCATATATGATAATGTATTCATAAGATTAGCGGTTTACGAGGTTGGACCTGAATGATGGAGAACATCATACGAAAGAATCACATGGTTCTTGTTCACGAATGTTGGTCGCCTCGTCACGTCTGAAGTTATCTCTTGACTCCATGTGTACAATTGATATCATTGTCTTGACACCAATATGTGAACTTGGCACTTTCGGCATGAAAGATTCTGAATGCTGGACAATTGCTCCCCCTCAATTGTTGACCCGTTTTCTATTGAAAGAGTTGTAGTCACCGTTTGAGTAGTCGCATCGTCGTGTATGTAGATATCAATTCTAAATTGCTATTATTGATGGAGATGATAACTTAATAAAAACAAGATTTCTCTTGTTTTAACAAATAAATGCACTAAAGCGTACATATATTCGTGTTATATTGTGTTATAAAGTAAACACAATCCCATACATGGTTATAAAGTAAACCATGCCCTATAAAATTAATTCCCGTTGTTGAGTCAAAGCTTTCTAGTGAAATGCTTGACTCGAATATGAAAAGCGGGTTACTATTTGAAATAATAGTAAACCATTTTGAACATGTTTTAAATTATTTAAACTTCTGCTCAAACTTTATTTACAACCCGTGTCATTATTGAATGACATTTCTAGGTTCGTAAATATTATCGATTGCAGAAGACATGTTCTTTTTATCAAAACATTTTTGAACACACAATTTTGAAAGATTTAGAAAAACCTTTTGGGAAATTCTTGAAAAATTGTGTACAAAGTTTTGAAAATTAATTACTTGAGCTTAAGATGTTGAATATCTTACAAAACGAGCTCAAGTCCGAGACGTTGTAAGCTTCCCGATGTTAAGGATAAGTTACCATCGGCGGTAAAACTTTCCTTTTAACTGAAGATCGAGTTCTAAGCTTACATTTACTAAGAAGTCATTTTCATGAGCTTAAAAAACATTTGAATGTTTTAACGTAAAGCTCATGACCGAGAAAGATGAATTTCCCCTTATAAGGAATAGTTCTCTTATTTAAAAGATAGACATTCCTTTCTGAGCTTAAAACTTGGAATGTTTTAATACAAGCTCATGACTGAGAAAAATTAATTTCTCGTTGTAAGGATAAGTTTATCATCGGCGATAAACTTTCCTTTCTTTGAAGTCCGGGGCATAATCTGAAATGTGATTATACGCCATTTACACGAGCTTAAAAACCTTTGAATAGTTTTAATGTAAGCTCGTGTCCGAGAAAAATTTAATTTCTCGTTAATGAGGATAAGTTTATCATCGGCGATAAACTAACAGTATGATATGTGACTGCAAACCGTTGTGCATGAGCTTAAAAACTTTTGAATGTTTTTAACATAAGCTCATGCCCGAGAAAAATTAATTTCTCGTTGTGAGGGTAAGTTATCTTTGACAAGATAAACTTCCCTTTATTTGAAGTCCGGGTCATTGTCTGACATTTAACAATGAACCATATACACGAGCTTAAAACCTTGGAATAGTTTTAATTTTAGCTCGTGTGCGAGAAAATTTAATTTCTTGTTTGTGAGGATAAGTTTATCATCGGTGATAAACTTTCCTTTCTTTAAAGCGTGGGTTACAATCTGATATGTGACTGCAAACCGTTGTGCATGAGCTTAAAAACTTTTGAATGTTTTTAACATAAGCTCATGCCCGAGAGAAATTAATTTCTCGTTGTGAGGGTAATTTATCATTGACAAGATAAACTTCCCATTATTTGAAGTCCGGGTCATTGTCTGACATTTAACAATGAACCATATACACGAGCTTAAAACCTTGGAATAGTTTTAATTTTAGCTCGTGTCTGAGAAAATTTAATTTCTCGTTTGTGAGGATAAGTTATCGTTGCGTAGATAAACTTCCCTTTGTTTGAAGTCCGGGTCATAGTCTGTCATTTAACGAGGAGCCATATACACGAGCTTAAAACCTTTAAATGGTTTTAGTGTAAGCTCGTGTCCGAGAAAAATTAATTTCTCGTTTTTGAGGATAAGTTTATCATCGGCGATAAACTTTCCTTTCTTTGAAGATCGGGTCATCGTCTGACATTTAATGAGGAGCCATATACACGATCTTAAAACCTTTGAATGGTTTTAGTGTAAGCTCGTGTCCGAGAAAAATTAATTTCTCGTTTTTAAGGATAAGTTTATCATCGGCGATAAACTTTCCTTTCTTTGAAGATCGGGTCATCGTCTGACATTTAACGATAATCCTTTTACACGAGCTTAAAACCTTTGAATCGTTTAAATGTAAGCTTGTGTCCAAGAAAATTTAATTTCTCATTTTTGAGGATAAGTTTATCATCGGCGATAAACTTTCCTTTATGTGAAGATTGGGTCATCGTCTGACATTTAACGATGAGCCTTGTACACGAGCTTAAAACCTTTGAATAGTCTTAAATGTAAGCTCGTGTCCAAGAAAATTTAATTTCTCATTTTTGAGGGTAAGTGACGAGATAAACTTCCCTTTCTCTGAAGTTCGGGTCACAGACTGTAATTTGACTGTGAGCCATATACACGAGCTTAAAACCGTTGAATAGTTTTAATTTTAGCTCGTGTCCGAAAAAAATTAATTTCTCGTTTGTGAGGATAAGTTTATCATCGGCGATAAACTTTACTTTCTTTGATGAATGGGTCACAGACTATGATTTGTCTATAATCCTTATACACGAGCTTAAAACCTTTGAATGGTTTTAGTGTAAGCTCGTGTCCGAGAAAACTTAATTTCTCGTTTTGAGGGTAAATTATTGTTGCGTATATAAACGTCCCTTTCTCTGGTGTTCGGGTCACAGACTGTGATTTGAATGTGAGCCATATACAAGAGCTTAAAACTATTGAATAGTTTTAATTTTAGCTCATGTCCGAGAAAAAATAATTTCTCGTTTGTGAGGCTAAGTTTACGGTCAGCGATAAACTTTCCTTTCTTTGATGAACGGGTCACAGACTGTGATTTTTCTATAAGCCTTATACACGAGATTAAAACCTTTGAATGGTTTTAGTGTAAGCTCGTGTCCGAGAAAACTTAATTTCTCGTTTTGATGGTAAGTTATCGTTGACGAGATAAACTTCCCTGTTTCTGAAGTTCAGGTCACAGACTGTGATTTGAATGTGAGCCTAAGTACAATGTAAACTTAACTGCAAATCCCCTGAGACACTTGTTTCTTTGATATCAGCTTCTTTAGTAACCAAACTCTGAGAGTGTCCTTAGTTGAACGATATATAAAGATCGGACCGGTCTGATTTTGTTGATCCTTGACTTTGGTACCTGCAATCTCATTTGAAGTTTGTATGCTTTTATATGGGTTAGCGATATTTATATTAGAACCCTGCAGGGATTCACAGTTTTCTTTTCTTGTGCCAGAGGTGACCTGAGGAGATGATTCACTTATCTTACCTGGCAAACGTTTCCTTTAATAGAAAATCTTAAGGTCAGGCTTAAGTGATGTATCATCCTTTTCAATTTCCTCCCTAGTAGTCTTAGTAGAATCAGAGAGTATCCTAGTTAAAGGGCACTCGTTTCCTACAGGAGTGAAAATTCTACCAGTGGAGCGTCATATTTTACCAATGGGTTTGATTTTAGCTACCCACTGGGATATAAGTCTAGCACGAGAGTTCACCTCATTAAGTAATTTCTTGACACAAGAATCATGATTAGATTTAAAGACACATTTCCTACATGTTTTACAAGTAGCATATTTAATGTCCGAGTAAGATCTAGAATTCCTAGATGATTGATTGACGCTCCTAGGATATGACATGTTACGGTTAGCAATGTTGGGTAATCTAGAAGACATCTGACTACGTTTAAAATTCCTATCTCTTACTTGTGTCTTTTGAATGGCTTCCCTTAGACCAAATTTATGGTGAACGTCATTTGAACTAGTTCGAGACATGTTCTTTGGACTATGTCTAGCGAGGCTAGATGCAATGATGTGATTAGGTATTGCAAAAGCTATTTTAGTCACATTGGCCCTAGTTGGTGGAGTGACTGTTCTAGAAATATGAGCCATATCAACTTGGGAGGCAAACCTCGATCTCGAGGATTGTGGTCGCTCGGATCTAAATGCAGTCGGTTGTCTAACGAACTAATTTATAGGCGGTTTCCCCAATATTGATAGTTTTTCAAGCTTAGTGTCCACACTAGTTCCTTTAGTTTTCCTCAATTCGTTTTTCAACGCAGCTATAGCAAAGACCTTTTCCTGTACTTAAGCCTTTAAAGTCTCATTTTCTTTGAGCAATTCATCTTGGAATGCCAACTTAGATTCAAGCAACTTAATTTGTGTCAAAAGATTATCCTTTTCTGCTTTAGAATCTAGAACTGTTTGATCCAATTTTTGTTCAAGGACAACGTTTGACTTTTCAAGTTTTTCAAAATATGTTTCAAATTTGTTCGTTTTCTTGGAAGATTCTAGTTTGGCATCCTCAAGCTCTTTCGATTGCTAAGCTAAAATTGTTTCAAGCTCTTCAATTCTAGAAGCAGAATTGGTTAAAGACGCAGTCGTAAAACAATTAGCAGGAGTGTTAATTAGCGCATTCATTTCAGACAACATATGAAGAATATTATTTGTACCTGACATACTATTTGTTTCCTGTTTTCCTCCTAATTCTATTCCCTTGTGACCTCTACTTTTATCGTGTTGCAATACTCCTGCTTGATATGTCGAATCTAATGAATCTATTGAATGTCAATGAAAATTTTTAGATCCTTGTTTGGTATTGTTGATAAAACCGGTGCTTGAAATCCACAAAATTTGTCTATTGTCCAATTCTTTATTAGACCCAAAATATCTTTGTCGCTTACACACTTTTGTTCGAAAATTAACAAAATTTACCCGAGTTCTTCCAATAACAATACCCGTTAATTAATACAGCCCCACCAAAATAATGTGTATATTAGATTAGTGCAACCCAGTCCAAACTGAGACAGCCCAACACAAATCCTTTTACAATACTCGGCCAAAAATGAATATATTGCCCAATATAAATTGCCCAAAAATGAATACTCGGGACAAAAACTAAAAAAAATATCCTTTTATAATAATATATTTTAAAAATGGAGTTGCAGATGGGAAGTACACAGTACACTTCAAGTTTAATAAATGTTTTTTTAAATGGCAAAAAGAAAATAAAATATATCTGTGTTAATAAAACAGTACACAGTACACGTGTTTTTAATAACACGTGGCTACCCCACGAAAATATCTGATAAGAAGAGCCTCTAGTTTACTCCGCCCCACTAAAATATCAGATAATAAATACCAATATCTGTTCTCACACCTAAACCTAATATAAACTCCTTCCAAATCAAACTCAGCCACATACTTTTCTTCACTCTAAAAAAATACCTACGCCTCTTTTTTCTTTACACAAATCGTAAAACCCCAAGAAAAGATAAATCCTCCGTCTATCTCATCCACCAAATCTATCTCAACGCAACACATTTGTTATCTAGCTCATCCAGATACCAACCAAACCTCAAAATCTAATCTTCAAAATCCTCAGCCACCAAATAATATATCTGCTCTCAACTAAATGTCATCTCATCATCAAAGACAAAGGAATAAACATTTATCGCAAATATATCAACCAAAAGATAAAATCTGCTCTCATCTCTTTCAATCTATCTCATTACCAACGCATCAATCTGAATCTCGCATCACTCATCTCATCCTCTATCCTATCAAACCCACAAGTATATATCTTGATTATACAATCTGACAATCTAACTAATTTAAACCAAGAGGCAGACAGGCACACAATACTTCATAAAGATCTTATAAAAGATCTAAGGTAGGTTTTATATTTTATGTTTTCTTTTTGGTTTTTGGATCGATGAGAGTTTTTTAACTGAGATCTGTAAGGTTGTTTATAAAAAAATATGAGTCAGTTTTGTGAGTCTTTCGAGTCAAGTTTGTACAAGTGTTGTAATGATCTAAATAATGGGAGAGAGATGAAGAACTAGAGAGAGAAAGTAAGAGAGAGAAAGGAGAGGATTAGACAAAGAAAGATTGATTAATGAAAAGTGAGTAAACAAATAATGACCAATCCCTCCTAACATGCTAGGAGGGGGTATATATAGCCCACCCTACATGTGGGCTTTATGGGTTATATGTTTACATAACTAGATCACGAGCTCATACTACGTATCTATTGTTGGAGTGACCTATCCTTTCTAAATACGTAAAAAACGTATTTCCAACAATTACTATGGAAGTAAACTACCCTCGGTCGACTTTGAAACGTAGGTGAAAACCTAACCATCTCGAGGTTCAATAAGTAAATAACAAAAATAAGATTTATTACTACTTGAGTCGGCAAACCAATAATCGGTCGTCCCTCTCAATATACGCACAAGCAAGCGGGGAAACGAGGTGGCACAAAGCACTTAAATACCTTATCCTTAGACGGCCTTTTATAGGTCGGCGCCTTATAGACACCTTATAGTTTGTATAAATCGAGTTCAAACATTTTATTAGTATTTATCTATTTGCCTTTTATTTTTGTTTTGGATTCGAATCCAATAGCTAGGTGATGAAATCCCAACTAAGGTCTTATTTCGAAGTAGGTAAATTTATTGTTCTACGTAATAAAATATTGTAATAACAAAAACATGAAAAACGATATATACTATATATAATAAAAAAATAACAAAACTTTCCGAGGACGGAAAGGGTCTTCAAATCAACGATCAACAAATCTCTACGAACGAATCGTACACAAGACCCCCGACAGCGGCGCCAAAATTTTTGATGTGTTGGGAAATGTCGGTGTATGATATGAGTGTAATTACTCATATCATTTGTATCACTAAACAAACATAAATTGCATATAATCTATGAAAATGGCCTTGTATATGCTTGTTTCTTGTTTCATGTGTGTAGGTATCAAAGTTCACGAAAACTGGCAAAATCGACACAGAGTTTGAAGAAATATCAAGAAGCCAAGAATCAAGTTCGTTTTTTGAGGATTTAATCTTAATAAGGTTAATGAGATTTGTGGGACCCACATTTGCGTATTGGGCCTAAAAGCCTAATAGTGGATATACTTTATTCACTATTTGTTCAAAACCCAAAAATTGGCCCAAATAAAGTCCATTTATAACAATGGGACGGATGGAAGTGTAAATCCACACCAAACCCCATTTTTCAAAACAATTATGAACGGTGGAGTGTAATGGGTCTCAAAGCCCATTAGGTTAATTTACTATGAGACGAAGTAAATATATATACTCTCCCTTTTCACTTTTGGTCAACACTTCCTTCGTTACAAACTAAGCAAAGAAAAAAAAAACACAGAGAAAAAGAAACTTCTTCACAAACCCAAAAAATCAAATTGGGCCTTTCTTATTTACAAGGCTATGACATACACGTGCCCAAATTAATTACCTACAATTTCGTGGAGGAATAAGATGGTGTTATCAATCACACATAGCAGCCAATCTTGTCACTCCTTGATTGTGATTGGCTGAAATCATTTCATCCAAGTCATGGCACCAATCAAGACCTGCCACCTCAGCGAAGAACTAGCACAACAAGCACAGATTATTGCCATGCTGGCAATCTGTGTGCAAGAAGCATCCTATCAACCCTTGGATCAAAACAACAAAGAAAGAGAAAGATTGAAGATGTAATCAACGGCTGTAAATCAATCGGCATCAACAAACCACCTCAAGAAGGCCTTGGGGTTTGCCTATAAAAACCCCCCAAAATAGTGTAATTTTCATCCCATTTTTATTTTATTTTTATAATGTCAAATTATATGTAGGATAATTGTACTTTTATTTTAATAGTATTGTAATAATTTTATGGATTAATAAAAGTTTTATTGAGCATCATCTTTTAATTTTTAGTATTTTACTGTTAAAATTTTATAGAGTTATTTTTACAGTCTACTTTGATATTATATGAAAAAAAAAATTATTTGTTTAAGCTTATTTAATAGTTTAATTGAATAATTTAAAGTGAGAAAGGGATAAAATCTAAACCCACTGTTTAGATTAAATGTAATGTGGATTTATGATTCGAGACTCATATGATGGTGGTTCGAATAGATTGTGGTTCGAGGTGTACTCGTTTAGTGATGTTGGTGTGATGTTTGGTGTCGAATAGTTATTAAGGAGGCTCAACGCCTATCCTTCTTCATCAGTGGTTCACCAAATAAAGGTTTAAGTTCATTTTTCTTAATTTAGTTTTATTTATTAGCTTAATTAATGAATGTTTGAGATGGATTACTTAATCTGCTAGTTAGTGTATGCTGTTAAGATTTTAGATATTAATGATAGTTAAACTTGAATTTATGAATTGGTTATCTATGTTTTCACGAGGTCTCTTTTAATTCATTGTTATTGCTAAAGTGATTCGATTCATTGACTGACTGATTTGAACTGCTGAGTTTTCAGTTGTTTTGCTGATTTATATTTAGTTGCCTGTTATTGTGGATCTTTTGTTTCTGCTTTGATTAGCTTGATAGATGTTTCATAGGTAGTGATTGTGGTAAAATACGACCTTTAAGGAAAAAGGCGTAAAAGCGGAAAGTATTAAACAAATGACTTAGGAAAATCAAGTGTTAATGACCCAATTAAGTTCGTTTCCCAAGGAGGTATATGTGTGTGACTAAAATGTAATGATATTTGAGATTAATATTTGAAAGAAGGGGATGAGAAAATAGAATGACGAAGACGTGAAAATTATTACTACGACGACTAAAATTAAAACCGTAAAAAGAGCTAAAATAAAAATTAATTCTAAAAACTCCCAAAAAATTACCAAAAATTAAATTAAATAAACTAAGAATTTACAAATGATCAAAACTTTTTCAAACCTTTTAATTAATTAAATATTAATTTTTAAATGCTAATTAAAGCCCTAAAAATCAAAATAATTATTAAAAGCCCAAATAAAGATTTTTCACTTTGTAAACCTCTAAAATAACAAAATAAAAATGAAAACTATATTTATAATTTTTTAAACTAATTAAAACTATTTAAATTGATTAAAACTATTAAAAATTTAAAATAATTCTAGAAATTAGGAAAATAAAGATAAAATTAATCTAAGAGTTGCAAAAATCGTATTTTAATGTACTAAACCTTAGAAAAATATAAAAAGTGGAAAAATGTGAAAATTCAAATTTAATAATAAAATAATATTAAAATAATATTAAAAATCCAAAAATTATAAAAAATTCTAAAAACTTGCAAACTAGTTTATTTTAACCTAAATAATCAGAAAATGAAAGTGAAATGACCAAATGACCCCTAATGGGCCCCCAAATGGGCTAAAAACCAAAACAGTCAACCTTAATGGGCTTAATGGGCCTAAAAAGTCAAAATAGGCCCAAATGACCTGAAAAAGCCCTATCTGACTCAAAATTCAATTCTAAACACAAAAGTCTGAAGGCCCAAAAGCTGGTATTGAGCTTATCACAGCTTAAATGGTAAACAGCTTATTCTTATTGGGCCAATAAGCCCATTAAGCAATAAGCCAATACCATAAGCTCTAATTAAACACATAACCTTCTTTTGAGATGCCTAAGAGATCTGTGAAAAGAAATTTTGAAAAAGCACACTCAATAAGCCTGAAATAAGCAAAGAAGAATTTCACTAAATGACAAAATAGTCGGGTTAGAGATCTAGGCTGTTTCAGAAGCTGATTCTTTTTGCAAAAGCTCACAAATAGCTTAAGTAAGAATAATCAATCATAAAATTCACAAAAAGCCAAGTAGAATAAGCTATAGGAGCAAATAAGCTGGCTGAAAAAGCCAAATAAGCTAGTTTTCTAGCAAAAGCTTAACCAATTGACTTGTAACCTTCCAGACTTGTTATTAAGCTAAAAAAAATGACACCTATTACAAAAGCCAAGTTGTTGCATGCACCAATAAGCAGTTCTAAAAAATAAGCCAAAATGTGCTTATTTAACCAAAATTCAAAGTTCTCCAAAATTCACCCAATGCTCAGGAATTGTTTATAGGCTTGTTTTAAGAAATTTTTGTGAAGAACTCAAGGTGGAGTCCTTGTGAATCAAGAGGTCAGTTGACCAAATGATGACAGATTTTAGTAAATAAGGCTTAATAAGCCAGTTAGCTTATAATCCAACAACAAAGCAAACCAAATAGCCAAATCTACTCACAAGCAGCACAAAAACAATTTCCAAGAAATAAACAAGCAGGACATACACTAGATAACAAAATGCAAGGCAAAATTGAGGTGGTCACTTTCTGATGCAAATGACCACTTCAGCCAACTTTGATAAGCTCTAGCACCCACAATAAACCACCAAAATCAACAAACAGATACTGCACAGATAGTTTATTACCTAAACTCTTCCCAAACCAGATATCAGACCTTAGATCCAACAAACAAAGATTTTATTGGATCTGATGTTTTTGACCAAATTCAAACCAATTTTATCAGATTTTTCCAATACTTGAAATCCCTTTTCCGAACCTCTTGATACTTAACCAGTGACCAGAACCTATTGCATATGACTTGTTTAGACTCTCCAACCCCTAAGAACCAAGGGCACAAGGACACAAGGCCTTATGATCCCAAAATCCCAAACAGTCTTATTTTAGTCCTTTTTCAAACAAACTTTTTATTCAATCACATAACCTACTGATTTTATGGTTCAAAAACTTCAAATAGGTCACAACTAAAAGAATACAACTCTAAAACACAAAGCACAAACACCAGATCAACAAATCAGATGGCAAAATACGAATCAGACAATAACATGAAAAGTTTTAGAGGAAACTTAACAAGAGGTTATACCTATCCCCCACAACTTCCTAGAGGGATCAGCTATGCTCCTTGGACCTTGTTCAACAGCTAGAATAAGACCAAGGTACTTGAACAAAGGTGATGAGATGTGCCTTGGTTGATGGTTTAAAGCAGAACCTCAAGGGCTTTATGTCTTCAACACAAACAATAAACAACCTATCCAAAGGTTGATAAACCTTCACTAGCTTCGTGTCAACAAGCTTGCAAGGGCTTATAGCTTTTGGATAAGGGTTAGTACAAGTAAAATAAGCAAAACAGGTGACTGATTTCAAGGTTTTTGCAACTTTGAAATCCTTACCAAACATAAATGTGTTTAAACCACAAGATCTAAACACCTTTATAACATCAAATGGGACTCAAAATTACCCTTAAACAACACCATCTTTAAAAAACATAAAAAGGAATTACAATTTTCTTAAAATACCAACTTTTATAAATTTTGAAAAGGAATTACAATGTTTAAAGATTAAAACTAAAACAAGGCTCTCTCACATGTTGAGTAGTCCTTACATAGGCAAATACAAAGCAGGAATAAGCAAAACCCTAAGCTATAAAGTCCCAAAATTACCCTTGAAATCTTCTAGACGAATTGTGTTGTTGAGCTGTCTAAATGCATCCAAATCGTTCATTTTAGCTTTGTATCTAATACAAGGTCTTCACCAAGTATGAAAAGTTATCGTCCGATCGTTTCGAATTGACTATTGGTTAACAGTGCTACTCAGTCGTTCTTGGTGGAATATCAAGGAAAAGGGATATCTTTTTTATTAAACTAAAATGAATGAAAATGTCGTTGCGTAAATGGTAAAAATAAAGTAAAAACAAAATCGACAAACTAATTAAAACTTAAATAAAAGACTTAGAAAGAAAATAAGTAAATGACGAAAATATAAAAGCTTTAAAAACAAAGGACGAGAAATTAAAACGTAAAGAAATGAAAACTTGAAAATAAAAACACGTTCAAAATTAAACTAAGACGAACAAGTAAAAATAAAACTAAGTAATTTAAGACAAAACAATTAAAATAAAGCTAAGTAAAAATGGCGGGAAAAATAAGTTTAAAAATTAAATTTAAAATGAAAACAATTAAATTCGCATTTAAATTAAAAAACTGAATTAAATTCGCAATGCAGAAAGTTGAACAATTCCGCAATCTAAGTTAAACACAATTCCGCAATCCATGGTGAATATTTCGCAATACTAAACATTAATTCCGGAGTAGCAAAACAACCAAGATTTCGCAATGGTGTAAACTGAAGATTCCGCAATGTTGAGAACAACAAGAATTCGCAATACAGAAAGAACAATGATTTCGCAATAATGCGAAATCAAAGATTTCGCAATACACAATTTGTTTCAATTCCGCAATAATGGGAAGGACACAATTCCGCAATGCTTGAAGCCAGGATTTCTCAATTATGAAAAAGTTGCGAAATCGAATCAAATATTCCTAAAAACTAGGGACACTAAAAAGGACGAAAATAAGCACTAAAATCTTAACTTTTTAAGGACAATAAGCAAAATAAAATACCAATAAGCTAACTAAAAAGCCTAGATTAATGATAAAACTTATAAAAACATCAAAAACAAGTACGAAAGTTAAAAAGATTTAAGCATTATGTAAAAATTTGATGAAAAAGATTATGATTAAGATAAAACTAATAAGAAAAGTAGAATGAGATTATTAAAAAGCTTGAATTTAAAAGATTAAAGATTAAAGATTCAAAACAAGATTAAAGATTAAAGCTTTAGAACATGAAATAAAACTAGAGAGAGAAAGTACTTACCTACTCCTAATACATAAAAATATAACTAAAAATTATCTAACTATCTAACCCCCCCCCTAATGACATATTAGGGGGGTATTTATAGGAGGAGTGGAAGTTAGCATGATTTGCTTCTCTCTTTCTTCTCTCGTCTTTTCGTCTTCTCTTCGACTTTTTCGACTTTGTCTCGGGATTAATTAAACTCGCCATATAATGTCTTCATTTATTAGACTGAGTTCTTCGACTCCATTAAACTTCCCTCTTTAGACTTTTCTTCGATAAATCTTCAAAATAGGCCTTGGACATCCGTTCTTTTTGCACTCTTGATCTTTTGACTTCGTCTTTTCTCGTTTTCATCGATAAAAGCCCGTGAAAGCCCGTATTTTCCTCCTTTTTATCTTTTGGTCCAAAAACACAATAAAAACACAAACCACGCAAAATTCCAACATTTACGACATAAAATACACGTTTTGGCTTGGTTATTATAATAGTTAAGTGGTAAAAGGATGGGTATTTTCACACCTATCAGTATTTAAGCAAGGAGTATGGGCTGTTGATTTGGCCACGTGTCATTCCTTGGAGGTTAAGTTGGATTGTGATTGGTGGACGTGTGAATGGGTGGGGTCCTTTGGTGAGTGGTGATTGGGGTTTTGAGTGTGGGATGGTTTTTAGGGTGTGTGAATCAATCGTGTGCCAGGGTAATTGGGATTAACCCTTTGTTTTAAGTGGAGTGGTAACTGGGTTCATCATGGTAAACAATAAACTTTTTGATCCGTTTTTGTAGGAGTGAAAGTGTTTGGCGCGTGTTTGTTGTGTTTGAACTTTGGATAATGACATTAGTAGTCCTTGTGTTTTGGTAGAATGTGTAAACAATGTTTAAGAGCTTGATAACCCGTTTTCCTTTGTTAATAAAGTTATAAACTTTATAATTTGGCCACAAAACTTTGGTAAAAGGTTTTCAAGGGGCTTATTGGCCCAATAAGAATAAGTTGTTGACTATTTAAGCTGTGATAAGCTCAAAATCAGCTTTTGAGCCTTCAGACTTTTGTGCTTAGAATTAAATTTTAAGTCAGATAGGGCTTTTTTAGGTTATTTGGGCCTAGTTTGACTTTTTGGGCCCAAAAGCCCATTAAGGTTGACAGTTTTTGGTTTTAGCCCATTAGGGTTAATTTGGTAATTTCACTTTCATTTTCTGATTATTTAGGTTAAAATAAACTAGTTTGCAAGTTTTTAGAATTTTTTATAATTTTTGGATTTTTAATATTATTTTATTATTATTTTTCAAATTTCACATTTTTGCACTTTTTATATTTTTCTTAGCTTTAATACATTAAAATAGGATTTTTGAAACTCTTAGATTAATTTTATCATCATTAGATTAATTTTTATAATTATTTTAAGTTTAAATAGTTTTTATATCATTTTAAATAGTTTTAATTAGTTTAAAAATGTATTAAAATAGTTTTTAATCTTTTTAGGTCATTTTAGAGGTTTACCAATTGAAAAATCTTTATTTGGGCTTTTTGATAATTAATTTGATTTTTAGGGCTTTAATTAGCATTTAAAAATTAATATTTAATTAATTAAAAGGTTTGAAAATGTTTTGATCATTGATAAACTCTTAGTTTATTTAATTTGATTTTTGGTAATTTTTTGGGAATTTTTAGAATTAATTTTTATTTTAGCCCTTTTTACGGTTTTACGTTTAGTCGTCGTAGTAATTAATTTCATGTCTTCTTCATTCTATTTTCTCATCCCCTTCTCTCAAATATTAATCTCAAATCTTGTTACATCTTAGTCACACACATATACCTCCTTGGGAAACGAACTTCATTGGGTCATTAGTGTTTGATTTTTCCTAAAATCATCACTTAATACTTACCGCTCATTTACGCTCTTTTGTTTTCCTAAACAAGAGACGTAATTTACCACAATCAGGCCAGTGCGGCGATCTGGGCCTGGCCAGAGTCGGCATGTCCCGCCCCAGAGTCTTCCCCGATCTTGAAAGTAGAGCCGGGTATAGACTCGGATAATAGCCCGATGGTAAAGATGAAGGTACAGGTAGGTCAGAAGATACCCGGTCCTCCTCCATAGAGGTGGGGAGCAGTATGGCTGATGCTGGAGCAGAAAAAGGTTCCTCGGGAAGCACAACTTCTATAGTCTGATCATCCTATGAGTATGAGGCTGATAACCATCCACACTGTACTGATCGTGGTGATGAACGGATAGCTGGAGCAGGTGCTACCACTGGTAGAAGAGTCGAAGGTGCAGTAGGCTGAGTCATGATGCTCTGAAAATAATATTATTTTAAATTTGAAGTAAGTATAAGCATACAAACAAAGGAAAAATATTATTTTTGGTTACAAGTTTTATAAAGTATATCCCTTTTTAAACAATCATCGCAATGTTTTAAGGTTACATATATTAATACTTATATATATAATCATTTAACCAGTGTATTTAACAATCAGTACACACTTAGTTCACATAGCACATAATGCCCTACGATCTAAATGCTTAACTAATACAGTTCCAAAATAAAATCCCAAAAGATTTTTATAAAGTTATAGTCCAGTTTTAAATAAAAGAAATTTTTACTTTAGTTTTATTTTATTTAAAAATTTATCTGGTTCTCTATAACTAATGCTCTGATACCATTCTCTGTGACACCCCGGGTAGGGTTAAAATATGCGGAATTATCGACGGAGATGTCACAAGGGTGGATCGATAGCACATAGTTCTTAGAGCATAAGATAAGAAATTATTCAAATCAGATTACATGATTGTCATACAAATTTATAAAAATTGTCTTCAACATGATAAAAGTAGATTGTTTATGTTTCCCAAATAGAACCCCTGACGAGTCCTACAATGCAGATTACAATGATGCGTGAGTCCATGCACATATCACGTACTAACTTCATTTTCCTGAGAAAAACATGCTTAGAGGGTCAACATAAAGTTGGTGAATTTACAAGTTTAACAATAATTAGTTTGGACATACAACAATCATAGAAGTAACAATGCAAAAAGCATTTTTACTAAAAGTTAGATTACAATTTCTATTACCCGAAACTGAAGCTTAACCTTCCATAGTCCTTAACAAAAGAGGACGTAGTGTCTGACAAAAAGACACCCAAACCCAGTTCCAACATGGAATACATCTGTTGTCCCGGCCAAGGCACAGTAAGGATGACTCACCCAGATGGGGATGGTCAATCCCTAATAGATCTATTTATAACATTCGGGCGATTTACAACAATTTAACAGTTTCTATAATAGTCAATCATAGTCAAGTTTATACAATTCCGTTATGTCTATTAAAATAGTTGCATGTTTTCTCCCCCGTATAGGAAAAGTTTATCAATAGTTTATATGGGGCTGTAAACTCACCTGGAAGTTGGCAATAGCTGTATAACACGAATATACAAATAATGCTCACGCCAAAAGTTATGTCTAATCAAATAGTACAGTCTTAATAGATAGTACAAAGATCATATGTGTATGCTTATACATATTTTTAGTCAGTTTAATAATGCTACAGTATTTATCTAAATAACCGTAGTACAAGTATTAACAATATCCATTTAAACTTATCTATATAAGTTTCATATTTAAGTAAACATAAAATGTCTTACTTATAATATTAGTTTACGTTCGTAGTTCATGTATTAGTAACATCCATTTAAACTTACAATTAAGTTTTATATTTAAGTAAACATAAAAATGTTTTACTTAAAATATTAGTTTACGTATTAGCATTCAATTTAGTTAACGTTCATATAATTTTATTTCCTAAAAGTATATGAGTACATGTATAATAATACATATCCATACTGTTTATACAACTCATTTCATAAAGCAAAATATAAATATTTTATTTTCGAAAAGTAAAAATATAATATTTTATATAACTTTAAAATTCTCATAAATTATTTATCATTTATAAAACAATTTATAAATTACAAGTTTAAGAATTTATACTTTAATCTTTATGGTTTAGGGTTAATTAAGTTTTACTAAATTTAAAATGGAATTAGGGTTAGGGCTAGTTTAAGTTTCGGTTTATGGCAAAACTAGTCCTTCCATATTTTAAACAAAGTAAACTTTCGGATTTTACACATTTAGTACCTAGGGCTTGTTAAACTTTTGGGTTATGGAAGTTTTAGTCCTCCTAGCTATATTTAGGTTTTATAACTTTCATAAAATGACAAAACAATCCCTAGGGCTTCTTTAAG
Source organism: Glebionis coronaria (assembly GCA_025667525.1). Classification (NCBI taxonomy): domain Eukaryota; kingdom Viridiplantae; phylum Streptophyta; class Magnoliopsida; order Asterales; family Asteraceae; genus Glebionis; species Glebionis coronaria. Next base: position 322,554,842 of record CM046875.1, on the reverse strand, counting down.
TTTCGGATTATTACAAAAATGGTCCTTAGGGTTATAAAATGACAAAACAACTTTTAGAAACTTTCCAAAATGGTCCCTAGGGTTTAATATGCCACAGATGGTATTTGTTAAACCATAGACTTTCGGATAATTACATTTTTAGTCCTTGTGTTTAATAATTTATCAAAACAAGTTTCATATGTCACGGTTTTAGTCCTTAAGTTTCATAAATTGTCATTTTAGTCCAAAAGTTTTTATAAGTTATATTTTATTATAAAAACTTTTATTTAATTATCCAAAACATTAAATGGGCTCATTAAATGTGCAAAAATATCTAATGGGCCATCTAGTGGGCCTAAATACATTTTAAGTCCACTAATTTGTTAAATGGGCCTTTAAAACATTTATTGGGCTTAAATATATTTTTAAGTCCATTAATTAATTAAATGGGCCTAAGCATATTCTTAAGTCAATTAAGATACTAAGATTTGTTAAATGGGCTTATTGGGTCCATTAAGTCTTTGGCTAATGTTACATGGGCTTGATTAGTCCATCAATACTACTTTTTCATTTTATGTAAGTAATGGTCTAGGTATTTTCTCATAAGCTTATTATTAGCTTATCTATATTTAGTTATAAGCTTTAATAAAAGAACAAAACTCATAGTTTGTTTTATTTTATGTACCAAATGAGATCTAGATATGTTACAAGGTTGCATGCAAGTCATAAGCTATAATATGAGCTTATAGCTCACGGCTATATTTAGGTATAGCTTATTAAAATGAGTCAAAACTTGTTTTAAGGTTGCATGTACTTATAAGTGTCCCAAAATTAGATCTAGCTATGTACAAACTAATAAACCAAATCATAAGTCCATGTTTTACATACATATAGCCCACGGCTATAATTTTAATCTTGGTGTTTCCAAGATGAGCTTTTTAGCTAGTTTTTATGTCTTGTAAATATTCATAAAAACACAACATAATTATCTAGGATTCTTGCATGTTTCCAAGGTTACCACAAATCCAAGAAAACAACATATAGCCCACGGCTATATTGTTCCCCCAAATGTTCCCATAAGATCTTTATGCTTGTTTTATATTTATCATGTTAAGTTAAACTTTTAAACACTAGATCTAGGTTTTACATGAGCATGCATGTTACATCTAAAGTCCATCCAAGGACATATATAACCCACGGCTAGATTTGTACACATAAATTGTTTTAGTGATTTTTAGTAGTCCATTTTACATGTATAAATACATATTCCCTTGTTTAAAACTTAGAACATAAGTCCTAGGTATCCATTTAATTATGTCGTGACCTTTAAGGTCATGTTTTTCATGGTTTTTAAGTTACACAAGTTTACTTATGAGACTTATGATTATTAGTTAACCAAGATCCCAAAAAGTAAGATTTGTAACCCACGGCTACATTTAGATCTATAAAATGTTTCTTATGATTTTTAATCAAGTTTTAAAACATAGAATACTAGTCATAGGTTTCTTTATTAAAAGTTTTTAACCATGACTAATGGTATTCAAATATATGCCGTGACCTTTAAGGTCATGGTTTTTTATCAAATCTTGATTTTAACAAGTTTGTTACATGTTTATAGATGAATGTTGATGCATGCAAGTAAAAAATTGAAGAAGCATAATGAATAATAACTTTCTTGCTAAAAGTTACCAAGGAAGATCTATAGGACAAGGAGATTAGAGATCTAATCTTGATGATGATGAAAACCCTAATAATAACCAAGCCGTGACCCTTAGGGATTCGGCTAGGGCTTGTTATAATAGTTCCAAAGGTGATGATGCTACTAATTGATTTAGTAGTTAAGATGAGACAAAGATCTAGGTGATTTATTGTATAAATCTTGGATGTTTGTGGCTTATAGCCGAATGATTTGAGAGAGAAAGGAGAAGAGAGAAGTGAGATTGGATTGCATGAGAGAATGAGAAGAGTGTGTGTGTGTGTTTTTCGGCTTAAAGGAGAAAGAGAAAGCCAAGGCAAAAGGTATGATTGCCTTGGTAAGATAATACATGCCAAGTGTCATACTCTTTATTTCCTAGCGAACCCTTCTTCTTCCACATATGCATGTGTATGCCGTGTATAGCTAACCAATAGGGAAGGGTGGGCTTGGACTTGGGCTTATGTTGGGCTAGCTCACAAGGAGTACATGATCTTGGGCTAGTCTAAGAAAGATTAAGCATGCTTATAGTATGCATACATACATACACGGCTACATATACTTTATGTAGCATAATTTCCAAATTTAGTTAAGTGTTGTGTATACATAGTTTGTGATACATTTCATTACTTGTTCTCCTAGTTTTAAGTACATGGTTTAAGTTATGTAACTTATTACAATAGAAAATGATTGTAGAAGTATAAGTACATAATGGACAAGTTCACACACAACTCTATGAAATATATCACATGAGTGAATGTTCTTAAGATCATTGGGTGAAACTTTATTACATTAAATCATGGTAAAATCATGGATTTTACATAAGACCAATCTTACGTCCGAAAGCTCAACCGAAAACCCTTCTGCTTGTGAGTCTTTTGTCCACCTTTCTCTTTACTTTTCTTGCGTACATGTAGTTGTGCTTGCTGATTTTTGAATGTACATGCGGGAACAAACAAAAGTAGTGTTAGTCATTTTCGAATCTATTCTGACTAAACATCAAGCCTTTTAGAAATAAAATGAATGACACTAACTAAGACCTTTAGACCCACGACCCTATTTTATTATGACCGAGGACTACACATTTGAGCCGAGGACCTTTCTACGTTTTTTATAGGTGTGAAAACACCCATCCTGTCACCACTTAATTATAATAATAACCAAGCTAAAACATGTATTTTATGTCGTAAATGTCGGAATATGCGTGGTTTTGTATTTTTATTGTGTTTTAGGAACAAAAGATGAAAAAAGGAAGAAAACACGGGCTTTCACGGACTTTTATTGAAGAAAACGAGAAAAGACGAAGTCAAAAGATCAAGAGTGCAAAAAGAACGGAAGTCTAAGGCCTATTTCTGAAGATTTATCGAATAAAAAGGTCTAAAGACGGAAGTTTAATGAAGTCGAAGAACTCAAGTATAATTATTGAAGAAATTATAAGACATGTTCAATTTATATCGACAAATCCCGAGACGACGTCGAGAATGACAAAGAAATTAAATCGAGTCGAGACAAGAAGAAAGATAGAAGAAAGCATCATCACATGTACTCCTCCTATAAATACCCTCCTAATGTGTCATTAGGATTGGGGTTAGATAATTTTTAGTTAGTTTATTTTTATGTATTAGGAGTAGGTAAGTACTTTCTCTCTCTAGTTTTATTTTCTCTCTCTAAGTTTTCTTTGAAGTTTTTCTTGAATCTTGAATCTTTAAATATTGTAATCTTGAATCTTTAATATTTGTCCTTAATTTCTAGCTTTTCATTAATCTCATTCTACTTTTCTCTTATTAGTTTTATCTTAATCATAAACTTTTTCATCATATTTTTACATAAAGTTTAAATCTTTTTAATTTTCGTGGCTTTGTTTTTTATGTTTTTATAAATTTTATCATTACTCTAGGATTTTTTAGTTAGCTTATTGGTGTTTTATTTTGCTTATTGTCCTTAAAAAGTTGAGTTTTTAGTGCTTATTTTCGTCCTTTTTCTTGTTCCTACTTTTAGGAATTTTTGGTAAGAATTCGCAACATTTTCCATAATTGCGGAATTGAACATTTCAGATTATTGCGAATTTGAACTTCAATCCATATTGCGAAATCTTGGTCTCATCAATATTGCAGAGTGTTACGTTGTTCTGGCCATTGCGGAATTGTTTCAATTCCAACATTGCGGATTCCTTAACTTCGCATTATTGCGAAATCATGTCTTCACAATTGCGGATTTATGCTTCATCTTGATTGCGAAATCTTGACAATTATTGCGGAATCTTGTTTTATGATTTCGCAATTATTGTTTAATTTCGAAATTAATTTTTTTTTAGATATTGCGGATTGTTTGATTTTGATATTGCGAAATTAATGTTTTTTTTTAGTACTGCGAAATTAAATAGTTTTTGTTTAGTTTTAATTTTTGAACTTATTTTTCCCGCCAATTTACTTAGTTTTATTTTTACTAGTTCAGCTTAGTTTAATTTTCGAGTATTTTAATTTTTAAAGCTTACGTTTTTATTAAGTCTTATTAATTTTCAAATTTATTTTTTGTCAAGTTTTAATTTCTCGTCAATTACTTTTAAAGTAGTTTATATTTAATTTCTTTTAAAGTCTTTATTTTTTTGTTTAATCTTTTCTTGCTTCATTTTAATTTTAATTACTCAACGACGCCTTTTCTTTTAATTAGTTTAATTTTCTTCGTCATTTAATTTTGTAGACATTTTATTTTTAGTTTTAATTTTCACGCTTTTGTTTTTACTTTATTTTTACCCTTTACGCAACGACATTTTCATTTACAATACATTTTACTTTAGTTTAAAATAGATAACCTTTTCCCTTATATTCCACCAAGAATGAATGAGTCACACTTTAAACTAGTAATCAATTCGAGAAGACTAGAACAACGAACTTTCATACTTTGTGAAAATCTTGTATTAAATGGCGCCGCTGCCGGCTCTTTTCGTGAAGATTAACGGTTTATTGTGAGAGACGCGTTGGATTTTGGGATCCGTTCACTCTTGGACGTTATTTTTCTTGTCTAATTTTCAAAAAATTTCAAAAATCCTAAAAAATATAAAATTTTCAAAAAAAAAAAACAAAAAAAATAGAAAAACATAAAAAAAACCAAAAATATTACTTGTCTATCTTTCTTTTCCTTTTGTAGGTTTGTATGCGTACCCGTGCTCGTAAGAAGAAAGCAACTCAAGCCGAAATTGAAACTCAACCTATTGTCACCATGGACAATCGACCAATGATCGAGCTTTTGCAATCGCATGTAGAGGGCAACACCGATGCTATTGTCATACCCGAGATTGGAGCCAACAACTTTGAGCTCAAATCCGGCTTCATTCAAATGGTCTCTGCTCAATCATTCTTAGGGCGTACACTTGATGATCCTCATGACCATATCAAAAGGTTCCTTCAACTCACTAGTACGGTCAACTTTAATGGGGTTTCACAAGATTTAATTCGCTTGCAACTTTTTCCTTTCTCCTTAGAGGGACAAGCTCGGCATTGGCTTGATAAGTAACCGCCACAAAGTATTCTTACGTGGTCGGATTTAGAGACCAAATTCATTAACTACGTTTTCCCACCCTCACGTACTACCGCTTTGCGGAATGAAATCATTAACTTTGAACAAAAGTACAGTGAGACATTTAGTGAATCTTGGGACCGTTTTAAGAAACTTTTAAGAAAGTGTCCACAACATGGTTTCACAAAAGGGCATCAAATTAACACTTTTTACAATGGCTTAAGCATGAATGACCAAGATTCACTAAATAGTGCCTCGGGGGGTAACATTTTGGTTAAGTCTTGTAATGCCGCATGGGATATTATTGAAAATAAATCTAAAGTGCAAACCAAAGCTGTTCGGGCTAATGTGGCTAGTGCTAGCACTAATGACACCGAAAGAAGACTTGATAAGCTTACTACGGTTGTTGAAGCACTTGCTTTACAAGCCGTTAACAATGCCAAAAACAACAATGCTATTAATATAACTTGTGAAACTTGTGGTGGGCCACACTCTTATGCTAATTGTGATAAAGCTTATGATCAATCTCACGGGGAAGTGTATGCTTACAACACCACCGACAGAGTCATTTCAAGCCTAATGTCGATGTTAATCACTTGTCTTACAACTCGACAAATTACTTGGCTCCACCCGGTTTTCAGCAAAGACCACCACCACCCACCCATAACAACCAAGGGCCACCAAGAGCAAATGTTCCACAAAATGCTAATGTGAGGGGCTCCAATGCAAACCAGGGAAACTACCACATGCAAAACCAAGGTTTTCAACACCAAGGTTTCAATCCTCAAGGTTTTCTACTTTATCACCAATACCCAAACCAAGGTTTTCAACAACAAGGATTCAATTTACCTCATCCACCAATGGACTTGGTTTTGCAAAAATTGAATGAACATGAGAAAATCATGCAAGCAATGCAAGAATCTACTAGACAAATTCAAGAGTCCACAGATAGGAGATTCGTTCAAATGTTACAAACCCTTTGTCCCCAAGGTGCTCTTCCTTCTACAACCGAAACAAACCCTAGATCGAATGTGAGTGCTATTACTACTCGAAGTGGAGCAACTTTAGTAGGACCTTCTAACCCTCCTCCTGTTACCCCATCTACACCTCCTCCACCCCCATTTATCCCTCCTACTACCACACCTAGTACTAGTTCTCCATTACCGTCTCCACCTATTAATGAAGATGTACCCAAGCAAAACCCTCCACTAACCCCACCAACCACCTCTAAACCTTCAACATCTCAACCTTTACCTGCTACACCCACACCACCTAAACCCAACATCCCTTATCCTTCTCGGTTAGACAAATGCAAATTGCATACTAAAGAGGATGCTCAAGTCACTTCTTTTATGAAGATGATCTCTCGAATGAATTTCAACATTAGCCTCGTTGAAGCACTTGTCCAAATGCCGAAATTTGTGAGAGCATTCAAGGAATTTCTTAGCAAGAAGGAAAAGACGTCTGAGTTTGTCAACACACGCTTAAATGAAAACTGTTCTGCAGTCATTCTTAAAGAACTTTCGGAAAAACTTGGAGATCCCGGTCGTTTTGTGTTGCCTTGCATTTTTAACAAAGTTGAAGAATTTACTGCCTTAGCTAATCTCGGGGCAAGTATTAATTTGATGCCATTAAGTGTTTTGAAAAAGCTATCATTACCTGACCTTACTCCAACGAAGATGACTCTTGAGCTAGCAAATCGCACTCTCGCTTACCCCGTTGGTATTGCCGAAGATGTGTTTATTAAAGTTGGTACCTTCACTTTTTCCGGTCGATTTTGTTATTGTTGATTATGAAATGGACCCTCGTATTCCGTTAATACTTGGACGACCATTTTTGAGAACCGGAAAAAATCTTGTCGATGTTGCCGAAGGTGAGCTAATCTTAAGAGTCGGGAATGATGCTCAAGTTTTTAAGATGGGGAAGATTACAAGTAAGACAAATGGAAAAGAATCCACGAAAATGATTAATGTGCTTCAAGAAGAGCTTGCTTCTACTTTGGAAAGTTTTAAGCTTGATGACTTTGTTGTATATGATAATCCTCTTTTCGAGTCTTCCCATTATAATCCACTTTTCCAAGAAGATGTGGATGATGTTGATGATTCTGCTGCTTTTGTTTCAGAGTATCCAGACATGCCAACTTATGATGATTTTGATGATGTTGATACTCTCTCGAGTGATTCTTCTCATGATGACCTTACTCCTACTTTTGATGAAGATCCTCCACCAAACACTATTGATACTTCGGATAATTACTCATTTGAGGAAGATTTTGCTACTTTTCTCAATACCTACTTCCCAAATGAGAATGATTCTCCTCCTTTGGACTTTGATGATGCTCTTTATCCTCCTTTGGATATGAAGAAACCTGTTTCAAAGGAGAAGAAGCCGGCCGACACCGATATCCGCAGTACCTATGTCTTGACACCTCTCTATCCACCCTCTGAGGATGAGATTGTGCGATTTATGAGCGGATCTTCTTCAAGGACCACCGAGCCTGAGTGTTATTTTCCCCTAAAGGAAAAGGTGTTCGATCCCGGTATTGCAATTTTGAAGCCATCTCAGTATCCATCTGATGAAATAAAAGGAAAGATTTTTGGAACTTATGGAGATATTCTTGCACCTCATCACCCTTGCTACCACCGTGCTCAACAACTGCTTAAGGGAACCTTGCCTACTCTTCTTTGGCTTGCCTTGTTCGCCTTAAACTTGTGCTATTTGATGGATGAAAACCATGTATTTGATCCCGGTGGATATGTTCTTTAAGCTTCTTCCTATGATAATCAAGGTCGAGTCAGGCCCACGACTTGGTGAAAAAAAACAAGTGCTTCTCGGGAGGCAACCCGCAGTATCTATCCTTTTATTCTGTTTTATAATAAGTGTAGGGGGAGACCTTAGCATGTGTTTGTTGTATTCTTTCTTATCATGTGCAGGGATTCGAGCTTTCAAAGAGCCATTCTTGATGACTTTTGATGAACCATGATCCCGTGTTCCCGTCTTCCCGGTTCTATCCTAAACTCTTTTGATTCCCTATTTTATATTCTTCAATATTAAAATAGGAATCACTTTAGTTGTCCCTTCCTTAGCAAGATTTAAACAACGTGCACAATGTCCTAAGTGTAGGGGAGGTTACTTTCACATGCTTAAACATTGAGGATAATGTTTATATTAAGTGTTAGGGGGCCTTCTATCGAAGTTAAGTGGGCTTTTCCTTGTATTTGTCCTCATTTTAACTGGAAAATTGATTTTTCGACATTTTTCAAAATTTTTGATCTATTTTGGCCTAGTAGTTTTACCTTTGTTATAGTTATTTTCTTTCTTTATAGAATAAAGTTTAATAAAGTGGTTTTAAATTTTTCAACGTCATGAATCTTTTGACTCAACCCGAGTTTACTTATCTAAGTTTACTCTAGCTAGTATCCTTAACGTGTTTAAGTCAAGTTTTGCTAGGCTTTTATATAGGGAACTTTAAAACGCGAAAGTCTTAACGCTTACGTGTTAAGAACAAGAACTTTTCGCAAGTTCCTATAATGGATCCTAAAAAGTCGTTTATCAAGGGAACTTTAAAATGCAAATTCTAAACTTGAAAAAGTCTAAGAAGTTGCAAGATCCTATAGATGACTTGAAAACCCAAAACTTTGATTTAGTTGGCCACGAGTCTCATTCCTTGAGATTTTAAATTGTGGAGAACGAGAGATGATAGAGTCAGTTATAAGTTGGTATTCTTTCATGAATTTATGTGAGTTGATTATAAGCTTTTTCTCCCATCGCTTGGTAATAAATTTAATTGCTATAAGTAAGGTTGTACAATTTAAAAAGTTACTTAGCTTCTAGCCCAAGATCGTTTAATAGTTACTCGGTATTAATTAGAGTTCATAGCCAAGGCATAACTTATTGAAGCGAGATGCGAAGATTGGCGAGTCCGAAAAGGTCCTAACAAGACATGAGGGCTACAATTTGTTGCTAAAGATCCCAAGTGATGTGAAGAATCATTTATCAAAAATCAATATGAAGGATCGAGACACACGACGAAAAGAAAATACTCCCCTAAAGATCATGGAGAAGTCTATCCGAAAAGACCCTAGCAAGGTATGAGGATAAATAGAATTAAGTCCTAAAAGGAGGCGGATCATTGTATATCAAAATCTAAAATAAAGATTGGAGAAAAATGAAGAAGTCGATGTCCAAGTATGAAGAATTTCTCAAAATGTTCAAGTGAAGAAATTCCTATTATGAAGAGAAGACCATTATTTCATGAACGTCTCTCAAGATTTAAATTAGAAGTCGCTGCCAAATATCGGTCCGAGAAAGGTCTCAAATCGTGAAGCAAGTTATGCCAAGATATGAACTTTATGAGGTCCCGAGAAGCAGTTTAAAAAGATTTTGTTCTTTAGCTAACTATTGATTAAATCGTCCTACTTTATTTTCAGCCTAAATAACTATCGAAATAAGTCAACAATGCATCCTCGTGATCATTCAAGACAACAATAAAATATAAGAGATACACTTAGGAATAAGGGAGTCTAAGTAAATAATTGGCCCACATGAATTTGTGATAGTTTGCTAACTTATAATAACAATGATCTCGTTTTTAAACTTGGTATGGGGAACGTGAAACTCGAGGGTGATAATCATTCATGACATTCCAAAACCCCAAGGTAAGTTTTTGATCTTTTTACTTGTTTTCTTCTTTTGAATATTTTATAGTTTTCTATCTCTTTTATGTCTTGTGTTTAATACATGCCAAGGTGGATTGATTATGAAGGAAAATGTAAATCTTGCTTTGTAATTAATGCATTGCATGAGGGCATTGCAATGGTCAAGTGTAGGGGATTTGATAGGTGTGAAAACACCCATCCTGTCACCTCTTAATTATAATAATAACCAAGCCAAAACGTGTATTTTATGTCATAAATGTCAGAATTATACGTGGTTTGTGTTTTTATTGTGTTTTAGGAACAAAAGATGAAAAAGGAAGAAAACACGGGCTTTCACGGACTTTTATCGAAGAAAACGAGAAAAGACGAAGTCAAAAGATCAAGAGTGCAAAAAGAACGGAAGTCCAAGGCCTATTCTGAATATTTATCGAATAAAAAGTATAAAGACAGAAGTTTAATGAAGTAGAAGAACTCAAGTCTAATTATTGAAGAGATTATAAGACAAGTTCAATTTATATCGACAAATCCCTAGACGACGTCGAGAAAGACAAAGAAATTAAATCGAGTCGAGACAAGAAGAAAGAGAGAAGAAAGCATCATCACATGTACTCCTCCTATAAATACCCTCCTAATGTGTCATTAGGAGGGGGTTAGATAATTTTTAGTTAGTTTATTTTTATGTATTAGGAGTACGTAAGTACTTTCTCTCTCTAGTTTTATTTTCTCTCTCTAAGTTTTCTTTGAAGTTTTTATTGAATATTTAATCTTTAAATCTTATAACCTTAAATCTTTAATCTATGTCCTTAATTTCTAGCTTTTCATTAATCTCATTCTACTTTTCTTATTAGTTTTATCTTAATCATAAACTTTTTCATCATATTTTTACATGAAGTTTAAATCTTTTTAATTTTCGTGGCTTGTTTTTGATGTTTTTATAAGTTTTATCATTAATCTAGGATTTTTAGTGCTTATTTTCGTCCTTTTTCTTGTTCCTACTTTTTAGGAATTTCTGGTAAGAATTCGCAACATTTGCCATAATTGCTGAATTGAACATTTCAGATTATTGCGAATTTGAACTTCAATCGATATTGCGAAATCTTGGTCTCATCAATATTGCGGAATTAAGCTGTTCTAGCCATTGCGGAATTGTTTCAATTCCAACATTTCAGATTCCTTAACTTCGCATTATTGCGAAATCATGTCTTCACAATTGCGGATTTATGCTTCATCATGATTGCGAAATCTTGGCAATTATTGAGAAATCTTGTTTATGATTTGGCAATTATTGTTTAATTGCAGAATTAATATTTTATTTTTTTTAGATATTGCGGATTGTTTGATTTTGATATTGCGAAATTAATGTTTTTTTTAGTATTGCGAAATTAAATAGTTTTTGTTTAGTTTTAATATTTGAACTTATTTTTCCCGCCAATTTACTTAGTTTTATTTTTACTAGTTCATCTTAGTTTAACTTTCGAGTATTTTAATTTTTAAAGCTTACGTTTTTATTAAGTCTTATTAAATTTTCAAATTTATTTTTTTATCAAGTTTTTAGTTCTCGTCAATTAATTTTAAAGTTTTTATATTTAATTTCTTATAAAGTCTTTATTTTTTATTTTAATCTTTTCTTGCTTCATTTTTATTTTAATTACTCAATGACGCGTTTTCTTTTAATTAGTTTAATTTTCTTCGTCATTTAATTTTGCAGTCATTTTATTTTTAGTTTTAATTTTCACGCTTTTGTTTTTACTTTATTTTTACCCTTTACGCAACGACATTTTCATTTACATTTACATTTTACTTTAGTTTAAAATAGATAACCTTTTCCCTTATATTCCACCAAGAACGACTGAGTCACACTTTCAACTAGTAATCAATTCAAGAAGACTAGAACAACGAACTTTCATACTTGGTGAAAATCTTGTATTAGTTTTCATTATTGTCCATGTTCTGTTTAGGACTAATACATTGTTAATAACAGTAGTAAACAAAAACCCCCATTCGAATCACTCATCGAATCTACCGAAACCCTAAGTTTTTCTAAAATCAGTCATAAAATAAAATTAGCACAAATGTTAGTTAATTATATTTAAACACTCGACTATGAAAACCCCCAATTTATACGAATTCCTAATTTATCTAAATCAATTATATTACGAAATTAATACAACTTAGTTCTCAAAAACATTGATTAATTGCAATTAAACACTAGATTATGAAAACCCCCAATTTATACGAAACCCTAATTACTTCATATATAAATCGATACACACTGTGACATGTTTAAATAAATCAAATGAGTTTCGAAACCAGAAAACCCCTTTTTATTTCGAAAAGCTATGAAACGAAATACCACTTTGATCTTTTGAGAAGAGATGAGAAAACTTATCTTTGTACAATCAAACTACCACCGAATCATCCATTAAAACCTTGACTTCAACGGATGATTCGATGTGGGTAATAAAGATCCACACCACACAGCCGATTTACATCTATGATTATGGGTTAGGTTGCTAGTCGACCGGATTAGGGTATAGTCATGAGGATGACTTCGAACCTAGATACTTTAAAGAGAGAAGAATGAGATGAAATTTGATCTGTGAATATGTGTGTCGGCTGGAAGTGGTTGTTAGAATATAAGGAAACCTAAAATGAGTTGTTGGATTTGAACCAATGACTCTCGCCGTATGAAAGCGATACTCTAACCGCTGAGTCAAGTAGGTCAAGCTGAGTCAAGTCAGAGAAAATAGACCCCTATAAGTATAAGAGAAAGTAGCGCAACCAAAGACCTTCTTTCCCATGCATTTCTTAAGGCTTTTGGGTATGCCACGTCGCATTCTAGATTATCCAGATGCTTACGCTGGATGGAATGCCTTAGCAGTTCTGGCTCTTATATATATGTAGTTGGGATTCGTCGTTTCCTCGTGGTCGTAACAATCACTTCAAGCAGTGGAAACAACAAAAGATGTGCTCTAAGTCCTTGGGCTGTTGAACAGAATCCAACCACACCGGAATGGATGGTACAAAGTCCTACAGCTTTTCATACTTTTGGAGAACTTCCAGCTATCAAGGAGACGAAAAGCTCTGTGAAGTAAAAGAAAAAAAGGGTCGTTGATTGCTACTAAGAACCTAACAGAACTTTTCAAAATTGAAAACGGATCAGTCGACCTGGTCTACAAATCTATTCTAACTATCGACGAATAGCGGGTATACATGCCAATCCCTTCGCCTTTGTTCGCCTATAAACTTTCTTCGCCTATCGGACCTGCCACCTTCTTCGTCGCTATCGCACAAAGGAATTCTTCGTAAAGTTAGCTGCTTCTTGCTCGCCTTCATTCGTCCAATCCGCCTTAGTTAAATCTTAAACTTCGTCCTTCGCATCTTCTTCGTAGTGCGACTAGCTGCTAATAGCGAAGTAGGTTCAGCGAGATGACATGATGTGTCTCCTTTTTCTCTTTTCTAAGTTTTTGATGAGTTACATGACATGAGCGAATCGACTGACACGATTGTACTGAGAAGGAGATTCATATTAAAGAGTCGTTAGAGGTTTTGATAGATGAGCTAATTTAGAAGGACAGCTTTTAGAGGTTCACCAATAGGCCAAAGTAGGCAGCGAAGGGTCAGCGGGAACGAAGGTCTACAATAAAAAAATGTAGTAGATCATACTAGAAAGGTATGGAATTTGACAAATAAACAATAGCATAACAGACGAAATCCGTAAATTTCCCATTTCAATTTACCCGTGTTACAGAAAGCCGTCCCTGGAACCTTGCTACTAAATGAACTGAGTCAAAAGAACGTGGGTTAGACTTTAAAGGACCATTTCCTGTAAGGAATTCCACTATTCGTGCAAAGGCCGAACAACCGAAAGCAGTACTTATATCCGCTTGTTCTACCTTTATTTATCTCGCCGGTGCGGCCATAAGAACCAGAGCATTGATTGCACTACGTGCACTAATTCACAACCCTCGTGTGGGACTAATTCTTTTCATTTGTCATCCAAGAGAACTCAGAAGAGAGAATGGTTCGTGTAACACAACTGGGATTCTATAACTTAAGATGGTGTCCAGCTCCAGACTATATTTAGTCAGTAGCTTTCGCATCATTATTGGGTGTAATCAAGGCCTATTCGAAAGCTGCCTATGCGGTGGGTTTGAATCCCACAGGAGTAAAATAGCTTGGTTTCTCACATGGACTTTAGTGAGTAATGAGCTGGTTGAGATAGGGCGATGTCGTTCGCTTGCAAATGAGTTCGGTAGCAGCCTACTTTCTATAAGGAAGTGAAAACAGGCTTGTAAAAGGAAAGTAAACGGGGCACTCACTTACTTATCTATTTCCCGGAATAATGGAAAAAAGGAGAGTCTTCGCCTTTAAATAACAAAAAGTGTCCGCCCCTTAGGTCGCCAAACTACGACGAGAGTTTCGTCTTTTGAAACGCCAGTCGCGTAGGGCGACCGGGCCAGGCCGAGTCAGAAAGGCTTTGATGACTCAAGGTTCACATTAGGGAAAGGAGAGGTTCTGAAATAATTGAAAAAGCTCTGAAAAATAAACAACCCGACCTAAGGAACTACCAACAAAGGAAGAACATTGCTATTTTCAATCAGAAAAAGAAGATTGAGCAATGCAAATGAGAAAGACGTTGTCCCATCTTCTCGGGGAACCCGCCGCCGCATATGTCGAAAAAGAGGGAGCGGGGAAGGAAGAACAACCATTTTACTTTGGCACATGAGGTGGCGGGTTTGGCTAGGTAACATAATGGAAATGTATCGGACTGCAAATCCTGGAATGACAGTTCGACCCCGTCCTTGGCCTCGAGGAGTGGTGAGCAGCACGGAATTTCTATCAATCTTTTGGCATATAATATAGGGCGCTAGAAATCCACAGACAACATTCTAGAACTTCCAAACAAAAAAAATGCAACAGAAAATGAAATATTACGCTTCAATAGAATGAATTCGGTAGTATTATACCTTATGGTAGATCTAAGGTCCTGTGACACTTGAACTCAAATATATCTTACCTTCAATCCATCGTTGTCCAGCCAAGCCAGCCCATAACAAAATGTTAGACCGGCTGACACAAGCGAATTGATTGAGGAAAAGGAAAGCCCAGCGACCAAGCACTCCCGCCCCCAAAAGCGGAGACCAAAGAACCGCCAGGTTGTCGAGGACACGTCTGAATAGGAGGCTGACGGCCTCTTAGTTTATTACCCTACCCACTAATGGACTATAAGGGGGAAGGTGAACGGGAACCGACCGAAAACCCGAATAGCTTGACCCCTTCATACTCGATTCATTAGGGTTGGGGATGGATGGAACCAATCAGAAGTGAAAATCGGGCAAGCGAAGCCGGGAAACGGGCCGCATCGCAACAACTAGGACTCGTGTCGGAGGACATTTGAGCGTGAGCTACCACTCATGCAGCGACAAGGACCCGCAACTCTCGAAGGGGCCACCAACCACCCGAATCACTGTAGCAAACCCTCCCTTTACTTTACTCAATGGATAGCGCTTATTCTCTTTCAATCAACAAAATGAGAAATGAAGGAGAAAGAAAGATGTCTTTATTGAAGAGGCTTTGCACCCGGAATATGACTAATGCAGATCCAGAAGAATGGGTCTAGGCTTTCGAAAAGATAAATATGCAAAGGGTAAAGTAAAGAGAAAGTCTTTTGAACAACCAACCTGACATAAGGATTCTAGCTCGCCCACTTAGAGCAGATGGAGATTCTCGGACGGGGAAAAGCGGCACTCGACTTCTATTAAACAAGACCAATAACAAAGCCATACCATGCCCTCGTGAGAAACTAGTGATGATTGCCATGAATGTAGCCCTCGAGGACGTGTACAAGAAGGTATTTGCCGATTCGTATCAACATGGTGCACTTCATAGGGGCGTGAAAAGGCCGTGGAGACTTTGACCGAATGAATAGGGATCAATTGATAGACATTTTTTTTGAGGAAGAGAATCCAGTTAGAACGCTTTTTTCATTCACTATGCGCTGACTGGATGCGTACTCACGTGATCACTCGATAGACGGAGGAATTGTGTGAATGACGAGACCGGACTAACCTAAAGTGGTTCTTCCCCCCCCCCCCCCCCCCCCCCCCCCCTTGATGGCGAATCTTGATTGACTGACACTAATAACCGATTCGGAGAAAGAAGAAGCATGGCATGAGATAGGCGGCGGAAGAATTTCCGATAGCGAATTACTTGACTCGATGGATGGAGGTAGAGCCCTCCACTCAAGCATGAAATCAATGTTGAGTCAACAATAATCCAGAGGGGCACCACCAAGCGGGATCGAGACCAACCCCTTGTACATAGGGTTCCAAACATGCGCTTCTTCAAATATCCTATCCCAGTAGGTGCATCAAAGCTTGACTAAGAGAAAATGGAAAGAAAAGGGGCGATTCTATGATTGAATAGCAGAAGTGCTACTTAGTAGTAGAAACTCAGAGAGACGGAGATGGGACTATTTCATACCTGCTAACTCCTATGATGAGAAGTGGGTCCCTTGTTTTTGGCAAGAAGAGTTTCAGCCTTTGTTTCCCCTAGGTAGAGTGGGTCTACTTAGTGAACTGGCAGGACGCGAAGATCAATTGATCAATATGAATCTCGAGAGTGGATGGTTGATCACCGCCTCCTTGTCCTGGAGGCTCTCCGGCCAGGGAGGGGCTTGCTATCGTAACCTTTTCCCGGTGTATGTGAGGGTGACGAACTCCTTTTTATTCGGTCATAGGTTGATCCAAAGAACGAGAGACTTGAATGAAACTTTCATTGGGAGAGGGAAGACCTCGATAAGGAAGAAGAACAAGAGCTACATCGGCAAGACTCTCTGCAAGTGGATCTCCTCCGTCTACAAGGTGAAAAGCTTAGCTTACAGCATAGCGTGATGTTGATCCGAAAACAGGAATGGTGGAGGATAATAATAAGAGGGTTCCAAACCTATAGACCCACAAAACCTCAGTAATCTTTAAACAGCCTTAGAAAGCCATAAAGCAACCGACTCTTTCCAGGCTTGGTGCCGAAGCAGAAGGCACTCGCCTTTACTACCTTTGCAATACGGAACACTTATCTCGTTCTCAGTGCTTTCTTTAGGCTCCTGGCTGCTCGTTGGTAGAACACAACCCATATGATATTGAGCTTGAGCATTCGGGCTTCTTTTTTTAAGAAGTGCTTCTTTCTAATTCTAAGGCCCTCCTTGGATGCATGAGTCTTCCGCCGATTGACAGAAATACCGATGAAGCAATTCCTCTCATCCCGATAAAGGGAGTCACCCGTGATTCGATAGTTCTATTTTCTGCTGATGTAGGCCTATTAGGCAGTCAAACCACGCATTCTATCTAATAAAGACAAAGAAAGTAGGAAGTAATGAAAGAATGGATTGATTCCTCATCAGTCTTTTTCTCGACTAACGTTTGGTTAGTAGTGACCCCTGTCTGTACTTCAATCCGTGATTTCAGCTTGGCAATCTCTCTATTCCTCTCTTATAATTTCTCATTGAGTCTCTCATTCTCAAGATGGAGTACTCTATCACTTAGTGATGAAATTTTCTATGAATCTACGCCTAGAATAACAACCCAATTCTGGGCCATGTTGGGTTTAAGTGGTTGCTTGGTTAAGTAATGATCCGAGTTTTATTTTCTTTACATGGGACTAATGGGCTGCAAGTGCAGTTGGGCCCTAAAGCCCATTCTACTTTTTGTTATAAGTGGTACTAGTAGACCCCCCAAAGCCCAAAATATTAACCGGCCGAACTATTGCTAAAAATCAGGTATTATCGACTTATTGGTGTTAAAGGACTTCGTTAAAACCATTGTAAATTAAGTCACGTTATTGCAACAATATTAAACGCCAAGCACATTAGGATGTCATGCATGCATTCGGTATTATTTGTCCTTTTCGTGACACAAACTTTACACTTAACTAGGTCACGGATAATGTTGTCGTGTTTCTCGAGCTACACTCTAATTATCACTACATTGCTTATTTGACGAGGTGAGTTTCATAGCCCCACTTTTTACTTGTTTTGTATACTTTTGAGGTGAGAACATTGCTTGTTTTAAACGGATGAACATAAGTTCTAAAACTTGATACGTTTTCCTACATGATGGATCAGCCGGGGGTAGAGAGCTGGCAGGGGTATCATCAGTTTTGGCAGGGGGATCAGATGGTGTGTGTTTGGCTTCATTCGTTTTAGCTGCTTCTCGTTTGATTTGTTTCATCATTATGGAAGTAAGTGGAATAACCCTGCTAGAAAATTGTGAAGTTGGTGCAGCAAGTGTGGTGAACAGTTTGGTAGTATGTTTGTTGGTTGTAAAATGGCGTTTGTGTTTGATAGGACCATGTTGACTCATATTCAGCAAAAGTTCAGTAAACCTTGGATACATACAAAATTTAGAACTGCTTGTAACATTTTTTACCATACCTTTGAAAATCATTTGTGAAAAACAATACTTTCGCCCTGTTGCTAAGCATATCAGGGCAGAAGCAACTTCACTTACAATTTCATTAAAAGCAGTGGTTTTAGGTGACAAACATTGTAAAATTGTATGAATCAAATATTTCCAATGTGGGCCAAACTGACCTTTAGCAAACTTAAACTTTTGACCATCAGAAAGAGTGTACCCCAACTTTTTAAGACCCTCAAAAATTTCGGCATCAGGTAGGTTAACCACCCCATCCTCATCATCCAAGACAAGCTTGTCTCGAATGGAGGCAAGTGTAATTACCTTGGGATGGCTATCTACCACGCTCTGAATTGTTACCTCTCCATCCACTGTTTTGGTCATTGAATTAGACCAAAACTCTTGGATATGTGAGGTGTAAATCCTGGGAATTATGAGAAGATCTACTCTGAAATATGATGATTTTAGAAAAGCCACTGCATCAGTAAATTCTGATGTTTCATCATGTAAAAAGGGCAATTTGATTGTGATTAGCAACAATTTTGAGAGACATGATGAGTGTTGAAAATGTTTGAAGGTTTATAGTTGTGAAAGTTTAGTGGGATTTGATCGAAAGAGTGAGTTAGGCCTGCTGGTTAAGGGAATTGAGTTTATATAGGCGAATGGAAGAGCTATGATTGGACAAAATTTTCAAATTGCAAATATATCAGAAATAAATCGTGATAAAAAAGTAATTTATTTGAAATAATAAAGAAAAGATTACCAATCAGCGAAGAAAGCGTCTTAAATATATTTTGAAAAGAATAAAATATTCCCTAACCAAAAAGTTAGCAAGCAGGCCTAACGGCTATAAGCCGGGCAACGGTATTGTCGGTTAACGGTCAAACAGGGGGATGTTGAACAAGCAGGGGTATCAAGAATGAAAGCAGGGGAAACTTTCCTAAGGTTATTAGACTAATCCTAAATAGTCAATGCTAAATAGCTCTGCTCTAATCACACCCTTGTAAACACAAGTTAGATACATAGAAACTCAAGAGTCCTCCATTCAGCAAAGTGCTAAACAGAAAGAGTTAACACATAAGCAACCCTGCACCTGGTCAACCCAAGAAAATAAGCATACCCCAGTCTCCAGCCCTACCATTCCCTTACTATGCTTAATTGGTCTTTGCAATATGTACTAAAATCTTAATTTACACAGCAAGCTGGTGAATAAAGAATTTTAAGTACACATTACAGTGCCTCAAGGTTTTAGAACTCTAACAAGCTTTGCAGCAAGTCTTCATCGTCCTGAACCCC
Source organism: Glebionis coronaria (assembly GCA_025667525.1). Taxonomy (NCBI): domain Eukaryota; kingdom Viridiplantae; phylum Streptophyta; class Magnoliopsida; order Asterales; family Asteraceae; genus Glebionis; species Glebionis coronaria. The sequence goes on along the minus strand of CM046875.1, from coordinate 322,535,289 downwards.
TACTCACCAGTGGATATGATCTAGAATCATATATGAGTATCCTAAGGATACCCTAAATCCTAAAGGTGTGACCTAACCTCCCCTAAAAAATAGAGCATATACATGATCCTCCCATAGTATGGTATGCGCCATTTGGATCTCTGCATTGTTAGTCTAAAAACCACATATAACCACTTTAAAAAGAACAAACCCATCTTAAGAGAAAAACTCTTAGCAGGGGATGAACCCCAGCAGGGGAATCTTTGTTCAAAAGCAGTGGAATAGAGAATAATAGAAAAAGGGACTAACATATGTACAACAACAGCAATGAAGTAATGCTGAATATACAAGACAAATTAGACATCAATTTTTAGGGAGTGACCATCCTAATACTTGCAACCAAGTACTGAAACCTCCCCACATCAAAAGCTTTTGTCAAAAGACCAGCAAAATTAAGTTCTGTATCAATTGCCTCTGGGACAATCAATCCTTTTTCAAAACAATCTCTAATGAAATGATGTCTGATTTCAATATTTTTAGTCTTGCTATGAAAAACAAGATTTTTAATAATGCAAATTGTGTTGTTATTGTCAATAAATATCTTGGTTTTAAGAAAATTGTATCCATAATCAAGCAGCTGGTTCTGAACCCAAAGAACTTGTCCACAACATTCAGCAGCTGCTACATACTCAGCTTCAGTTGTGGATGTGGCTAGAATAGTCTGCTTTTTACACCGCCAAGATATAAGTCTGCTTCCCAAAAACTGACATCCACTTGTTGTAGACTTCCTATCATTATTTTCACCAGCATAATCACTATCTGAATAGGATACCAGCTCAAATGGTGACTCCTTGGGATACCAAAGTCCTAGAGTTGGATGACACTTCAGATACCTAAAATCTCTTAAAAGCAAACAGATGACACTATGTGGGTGCCACTTGGTATCTTGCACATAAGCAGACTACAAACATGATGTCAGGTCTTGAAGCTGTAAGGTACATGAGAGATCCAATCATGGACCTATAATTCCTGACATCAATAGGCTTTCCAGGGCTATCTTTTCCCCAAGGATGCTCCTTATCTATTGGAGAGGAAACTTTCTTTCCTTCACACATTCCAAACTTCTTCACAATTTCAGCCACATACTTGTCTTGTGAGATAAAGATCCCATCTTTCCTCTGCTGAACTTGTAACCCCAAAAAGAAGTCGAGTTCACCCATTGCACTCATTTGAAATTTATCCTGCATCAGCTTGGCAAACTCTTTGCTAAGCATAGAATTTGTGGATCCAAAGATGATGTCATCCACATATACTTGCACCAAGAAGACATTATCAAATGTCATTCCATTGGTGACAATATTTCCTTTTCCTGTGATTGTTCCATGCCCATCTCCAAAAGAAACACCATCATTGTCATACAGGGGAACAAAGTTAGACAGTTAGGATTTGTGTCCAGTCATGCTCCTTGAGCATCCACTATCCCAATAGGCTTTATCATTCCTGGTCTGCTTTGTCACCTGCAAAAACAAAAACAATTTAGTTTCTCTTGGGGACCCAAGTCATTACAGACTTGGATCTACCTCATGTATCAATATAAGATAGCTTGTCAAATACTTGAGATACACTATTGGATTGAGTACCCCTTTTGGGTACCCAAACCCAACGAGCTGAGGCTTTCACAACTTTTCCCCATCTGCCCATGTTTCTAGAGGTCAAAACTTTTCTTGTAGGGGATACCCTAGACTTAGCAGGGGAATCCCTATGCTTAGCAGAGGGAACCCGTCTTTTGTTTTGGCCTCTATTGGTGTGCTGGTAGGGTCTATAGACAGATTTATATGCAGTATGAGGTACTGGTTTGCTCATGTAAGAGCTAGACTTGGGACATGCATCATTCACCTTTCTTAGAGCAGGAACTACATACTTATCAGATACCTTGTTTCTCAAAGCAGGGGAAACATACTTAGCAGTGGAAAAAGATTTTGCCCCTACATTCAAAAGAATGGCTTTTGGTTGCGTGTCCTTTAAAGGATTTGCAGTCACCACTTCCATTGGTGCCTGGCAGTCTTGATAAGTGTGATCAAAACTGCCACATGTGAAACAAGGTTTAGTGTTTATCACAAAGTCCTCTCCTAATTTATGAGACTTTTGGTCATTCCAATTTCTCTGATTACCTCTAATAGGCCTATGCATACCAGCATATTTAACAGTAGACTTAGAAGGCTTTGATCCTGATTTAGATTTGGGTGAACTACTCTTAGAACTTGAATCACTTCCAAAAAGTCCTTCTCTTGAAAAGAGAACAGAGTTATCTATTTTCCACTGTTTTAAAGCAATTTGTTCCTTTTTAAAGTCCCTAACAGCACTGGTTTTCACTAGTGGTTCTTCTGTTTCTAGATTATTAGGTATGTATGCATTTAAGTCAAATTCAATATCTTCCTGCTTTTTGAAACAAGAAAGACCAGTCCAAGACAAATCTTTTCTAGGAAATGGTGCATGTAATTGGCAGGTGGTGGTGGTATAGTGGCATGCTCATTTTTGACACCAAAACCTGTTTTGTCCCTAGGGGACTGCCCAATTTCAACTGCTTTAGTTAAATCTTTAGAAGCTTTTCCAAATTTTTCAACAGTTTGTTCATCTATCTTCTTGTTAGATCTAAAAACTTCTACTTCAACAGTTAATTCCTTAATGGAATCATTATTTTCTTTAGCATCTCTCTCTAATACGACAATGTGATTTCTGTAATCATTTTCTCTTTGCTTATACTCTCTTATGGTGGACTCTAACTGCTCTAAAGCATGTTTGTAGTTATCAATGTCACTATCACAATTAATGTAATCAACTTTTAATTTTCTTATTTGATCATTCAATGACTCAATATTTTTTTTACAAGGTTTAGTACAATATGAATCATCATATACCTCATTGTCTGAACTAGAGCTTGACATAGCCATAAGAGCAAAATCTTCCTCTTTCTCTTCAGCAACTAATGCTTGGTTTCTTTCAACACTCTCTGTCATAGGACTCCAGTCCCATCCACCTGCTCCATCTATCCCTTGCATGGCTACCATAGCCTTAACACCAGAATCATCATCCCTGCTTTCCTTCCTATAGCTGCTTCCATTCTTTGGCCCTCTGCATTCCCTAGCAAAATGGTCTTTCTTGCCATAGTTGTAGCATTCTACCTTTTTTTGTCAAATCCAGCTACATCAGAAGGATTGATTGAAATTTTCTTTCCATACTTCTTATAAAATATGTTGGCTCTCATGCTGAGTAGAGCCATGTTCCACTGAATGTCCATCTCCTCCAGCCCTTGCTTGCTGATTTGATTCAGATCTTCATGTAACACAGTAGATCCTTGAGATCCTTGAGATGATATTAAAGCACAAGCAATATCAAGACTGAAGGTTGCACGCATTTCTTCATCATAAGATGGTCCAGACCTTGCAGCAGGGGAATGGTTAGCAGGGGAAACTCCAATCCCACTGCTTTTAGAGATCTCACTGCTGTGATATATAAATGCCATATTGGCAAGGGAATCAGCAATTCCACTTGAATTAGTGGGAATGGTTCCTGATGTCTTCATCTCATTGACCACAGGCTCAAAGACCTTCAGGTTGTTGTAGATGTCATCAATGTTCTTGTTATCAATGTCATCTCTGTTTTGCCAAATGGCTTTGTAGACAAACCATTCTTTCTGAAGACTGTTGAGGAATCTTGCATTCACTTGTTCTCTTGACACCTCTATATCAAAGATTTCTAGTTGAGCAACCAGATCTTGAAGACTATTGTAAATGGCACCAATTGCTTCATCACCATTTGCTTTAAAAGAAGCAAACTGGTCTATCATCTGATTCTTTTTCTTCTTCCTAGTAGCTTCATTCCCTCCATATGTTTTACCAATAGCTTCCCAAAGCTCTTTAGCAGTTTTGTATTTTCTAAACCTTAGCTGATGTCTATCAGGTAAAGCCAACAGCAAAGAGCTGTGGGCCTTGACATCATGCCTTATTGCCTGAATCTCTTTGTCTGCAACAACAACATACTTGGTTTTATCACTTTTGGAGCTTTTACCAATTTCAGTCTTATCCTTGTTCTTATCTTCAACTGCTACTGTTGTGGTGAATTGATCACCAAATTCTATGACCTCCCATAGGACATAGTGTTCCATCTTGAGATATTGCTGAATTTTGAATTCCCATATTTCAAAGTTTTCAGGATCTAGAATGGGAAGTTTGAGAGCATTGTTGTTTGAGGATGACTGAGAATCTGAAGACATAACTGATGTTGGTTGTGAGAAATATTTTGTTCTTAGTTTAATCAAAGTTTCTCAACAAGATCTGATACCACTTGTTGATCCCAAACTCAGATTTTAAACCTTAGCTTGTTTAAGGGTTGTGATAGAAAGAATAAATTCAATCTAACACTAGAGAAACTTTGCAATACAGAGTAACTAAACAAGATGCGGAATGAAGTGTTTAGCACAAGAACAAATGTGTAAATCAAATGTTGAACTTTAATATATCATAGATATACGAATACCCAATAGTGGTATTAGGGTTACAAAACCTTAAAGTATGAAATGAAATGAACAGAGAAAGACACACATTACATTACAACCTAGTGAGTCCTTTTATAGCACAAGGACTCACCGTGCAAGATCACTACTAACAAACTAGGAAAGTATCTCGTAGTAGTAACTAAAATGCGTTATAATCTCTTCCAAGTTTATCTTAGTAGCAGGGTCTTTGACTTCAGCAAGGGGACCAATCCCCCTGCCTTTGTTATTTAGCAGGGGGAACTTACTCTAGTAGGGGAAACTCTGACCAACTAGCACGGGGAACTAACACTCTTATATATATTCCCAACAAAAAACGTAAGAACGTGACGAAATTTAAAAATTACTCTTAAAATTCCTAGAAAATCACAATAAATCCCGAAAAATTCAATTAGAGTTTACCAAAAATAAAAAAAATTTCAAACCATTTATTTAATTAAATATTAATTTTTTAATGCTAATTAAAGCCCTAAAAATAAATTTAATTAATAAAAAGCCCAAAATAAAATTTTTCAATTTGTAAACCTCTAAAATAACTTAATTAAACTAAAAAGTATTTTTGCAAATTTAAAATTAAATAAAACTATTTAAAATAATTAAAAATTAAAATTTAATATTAAAATAATATTAAAAATTCAAAATTTATAAAAAAATCAACTAACTTATTTTAACTTAATAAAACCAGAAATGAAAGTGAAATGACCTAAATACCCCTATTGGGCCTCCGAATGGGCCAAAAGTGAAAACAAATTGCTAAATGGGCTTTTTTAGGCCCAATAAGAAAAATGTTAACCAAATAAGCTCAAAACTTCCAGATTAGCTTAAAATTTGATTTTAAACAAAAACTCTATAGGCCCAAAAGCTGAAAAAGTGCTTATCACAGCATATGAATCAACAACTTATTCTAAATGGGCTTTTTGGCCCATTAAGCCAAAAGCTAATGCCATAAGCTGAAACTTTACACACATCATTCTTTTGAGCTTATAAAGTAGTTTGTAAAAAGAAACAATGAAAAAGCTCAAGAAATAAGCCTGAAATAAGCCAAGACTTTCTACATAAAACGACAAAATAGTCGTTTTTGAGTTCTAGACCACTTGAAGAGCTGATTCAAGTTGCAAAAGATTTTAAATGACCAAATTAAGCTTAATCAACAAAAAGAGTTCCAATAAGCACACTCAATAAGATGGAATAATCAATAAGCTGTTTTGAAAAACAAAAGTCAATTCGTTTTCTAGTCAAACTTAAAAGTCAAAAGCCACAAAGCTCCAGATCAAGTAAATGGATCAAATAAGGAAGACTGATTACAAAATCAAAGTTGTTGCACGTTTGAATAAGCCAATATAGCTTATTAATAAGTTGTTTGAAAATTATAACTAGCAGTGGCTAGCAGTAGTGGGAAAGGAGTTCCCACTGCTTGTGAACTGATTTGCTTTTTTAGAGAGTTTCACTTGGTTTGTTTGGACAAGCAAGGCACCCCTACAACCAGTGAGTTGTAGGAAGTCACAATCAAGCAAGAAATCAACAAAGCACACAGCCAAATGATACAGTTTAAGAAATTAGCCTACAGACATGGAAATAAGCAATAACTGATGAAATAAGCAGATTAAGCAAGAATAAGCAGACCAATCTTCACCAACAACATACAACAGCTTAACAAAAACTAGTTGAACACAAATAAAATTGTTTCATGCAAAGGCTTCAAGATTAGATCTGGTTTCAAGCTTATGTGAGTTACTGATGTAACATGATGAACACAAAAGCCTATTGCTGAACTATTTGACCAAAACATGAACTTCAAATCCTCAAATCCATAAAACAGGTTGCACAAACTTTTTTTTTCCACTTGTTAGACCTAGTTAAGCATGCAATCTAGGTGTTCACAAATCTTCAATTCAAAATAACCTAAAACAAACTAGTTATGCCAAAGATTCAGATTAGAGTGTGTGAGTTCACAAGTTATGCAGATTTGGACTCTAACCACACCAATAACAGATACAAACATAAACAAACTCTTAGCACCTACTCAAAACCAAACACTCCTTCAAATTTTTGAATCAAAATTTAACAAAGCAAAAACGTTTTTGAGACTTGACAAAACTTAAACATGCATCATAACAACATTGTAAAGCACTAAGAACAAGATTGCAGGCATCAAATAACACATAAACCAGCAAACACCAATTTCACTTGAAAAGATCTCAAAAAAGAGAAAAATGTTCAAACTCAGGAATGTACATCCACACTCCCGTATGTTATAGTTTATGTGTCTAGCAAAACAAGACACAAGCTTCCAATAAACACCCCTACTAAGATGAACAAGGTCAAGAACAAACAGTTTATATAAAAAATGAAAACGAAAACAGATTCTTCCAATCTTGTACCCCACTCCTTGAATGTTCCCAAACCACAAGTCTCACCTCACCTTGATAATTATCTTATAAGGGTGATATGATCAACTTATGATCCAAAAAGTTCAGGTGTTTGTACCAAAAACTTGAAAAAATCAGGTTTTATGAAAACTTAGAAACAAACTTGCATAAACTAAAAACCAAACTTTGAAACCTTAGAATCACAAACTTCAAACACTAAACTACAACAAGTAAGTAAAATGGTGCTTGGAATTCGTCAATGATCTCAAACTTTTTTCATTCATAGAACAAAAGATTTACAGAACTTTGACCAAAGGAAAACCAAGAACAAGTTCAATGAAAGAAACCTAAGGCCTTTATATAGGCTACAATGAGTTCTAGAAAGCTGAAAATAAACTAAAACCCTAATGCTTGAAGTCCCAAAAATTCCCTTGAAATTTTGAATATCTTTTACTGAATTTGGACGTTTATGAGGAATCATGTTATGCCAGTTGGTGAAAAATGATCTTGGGCGTCCATTGTGTGTGTTGGATGAAAGCATGAGCTTTGGCACGTTGATTGTCTGCATGTTTTTGTTTAGGAGTGAATAGTGGCGCAAGGGAGGGTTGTAGTAACATGTGAAGTGATGGTGATGGAGGTTTAAGGGTGGGTTTAGGTTTAGTTATCCCTTAATCACAAATCTGGAGTGTATTAACACTTAATTCTTTGTGGTTAAGAAAAACACAATTTTGGTTATGAACATGATGAACAAGTGTTTGATCTTCGTTTGGGTTTAAGTGTGGTGTTTAGCGCCAAATTAAGATTAGTTTAATCAGTTTAAAAACTGATTAAACAAATAAAGTGAGTGAATTAATACAGAGATTTTAGTAAAGTTCGTTTCTCTCGACTCGATTCGAATCGACAAAGGTTTTACGTGTGACTCAGTCGTTCTGGGTTAATAAAAGAGAAAATTGATTATCTATTTTTAATTAAAAATTAACACTTGAAAAGTATAAACTAAATGACAAAAGTAAAATTGAAAATAAAAAAAATTAACAAAACACTTTAAAATAAGACTTAACAAAAATGGCAGGAAAATGTAAATTTAAAAATAATTCGGGAAACAAACTCAAAACATAATTCGGGAAACGAATCTCAACCTTAATCGGAATCCCAATGAAAACGTAAGTCGGAATGCCAAATTTTAAACTAATTCGGAATGTGGCATATGACTATAATTCGGAATCAATAAAATCAGCACCTAATCCGGAATCCACATTCATCATGTAATTCGGAATACGTGTGAGATGAACCTAATTCGGAAAGGGAATTAGCCATACAATTCGGAAAGCTATTTTTTTACCTAAGCCGGAATGTTAACAAAAGGGTAATTCGGAAAAGGCTGTTTTAAACTAATTCGGAATAGTGGTGGATCTAGTTCGGAATGCTCATATGAATGCAATTCGGGAAACATAAATCACAAACTAATTCGGAATAGTGCATGTATGAATCTAATTCGGAATGTGGAGGTATAACCTTATTCGGAAAAATCAACTAAAGCTAATTCGGATTATTCTACAAAACGTAATTCGGAATATACTAGTTTCAACACAGTTCGGAATTAGGGTTTACACTATTCGGATTAAAATGAAAATAAGCAAAAATCAAATAACCAAATCACCAAAAATTAAGCTAAACAACTTTAAAGAAAAGCTAATCAAGACACAAATCAAAAACTCTAAAAACTCCAAATAAGCAAAATATTTAAAATCAACTTTTAAAAACTTTAAACTACCAAATCCACTTAATTAAAAATAAGCTAAACACAAATTAATCAATAAGCACAATAAGATATAACATCAAACAAATCAAAACCATAAGAATAATGAAATAAGCAAATGAATTAAACAAGTAATAAGATCAAACAAACTACATGCTTAACTAAGTCAAACACAAGATAAAAATTAAGAAAGGAAGAATGAGATTAATATAAAAAGCTTGAATTTAAGATGAAGTTTAAGATTTAAAAGATTAAAGATTAAGATGAAAAGCTTAAGAACATGAAAGAAAAACTAGATAGAGAAAGTAATTAACACCTATTCCTAAAACTTAATTAAAAACTAACTAATAATGAAAAACTCTCATTTTTCTCTATTTACAGGTGGAAGGGAAATTTGATGTTGTTGCTTCCTTCCTTCTCTTTGTCTTCTCGTCTTTTTAATTAATTCATCTTTCTCGACTTTGTCTCGGGATTTGTCGATAGATGAAATGTACTCGTCTTCTAATTTCTTCTTTTATTAGATTTGGTTCTTCGACTTTGTTAAACTTCCGTCTTTAGTCTTTTTCTTTGATAAATCTTCAGAATAGGCCTTTGACTTCCGTTCTTTTTGCACTGTTGATCTTTTGACTTCGTCTTTTGTCTTTTTCTTCGCTAGAAGTCCGTGAAAAGCCGTGTTTTCTTCCTTTTTCATATTTTGGTCCTAAAACACAATAAAAACACAAACCACGCATAATTTTGGTTTTTACGACATTAAATACATGTTTTGGTCTCGTTTTTATTATATTTAAGTGGTAAAAGGATAAGTGTTTTCACACTTATTAAATCTCCTACACTTGACTATTGCAATGCCCTCATGCAATGCATTAATTTCACATCAAGATTTACATTCTCCATAATAATTAACCCACCTTGGCCTTTATTAAATACTACTATGCTATAGCAACTAAAAAGATAGAAAATTTCAAAATGTTTGAAGGAAGAAACTTGTTAAGAAATCTAAGACTTACGTTAGGGCTTTGGTGTCATGAGTATTAATCACCCTCAAGTTTCACGTTCCCCATACCAAGCTTAAAAACGAGATCATTGTTATTATAAGTTAGTAAAGCTAGCACTTACTCATGTGGCTCAATTATTCACTTAGACCCCCTTATTCCTAGGTGTATCTCTTATATTTTATTGTTGTCTTGAATGGTCACGAGGATGCTTTTTTGCTTATTTTGATAATTTATTAAGGCCGAAAATAAAGTAGGACTATTTAATCAATAGTTAGCTAAAGGATAAAATCTTTTAAAACTTGATATGAGCTTAAACTCATATCCTTTTATCAACAAATAACCCTAAAACATGAAGCAAAATACCCTTTTATATTGTAAAAAGCAGTGTTATGTGGTATGTTTGTGTTTGTGTGATCTTATGTAGGTAAAAGGATACAATTTCAAGCAAACAAGGAAAAACCAAGCTCAAATGGATGAAAAAGACAAAAGAGGATCAAAAGTGACAAGACTTTGAAGTTCAAGGACCTATCTTGACAATTTGTGAAAGATGGAGGACTTAAAGTGCAAATTATGGAAAGTCAAGATTCAAGTCAAACTTGGTCAACTACAAAGTCAACTCAAGTCAAAGGGCCATTTTGTTGAAGAATCAAAGTTGAAGGGTCAAAAATGTCAAAGGAATGAAGATATTAGCCCTAAATAGCAATCTGCCAAGTCAAGGGACTTAATTTGCCAAGTTTGGAAAGTATTGCATGTTTAATCCATGTGCTTTAGCTCTCAACCAATAAGAAACAAGGAAAGGGTTCACACGGATCAAGTAATTAAGTCCCACTTACAGCCGCCACAATTAATGCAAGATCACAACAGTGTAATCCGCAACACACTTTTTCAACCAATAAGAAGATGACACGTGTCCTTCTCCTTCAACAAAAACATTTCCAGAAACGGGATTTTGATAGAAGGCATTTCAAGTAAAGATCAAAACACCAATTTTGCTCGTTTTGAAGAGACGAATCTAATGGTGTTATCCAATTAACAAATAATCCATTGAATCAAAAACCCCCAAAATGTGTTCATCACCTTCAAAGAGGATTTGCAGAATTCCTCCACGTGTCAAGCAATGATTGGCCCAAACACGTCACAACTCCAACAGAATCTCCCTTTCTTGCCTATAAATACTTAGCTTGTACCTCATTTTTCTTAGTAGCTTAATTTTGTAAACACATAGTTCTCTAAATTTCCTTTTCCCTTTTTCCCTCCTTTTCACCTAACTACTCAAGAGTCTGACAAACTCTTGAGTCAGTTAGTTAGTTAGAACCTTGTAACTACTTTTGTAACAGAAATCACTCAATAAAATTGATTGCGGTAAAATTTAGATAACTTGCTTTAGGAAAAACAAGCACTTAAATATGAGCGGTAAGTATCGACGAGTGATTTAGGAAAACCACAAGTAATGACCCAATCAAATAAAAGAGATGAAAGATTCGTTTCCCAAGGAGGTATGGTGTTGTGAATTAACTTGTATTTCTTTGAGATTAATATTGATGAGATGGAATGACGGTCTCGTGAAAATTACACTATGTCGTAAAAAACGTAAACGTAAAGCCGTAAAAAAACCACAAAAATTAAAAATTATTAAAAACCTAATTAAACTTAAAGTAATTATAAAAATAAATCTAAAAGCTAGAAAATTATTCTAAAAATGGAAATAGTCCTAATTAATAACAAAGAACCTAGGAAAAATGAAAAAGAAAGAAAAATAAAATTTTGAAAATTAATTAATAAAATAATATTAAAATAATGCTAAAAATAAAAAGTTTCTAAAATTTAAAATAAAAAATTTCTAAAAATCCTAAATAATATAATTAAGAGAAAAACACAAATTATAGCTCCTAAACCTTTTTTAATAATTTTATAAAAATCTTTAAAGTTTATTAAAAACCTTAAAATATTATAAAATTAAAAATAAATGTTTTTGAAACCAAAATTATATGTAAACCTCAAAAATATATTTTAAAAACTAAAAACTATTTTTCCTAGACATAAAAACTATTTTTTGGTATTTTTTAATGATTTAATAAAAACGTCTATTAAATAAATTCTAAAAAAATAAACTAATAAAGTAAAAAATATGAAACCAATTTTAAAAAAATCTACAAACCTATTACTTACCTAGGAAAAATAAGAAAAGTGAAATAAGCTAGAAAAATAAGCTGGAAATACGCTTAAATGCTACGGCTTATGTAATAAGCAACAAACCAAAAACGGGTTAAGTAAACAACAAAACCACTCCCTAGTAGTCAAAGACCCTAGGGCGCAGTGGTGAGTGTGGTGTGGTGTGAACGTGGTGACCAGGGTTCGAATCCTGAAACCCCCCCTTTTTATCACTCAGTTGCGCCGCAACGTTTTTTTCTTGCGCCGCAACTAGTGAAACGGGAATACCAAGATCTGCAGCTCCTTCAGTTGCGCCGCAACGAGTAGGTCTTGCGGCGCAGCTTGTATAACGATAGCACCTTTGGTCTGTAGCTCCTTCGGTTGCGCCGCAACTAGTAGGTCTTGCGGCGCAATACTATGCAAAACGTGGCCTGGTACTGCTAAGTTACTGATGAACAACCAAGTGCACACTTGTGCACTTGTGATGCCAAGAGGTCTTGGCTTGATGCTTTGTTTGGTGATTATGTTGGAACAATTGGGCACCCTTGTGCTCAATGAAGCACAAGGAGTCAATAACAACAAGGAAACAAACACCTAGCACTCAAATTCAAGAAATCAAATGCACCAAAGATCATAAAAACAAGCAAGATAACACTTATGCAGATTTTTAATACCCTTTTTACCTTTTACCTCTTAAACTAAGCTAAAACTTGTACCAAACTAAGTTACCAACTAGTTAAAATCTAAATCAACCTTAATCACTAACTATAACACCCTTACAATTCATTAATTAAGATCCAACTCCTGCTAAAACGTATTGCCAAACACCCTTTAAACTTTTTGAAAACCAATTTTTCCAAATCAAAACCTTATGAAACCTAACCAAATTGTTATCAAAGCTTCATAACATGTATATAACATAACATAAACACAAATCAAGTAACTTAAACACACTTAATCAATCAATCAAGCAAATCAAGTAACAAGCACTTTTATGAACTTTTCAAAGAGTAAAAGAGAGTTACCTTAGGACCCCTACATCCAAGGGTCCTAGTGGATGTTGAATCCACCTCCAAACCAACCCGGGTTGGTGCTGAACTAAATCAACAAGCCTTCAACCTGTTTGAACACAAAACAAAGAAAACACAATTCAAGCTTACAATATTCTTTTTTTTTTCTTTTCTTTTTAAAACTTTACCAAAACTTATCAAACTTCTTAAAAACGTTTCTATTAACACTATAACACCAATTAATCAAAACCTCTTAACATCCAAACCTTTTGAGAAGATTTTACCAAAATCTCTCAAAATCTCAAAACCTTAAACAACTTTGAAAATCAAAGTTGCTTAACCAAATAAAAGTGTGGAACTCAGAATTAAGCTTAACACAACACTCAACTTTTAAAAACAATAAAAAAGGAATTACACTTGAATATTTCAAAAACCAAACTTTTTATTTCTTTAAAAAGGTATTACATGTGCAAGCTTAAAAACTGGAACAAAGGGATCACCACAGCTTGGGTCTCCTTTTATAGAGCCTATAGAACAATCTAGAATAGAAAAAAACTAAACCCTAATCATAAGAAAATCCCAAATGTGCCCTTGAGTGCATTTTGTCCTCTCATTTGATCTTGGCCTTTAAATTTTGCTTTGTGAGCAAGCATAGCATCTTGGACGTCCATTTTGCCACGTCATGATGCTTGGGGGCTAAGGAATGATGTGATTGGTGGATTGGGGAATTGGGGTTTTGGTGCACATGTGTGGGATGCAGGTTTTTAGGAGTGGGAAAGGTTTGTGAGTGTGTGAATTACTTGTGTGCAAGTTTAATTGGTTTTTACCCAAGGAAAAGTGAAGGTAAATTCTGGGTGGTAAGAACAATGAATAGTAACAGTTTTAATCCGAAATTGGGGGTGGCATATGTGTTAGGCGCACTTTTTGTTTAAATGTTTCCATTTTGGCAACTTCAGTCCTCCTCTTTTGTTATTTTTGCCATTTAAGGTTTCCAGCCCTAAAACTTGATATCCTTTGTAATTAACTTTCCCACTTTGACAATTTTGGCACCAACTTTTGATAAAAGGTTATCAAGGATGTAATTTGACATTTGGTGATTTTTCAAGGACTAATCTTGGACAATGTTGATCTTCAAAGGTCTTCAATGAGTCTTTCACTTGTTGAGGGACCATTATTGGCAATTTGAAATTGTTGAGGGACTAATCTTGCCATTTCTTCAATCTTGAAGGACCTTTTTGCAATTTTTGACAAACTTAAGGGACCAAACTTGTAGTTATTAATATACAAGGGTTTTAAGTGTCATTTCTCCATTCATTGAGGATCAATCTTGTTTGTCTTCAAGTCTTCAAGGGTATTTGATGAAAATTCCATGATTAGGGCCCGGTTCTTTGTACGGCTTCGTTTCTCGTGTTCGTTTTTCCTTGATTCTTGTGATCTTTTGTCTTTTTCACGATATCCATACCTAAAATACACAAGTAAACAAACACAAGCATATATATGGTATTTTATGACATTTTTGTGCATTTAAAGCCCGAAAAGAATGATGAGATCATGTATAAATGCCATCTCATCACTCCCCCATACTAAGCCATTGCCGTGCCCTCACGCAATGCTAAGAATAAAGTATCTAAGCATCACCAAAGTTCAATTTTATTAACCTTTATTGAAAAGTAAAAGACTTGCAACATACTACGAGAATGTGTAAAGACATTATGTATGATTTTCATCACCGAAAGGTGACTATTAGGGTCAAAGAATAGAAACAAGTTAATGTCCCTTAGAGTAAATTTCGTCATCCTTGATTGTCATACATTCCATGCTAAGTGCAAAAACAAGATCATTGTTGGTACAAGTCACAATGCTAACACTACTCATACGTCCAAATTGTGTAATACTTTTTCTCCCCGCAATCCTAGTTATTATAAAAGGAAATGGGTTACTAGCATTTTTTATCTATTTGTCATGGATCACAAGTGATTCATATTGACTTATTTGAGTAGTTATTAGTCCGAAAGCAAAGTAGCACGATTTGATCAATAGTTAGCCGAAGGACAAAATCTTTTAAAACGGCTTCTCGTGTATCTCCTTAAGTTCATATCTTGGCATAACTTGTTTCACGATTTGAGACCTTTCTCGGACCGATATTTGGCATGTACTTCATACTTCAAATCTTGGGAAGACGTTCTCGAAATTATGGTCTTCTCTTCATATAATTGGAATTTCTTCACTTGACGTTTTTGAGAGATTCTTCATATAGGACCACGACTTCATCATTTTTCTTCAATCTTTACTTTGGATTTTGATATACAACGATCCGCCTCCTTTTCGGACTTGGATATATTTATCCTCATACCTTGTTAGGGTCTTTTTGGATAGACTTTCTCCATTCTTTAGGGGAGTAATAGCTTCTCGTCGTGTGTCTCGATCCTTCATATTGATTTTGGAACAATGATACTCCACATCATCTTTGGATCTTTAGCAAAAATAGAGCTCCTCATGCCTTGTTAGGGCCTTTTTGGATAATCGCCAATCTTCGCGTCCCGTTTCAATAAGTTATGCCTTGGCTATGAACTCTATTCAACCCCGAGCAACTTTTAAACGATCTTGCGCTAGAGGCTAAGTAACCTTTCAAACCGTACGACCTTACTTATTGCAATTATGTTTTATTCCTAATGCATTGATCTTATGGGAAGAAAAAGCCACAATTAAAAACATATGAGTTTTTGAAAGAACACTTTCATGTTCTACGTTTAGCATGATCACTTGTCTAACTCTATCATTTCTCGTTCTTCACTATTTAAAGACCTCTAATTAAAGAGACTCGTGAATACTTAGCCATGCAAGTCAAAATTAAGCCAAATTTGGATTAGCATTCATTAAGACTATATCAAATCAAAGTTTTGGGTTTTCAAGCCACCTATAGGATCTTGCACTTTCTTGGACTTTTTCAAGTTTAGAGAATGCGTTTTAAAGTTCCCTTGATAAGTGACTTTCTAGAATCAATTATAGGAACTTGCGAAAAGTTCTTGTTCTTAACCCGAATGAATTAAGACTTTCGCGTTTTAAAGCTCCCTATATAAAAGTCTAGCAAAACTTGAATTGAGCGGGTTAAGGAATGTAAATGGCTCCAAATGCCCATCAAGTCAAAAATTAACTCTTATTCTACCCATCGGAAAATATACATTCGTGTCTTAAAAACACTTATGAAAACTAAGAAAAATTTTAAAATTTGGCCATTTTTAGCCTTATTAGCAAAACATTGAAAATTGGAAAACGTGAGGGCGTAGCAAAGCAAGTACCTATTCACCCCCCCATACTAAAAGTAAACATTGTCCTCAATGTTTCGAGTCTAAAGGTGGAGCACCCCCATACTGGAGACGAAGAATCGAATGCTTAGGATCTAGCATGGAAAGGGTGATCAACAATATATCTAAAGCCGTTTATTAATTATGCTAAAAGATAATTGTTAGAACAATAAAGGATATGTCATGGATTCGTGAAAAACTTCTTCAAACGAACGATGGAGGCTCACGTAAACGAACACGAGAGTCTTCAATCGTAGACGATGATGATGATCTAGATAACACAATCACAAACAACCACGAGACAACGAGTTGGAAGGGTACAAGTCCCCTTATTAGTGAACATAAAGCATAAAGATAAGCATGGGATCTCCCCCACGAGGCACCTCGTTTTTGATTACCGAGTCATGAGCTCGACTCGATCCCCTCAAAATGTGAACATTTAGGGATATCATGGTGTGGTCAATTTTTGATGGGGCTTACATGATAAACAAGGCCCAAAAAGCAACCGGTAAAAAGGACTAAGTCCTTAGATGATGCAAAATACCGGGGTCGAAAATGGCGTTCTCGTTTCCATTGGAAAAACAAATTAACACCACTCCAACATGTGCCACAAACTCAAAGAGTTTGAAGAAAATAGATGAGAAGTAGAAGGGTGAGACAATTGGTAAGACAAACGTTTGAGCTACTCGAGGTAGACTCGCACCAAGCAAATAGATATAGTTTCCATTTATTGCATCGGTGGAAGACCGAGATTTCCCTTTATATGAAATTCCGGGATCGAATATCTCTTCCTCGGTGGACAAGGATGAGGGAACATAAGGGGTTTCCCCCATACTAGAACCACACAAAACATCGTCAAAAGGAGTAGACGAGTTTGTAGCACTCAAATCACGCGGTGATGACGGAGTTAGATTTGTAGAAAAATCAATTAAATCACATTTAAGATCTTTTCCTTTTTTATCTTTTGAACTCTCCTTATGAAAACCCTTTTTAATTATGTCGAAAATATTCGGTGTTTCTAAGACGATGTTAGTTACACTAAAAATTCTCACATTTTGAAACCGTTTTGGTTTTGGTGGTGGCAAGTTCTCAAAACGTTTATCGATGAAGAAAACCTCCCCATCGGGGTCCATAAATTCATCATCCGAAAGATCTTCCGTAGAAACCGGCAACTTATCAACACTTTTCAAGAATGAAGGTTCGAGATGAGGCGAAGGATTTTTCGATTCAAGTATTGATGGTTTCTTCTTTGTAGGTTTTGTACTCATAACCTCCACCGGCGGAGGAAATGGTAAATTGTTTTTGGCGACATTCCCTAAAACTCTTGGTGAAAATTCCTTGCAAACGACATTGGTCGAGTCACCATGGTTTAAAGTTGCAATAGAATAAACATGAGAAAGATTGGAGTTTTGTGTTGCATTGATGACAAGTTCTTCTTCATTGAAACGAAGGGTGATTTTTCGAGCATGAACATCGATAAGTGCTCTTGATGTATCCAAAAATGAACGACCCAAAATGAGAGGAACTTTTCGATCGATGGGAATGTCTACAACGATAAAGTCAACGGGATAGTAAAACTTTCCGACTTTAACGAAAACGTCCTCGGCTACTCCACATGCCATGATCGTAGAATGATCGGCCATCTCGATGGACATGTTCGAAGGAGTAAGAGCCGGAAGCGAAAGCGATTTAAAAATCTCTAGAGGCATTAAATTAATACTAGCGCCAAGATCGGCCAAGGCGTAGCATTCCTCCATATCTTGTATAGCACATGGAATCAAAAATTTACCGGGATCACCGACTTTTTGTGGTATGCGGCTTAGAAAAACCGATGAACAACTAGACGATTGTTGTAACTTCTCTTTGTTGTTAAGCATACTTTTGAAGTTTGCGGCGAATCGAGGCATCATGATTAAAGCATCGGCAAAACTTATGTTAAAATGTAGATCACGAAACATTTTCATAAATAGCTCAAATTGATAATTGTTCCTTTCTTGTGCCTTTTCTTTGTTTCGTCTCGAAGGGTAAGGTAAAGGTGGTGTGGGTTGGTCATTAGGCAACGGCCTTGGAATCTCGGGTTCCACAATTGGTATTGGTGTAACCGTAGGTGTGGTTTGAGCGGTACTTCGTGGGATTGTAATGTGCTCCTTTTCGACCATCACCTCGGGTTCTCTCTCGATTTCCTTCTCCGTAGAAGTACTTGGACGAGAGATTGGTTCCTTGAAAGTTTTACCACTTCGTGTAGCAACAACCTTCATTTCTCCCCTCGGGTTGTTAATGGTATCACTCGGAAGACCACCCGAGGAAGAGGGCTTACACATGATAGCTTCGAACATCTTAGCCATTCGGTCCTCAAATTTTGATTGCCTAGCATCCGCTTTCAATAATTCTTGCTTAATCTCATGTTGTCCTAATTCCATCTTTTGTTGGTTTTGTTGAAGACGTTGGACATTTCCTTCCATTTTATTAGCATGAGTTTTAAGTTCATTAGCAAGTTCATTTTTAAGCTCGTTTTTCAACTCGGACCTTAAGCTAATCATCTCACGTTGCATATTATCAAATTTAGCATCATTTGCTTTTGCATAATCTAAAAATTCTCCTTGCAAATTTTTCGTGTGAGCATTTTGAAAACCTTGTGTAGTGTTTTGAAAATCACGGTTTTGGTTTTGATTAGAGATTTGTCCATTCCCACTTTGATAATTCCCTTTGTTGTAATTGCGTGTGTTGCCTTGGTAATTACCTTGGTTGTTGTTTCGATAATTGTTAGCATTTTGATTTGGTGGAGCTTGATTTTGGCGGGAACCTTGGCCGTTTTGGTTGTAAGTTCCCGTTGCTACATAAGCACTCGAAGTGTTACCATCCGCGGTAATGCACTCGGATAAATCATGAGCTCCTCCACACGATAAACAACTCTTAGCAACCGCTTTGACCGAAGCGGAATTGGAAGCTTCTTGAGCCTTCCAATGGGACATAAGATTAGCAAATCTATCAAAAAACCGATTTTCCTCATTAGCTTCATCATGTAAGGCATTAATGCTACGAGACGATTGTGATGACGATGACGAACCCATATTGGCAACACTCGGTGTGTTACGAGGGCTATAAACCTTAGATCGATTTTCAATGATTTGTAAAGCCTCATTTGTCGTCTTGCACAAAAAATTACCACCCGCGGCGGCATTCAAATAATCTCGTTCATGATCATTAAGCCCATTATAAAAGGTATCAATTTGATGCAATTCCGAAAAATCATGATGAGGACATTCATGTAACATCTCCTTAAATCGTTCCCATGCCATAGAAAAACTTTCATTGTTACGTTGCACAAATCGTGAAATCTCATTCTTCAAATGTGTTGTTTTCGATGGTGGAAAAAACTTGTTCACAAACTTAGAGACGAGATCGGCCCATGTCAAAATCGAATTTGGCGGTTCTTTCTCGAGCCAAATTTTAGCGGGTCCATCCAACGAATATGGAAACAACATCATCTTAATGGCGTCATGCGGAACATCTTTGAATTTGCTAGTGGCGGTGAGACGGTTGAAATTCCTAATATGGTAATGCGGGTTGTCTTTCTCATGACCTCGAAATTTGTTTGCTTGTAGCATCGACATTAAACCCGTCTTAATCTCGAAATTCTCCGCAAGGATGGCGGGAATAACAATGGCCTCTCCAAAACCCTCGGTGGGTGCTTGTAGCAACTCCATCATAGTACGATTAGCCATTACGACTTCTTGTTCTATAATAGGTTCAACAATTGGAGGTTCTTCGACAATCAACGATCCTTGATTTGCTTGCTTTTGAAGACGTTTACGAGCTCGTTTTGCTTGATTACGAGTGATCATAAACTTCACGAAGAATGGGAGGTGAGCAAAGAAGATTCTTTTTGGTTGTTTTATGGATTTTCAATTTTTTTGTGTTTTTGATGATATTTAATTTTTTTTTTGGATTTTGGTGTATTACGTAGACAACAATCTACAAAATCTCTCCTCGAATCAAACTCTTGATTAAAGAAGCCTCAAAGGAATGAAAACGATCACGTGGAGTGAACGCCTTCGAATGACTTTAGAACTTTGGTGAAAACCAAATTGTTCACGAGGGTTTAATCACAAAGAAAACCAAGCAAATATAGTATACGTAATAATACTTTGGGCGGCAAAACCCTCGATTAGCCTTCAATCTCAAAATACTCACAAGCAAGCGGGGAAACGAGGCGGCGCGAAGCACTTAAGAGCCTTTTTCCTTAGGGTATATTTTATAATACCCGCCTTATACCCACCTTATAGTTCGTATCTTTCAAAATCGAGCTTCACGAAAGTATTTATCTATTTTTGCCTTTTCTTTTTGTTTGAGATTCGAATACAATGATCGAGTGATGAAATCCCGAATCAAGGTTGTGTTTTCACACTTTTGGAGATATTGTATTTTGGTTGTGATACTTAATACAATATATTAATAATATTCACAAAGAAAAACCGAGAAAACCGATAATACGTGTTAAGGGAGTTCCACTTAACACAAATACTATTATGGATAATATCAAAAACAAAATTTTCCAAATTAAATCACGACACACCTCCCCGGCAGCGGCGCCAAAAATGATTGCGGTAAAATTTTAGATAACTTGCTTTAGGAAAAACAAGCAACTAAATATGAGCGGTAAGTATCGACGAGTGATTTAGGAAAACCACAAGTAATGACCCACAATCAAATAAAAGAGATGAAAGATTCGTTTCCCAAGGAGGTATGGTGTTGTGAATTAACTTGTATTTATTTGAGATTAATATTAAGAAGAATGGGGGTGAGAAGAAGAAAAGACGGATACGTGAAAATTAAACTACAACGAAAACGTAAGACCGTAGAAAAACCACAAAAATTAAAAATTATTAAAAACAAAATCAAGAAAAGATTAAAAAGCTAAAAACAAGTCTTAAATAATATAAATAAAGATAAAAATCCAACAAAGATATTTTATAACCTTTTATTAATTAAATAATTAATTTTAAATGCTAATTAAAGCCCTAAAATTAAATTTAACTAATTCAAAAGTCTAAAATATGATTTTATTGAATAATTACTCAACTTATATTATTATAAGACTAAAAAGTAATTTTCTAAAAATTAAAACCTATTAAAACTATTTTTAAAACTCTAAAAATGATTAAAAATGATTAAAACCTAATTAAACTTAAAATAATTATAAAAATAAATCTAAAAACTTAAAAATAATTCTAAAAATGGAAATGGTCCTAATTAATGACAAAGAACCTAGAAAAAAAATGAAAAAGAAGGAAAAAGAAAATTTTGAAAATTAAATAATAAAATAATATTAAAATAATGCTAAAAATAAAAAGTTTCTAAAATTTAAAATAAAAAATTTCTAAAAATCCTAAATAATATAATTAAGAGAAAAACACAAATTATAGCTCCTAAACCTTTTTTAATAATTTTATAAAAATCTTTAAAGTTTATTAAAAACCTTAAAATATTATAAAATTAAAAATAAATGTTTTTGAAACCAAAATTATATGTAAACCTCAAAAATATATTTTAAAAACTAAAAACTATTTTTCCTAGACATAAAAACTATTTTTTGGTATTTTTTAATGATTTAATAAAAACGTCTATTAAATAAATTCTAAAAAAATAAACTAATAAAGTAAAAAATATGAAACCAATTTTAAAAAAATCTACAAACCTATTACTTACCTAGGAAAAATAAGAAAAAGTGAAATAAGCTAGAAAAATAAGCTGGAAATACGCTTAAATGCTACGGCTTATGTAATAAGCAACAAACCAAAAACGGGTTAAGTAAACAACAAAACCACTCCCTAGTAGTCAAAGACCCTAGGGCGCAGTGGTGAGTGTGGTGTGGTGTGAACGTGGTGACCAGGGTTCGAATCCTGAAACCCCCCCCCTTTTTATCACTCAGTTGCGCCGCAACGTTTTTTTCTTGCGCCGCAACTAGTGAAACGGGAATACCAAGATCTGCAGCTCCTTCAGTTGCGCCGCAACGAGTAGGTCTTGCGGCGCAGCTTGTATAACGATAGCACCTTTGGTCTGTAGCTCCTTCGGTTGCGCCGCAACTAGTAGGTCTTGCGGCGCAATACTATGCAAAACGTGGCCTGGTACTGCTAAGTTACTGATGAACAACCAAGTGCACACTTGTGCACTTGTGATGCCAAGAGGTCTTGGCTTGATGCTTTGTTTGGTGATTATGTTGGAACAATTGGGCACCCTTGTGCTCAATGAAGCACAAGGAGTCAATAACAACAAGGAAACAAACACCTAGCACTCAAATTCAAGAAATCAAATGCACCAAAGATCATAAAAACAAGCAAGATAACACTTATGCAGATTTTTAACACCCTTTTTACCTTTTACCTCTTAAACTAAGCTAAAACTTGTACCAAACTAAGTTACCAACTAGTTAAAATCTAAATCAACCTTAATCACTAACTATAACACCCTTACAATTCATTAATTAAGATCCAACTCCTGCTAAAACGTATTGCCAAACACCCTTTAAACTTTTTGAAAACCAATTTTTCCAAATCAAAACCTTATGAAACCTAACCAAATTGTTATCAAAGCTTCATAACATGTATATAACATAACATAAACACAAATCAAGTAACTTAAACACACTTAATCAATCAATCAAGCAAATCAAGTAACAAGCACTTTTATGAACTTTTCAAAGAGTAAAAGAGAGTTACCTTAGGACCCCTACATCCAAGGGTCCTAGTGGATGTTGAATCCACCTCCAAACCAACCCGGGTTGGTGCTGAACTAAATCAACAAGCCTTCAACCTGTTTGAACACAAAACAAAGAAAACACAATTCAAGCTTACAATATTCTTTTTTTTTTTTCTTTTCTTTTTAAAACTTTACCAAAACTTATCAAACTTCTTAAAAACGTTTCTATTAACACTATAACACCAATTAATCAAAACCTCTTAACATCCAAACCTTTTGAGAAGATTTTACCAAAATCTCTCAAAATCTCAAAACCTTAAACAACTTTGAAAATCAAAGTTGCTTAACCAAATAAAAGTGTGGAACTCAGAATTAAGCTTAACACAACACTCAACTTTTAAAAACAATAAAAAAGGAATTACACTTGAATATTTCAAAAACCAAACTTTTTATTTCTTTAAAAAGGTATTACATGTGCAAGCTTAAAAACTGGAACAAAGGGATCACCACAGCTTGGGTCTCCTTTTATAGAGCCTATAGAACAATCTAGAATAGAAAAAAACTAAACCCTAATCATAAGAAAATCCCAAATGTGCCCTTGAGTGCATTTTGTCCTCTCATTTGATCTTGGCCTTTAAATTTTGCTTTGTGAGCAAGCATAGCATCTTGGACGTCCATTTTGCCACGTCATGATGCTTGGGGGCTAAGGAATGATGTGATTGGTGGATTGGGGAATTGGGGTTTTGGTGCACATGTGTGGGATGCAGGTTTTTAGGAGTGGGAAAGGTTTGTGAGTGTGTGAATTACTTGTGTGCAAGTTTAATTGGTTTTTACCCAAGGAAAAGTGAAGGTAAATTCTGGGTGGTAAGAACAATGAATAGTAACAGTTTTAATCCGAAATTGGGGGTGGCATATGTGTTAGGCGCACTTTTTGTTTAAATGTTTCCATTTTGGCAACTTCAGTCCTCCTCTTTTGTTATTTTTGCCATTTAAGGTTTCCAGCCCTAAAACTTGATATCCTTTGTAATTAACTTTCCCACTTTGACAATTTTGGCACCAACTTTTGATAAAAGGTTATCAAGGATGTAATTTGACATTTGGTGATTTTTCAAGGACTAATCTTGGACAATGTTGATCTTCAAAGGTCTTCAATGAGTCTTTCACTTGTTGAGGGACCATTATTGGCAATTTGAAATTGTTGAGGGACTAATCTTGCCATTTCTTCAATCTTGAAGGACCTTTTTGCAATTTTGACAAACTTAAGGGACCAAACTTGTAGTTATTAATATACAAGGGTTTTAAGTGTCATTTCTTCATTCATTGAGGATCAATCTTGTTTGTCTTCAAGTCTTCAAGGGTATTTGATGAAAATTCCATGATTAGGGCCCGGTTCTTTGTACGGCTTCGTTTCTCGTGTTCGTTTTTCCTTGATTCTTGTGATCTTTTGTCTTTTTCACGATATCCATACCTAAAATACACAAGTAAACAAACACAAGCATATATATGGTATTTTATGACATTTTTGTGCATTTAAAGCCCGAAAAGAATGATGAGATCATGTATAAATGCCATCTCATCAAAAATTCAAATTTCCTTTTTCCCGCCAAATTCTGTTTCTCAAATTCCTGTTGAATTTTGTTGATCTTGGATATACTAGTTGCTGTTTGATGTTAGTTATGATCAACCATTGATCATAGCTTACATTGGTGGAGTTTTGTTGCTGTTTGATCAGAGTTCAAGTTCTTTCCATTGATCTTGAAGTTTTCATGGCAGATTGATGAATTGTAGCTGTTTAGATTGTTGATTTGAGTTGATAGCTAGTGATAGGTGGTGGTATCACTAGGGCAAGAGAGCTCAGCGCTCCTCTTCTTCCCAAAGGACCTCTACAATAGGTTTCATAGCTTCTGTTTTAAGTTCCTCTAAACAAGTCCTTGCCTGCTCATTTCTTAGATAACTTTGATGGCTGCCTGATTATACTTGAAAAGTTGTTGTTTGATTGTGTTTGAGTGTTATAGTTCAGTTACTTCATTCCTATTCACTTGAGTTCAGTTTGGTAGTTTTTAGCTAAATTTCAGTAACTTTGTAGCTAATCACCTTAATTGAGTTCTAGTTGATATACTTGCTTGATTTCAGTCTCATTAGCTTTCATTTTGATCACCAAAACAAGTCTGCTATAGCTTTTGTATCAGTCTTAACCATAACTCATAAAGTCTTTGAAAAAGTTTGATTAAAACCTTTTAAGGAGTGTTTGGGAGTAGCTTTGAATCAGATTTTAAGTGTTAGAAATTGTTGTTTAGAAGTTTGTTTCTACTCATTAGGTGGTAACAAGTAGTTTTGAGTCATTTGCAAGTAAATAAAATAGTCAAACAGGCAATTGGTAATCAAATAGTTTGGGTTATACTTGTTTTCAGCTTTGGTTTTGAAACTTGTCCATTTCATTTGCCTAGTTCTCTTTAGTTCCTTGATGAAATTTGTTCAAATTTGTTTCCAGACTTAGCTTATATCATAATCTTTCAGACTTTAAAAGGAAATTCTACAGTATTCAGAAATAAGCTAGAAAACAGCTTATTAGTTAAGGCCTGAGCATTTTGCATTCTCTGATATAAGAAGCTTACTGTTTTGCTAGTTCTCTTAATCCTCTTCATAAAAGTTGTTGTTTTCTTTCACATTTCCATTTAGAAAGTATTGAATATGAGTTTTTGAGATTTTGAGCTTTTTCTAAAATTTGGTCAACGTTTGGTCAACATAAGCTCATTTGAGCTTATTTTCAGATATCTAGCTTATTACTGGATGAAATTTGTTCTAATTTGATTTCCCCTTCCTTAAATCAAGTGCTTAATCAGTTTAGTTAATAAAATCAAGTTGTGGATGTTTGGATTAGGCTATAGCTTATTTTGAGCTTATTGATAAGCACTCTTTTGCTTATTTTGGACTTTTAGCTATTTTCCTTGAACACACGTTTCTATAATTGGATTTGAAGTTGTTTGCAAGTTATTTCAGCTTAATTGGTTGAGAAATAAGCTCAAACGAGCTTATTCTTTCTTTGTGCCCGTTTTTACTTAAAAAGTTTGGTTAATTGCATTTTAGTCCCTAGAAGTTTAAACTGTTTCTAAACCTAGCTAATCTTCCTAAATTTGTGGAATTTGCATAATTCAGTCCTTGCATTTGTTAGTTTGTTAAATTTCAGTTTGATAGTTTGTTAGTTTGTTAGTTTTTGGTTAGTTTGTTAAAGTTTTTACAAATTTAGTCCTTATAGTTAACTGTTTTACATTTTTAGTCCTTATAACTTTTAGGATTTACATTTCAAGCATTTTCATTTCATAGAAATTACATTTTCAGTCCTTATACTTTTGAATTTTGCATTTTTATATTTTACTTGAATAAATTTTGGAATTTGCAACTTGTTTTACGTATAAGTAGGTTTATATTTTTCATTTTTACTTAGTGTTGTTTGAATTAGCAATAGATTACCAAGCAAGCTTGAACAACCAAAAACAATTATAAATTTGATATTGATTGGACTTTCTATTAGTTAAGAACTGAGAAAACGAACTTGCATTATACACATTTCAAATGGCGCCGCTGCCGGTTCTTTGACTACACGAGAGACTATCGATTGACGGTTTTCATTGGCTTTTGGGATCCGTTCACTTGGTGAACGTTATTTTTACGTATCATAAATCAAAAACAAATAAAAAATCAAAAATATAAAAATATATAAAAACTAAAAAATTAACAAAACAATTCTTTTCCTAAAGAATTGACCAAAAAAAAATTTAAAAAATCCAAAAAGCAATCTTTTTCCTAAGAGATTGCACCCAAAAATATATATTATTGGATTCTCTCGGTTTTTATGTACATATAGTATTTTCCTTTAAAAACTCATAAATACAAAAATATTTTCCATATATTATTATAAGTAAATACGTATACGTATAAGAACAATCAATTTACATATCTTCCATAAGTATTGCCGAGGCAATACACCGTGTTGAGGGGCGCTCCGGTCCTTGACACGCGTATCGATCAAACAAAATAAAGCAAGAATAGATAAATACTCTCAATAAGCAATAATTCGAAGAATACGAACATTTAAGTGAATAGAAAGGCGATGTGCTATAAAATGCCATCTAAGGGTCAATAGGTACTTAAGTGCTTCGCGCCACCTAACCCCCCGTTCACTTGGGAGTATT
Organism: Glebionis coronaria; assembly: GCA_025667525.1. NCBI lineage: Eukaryota > Viridiplantae > Streptophyta > Magnoliopsida > Asterales > Asteraceae > Glebionis > Glebionis coronaria. The sequence continues at coordinate 322,508,277 of CM046875.1, read as the reverse complement.
CTAAGAAGGAAAGCTTCATTGAGGGTCTTGCACCCAAAGTAGTATTACATATATTGTTACTTTCTTGTGGATATTTAATATCGAAACTCGAAGAGGATAATCTTATTCTTTTCAAAGTCACACGAGAGCTTCTCTCTCATTCCTCGTATTGAGTTGCATGCTCACTCCCGGGCGTGCACAAATACCGATTGGTGTACAACCTCTTCCTCCGAAAAGGAAGAAAAAGAGAAAGAGTAAGACCACCACCGTTCACCAAGCCGATCACGAGAATCGTGCTTTGTCATCACCACAAGAAGCCATGGCTGTTGATAACCGTACTTTGTATGAACGTATGCAATCCAACGTTCATGGATATGTTAGTGCCATTAAGATTCCCGACTTTCCCGCTAACACATTTGAGCTACATACATCTATGATCAATATGGTTGCTGCATCACCTTTCTTTGGGAAACAAAATGAGGATCCCCATGCTCACCTTAAGAGATTCCTTTCACTTTGCAACACCATTAAGCATAATGGGGTTCCACATGAGGTCATTAGATTGATGTTAGTGTCATTTTCCTTAGATGGGAGTGCTAAGCATTGGTTAGACACCCAACCACCCGATAGTATCACCACATGGGATGATTTTACCACTAAGTTTTTGAACAAATTCTTTCCTCCACAAAAGACTATGGCTTTGAGAAATTTGATTATGGGCTTTACACAAAAACCTAGTCAATCCTTTGGTGATGCTTGGGAAGAGTATAGTGAGTTGTTGAGGCGATGCCCTAATCATGGAATGGATGATCTAACCCAAATCAATACCTTCTATAATGGCCTTAAACCTCACCATCAAGATTCACTAAATGCTTCCGCGGGAGGGAGTATTCATTTCAAGACATACCAAGAGGCTTTGACCATTATTGAGACTAAGGCAATGGTTCAAACCAATGATCCATTTGAGGAAAGAGTTCATGTTATCCAAAACACTTCTCAAATCCCTTTTGACAACCAACTCCTCAAGTTTCAAGAAGATATTTTTCAAAGGATGGATAGAGAAAGTGAGAGGCATTTGCAAGCACAACAAGACATGCTTCAAACTTTTAAGAGCATGACATTGAACAATTCCTCAAACAATGTGAATGCCATCACCATTTCTTGTGTTACTTGTGGAGGCCCACACTCTTATGAACAATGTGACAAGGTACAAGGTTATCAAGGGGAATGCTATGCTTACCAAGAGGAACACCGTGAACACTTCAAGCCTAACATCAATCCAAATAACCTTTCTTACAAATCCCAAAATTACCTTACTCCACCCGGCTTTCCACCCCAACCACCCACCCAAATTCCACAAAATCCTCCTCAAATTTTAGCAAGGAATCAAGGGCAAAGACAACCATACCAAGGAAATAACTACAAGGCACCAAATCAATTTCAACCTCAAGCAAGTACCTTTTATCCACCAAATCAAGGTTTTAACTCCCAACCTTTACCTTTCCAACCTCAAGGTTTTCAAGGTTATGTGCCACAAGAGTTAAACACAATGGATCTTTTGCAAAAGATGAATCAAGAGACTGAAAAGAAATTACAAGCTATGGACAAGAAAATGAATGACCAATTCAATAAGCTTTTCATGGCATTAAATCAAAGACCACAAGGAGCTTTACCTTCCAACACACAAACAAATCCTAGGGCCAATGTCAATGCCATTACAACAAGAAGTGGTACAACAACAAAGGATCCTTCACCTCCTAAACCTACTATTGTTCAACCCACTTGTGCTCCTACTTGTAATAAGCCTTCTACTTCTACTCCACCTCCTCAAAGTGCTCCTATTCACTCAAACACACCTTCTCAACCACCTCATACTTCTCCTTTACCTTCCACACTTCCCAATGAAGAGGCTCACAAAGACAAATCTTCCACTACAACACCTATTCCACCTACACCCAAACCTACACTTCCATACCCTTCAAGGTTGAAAAAGGACAAGTTAAAGAACAAAGATGACATACAAGTGTCCAATTTCTTAAGGATGTTCAAGCAACTCAATATCAACATATCCTTTGCGGAAGCTCTTGCTTATATGCCAAAGTTTGCTAAGATGTTCAAGGATTTGCTCTCAAACAAAGAAAAATTGGTTGACTTGCCCAACACATCACTTAATGAAAATTGTTCCGCGGTGTTACTTAAAACCTTACCAACAAAACTTGGAGATCCGGGGCGCTTCTTGATACCTTGTAATTTTCCCGGTGTTGAAAATTGCATGGCTTTGGCGGATTTAGGGGCAAGCATAAATCTCATGCCTTTATCGGTTTGGAAACAACTCTCTCTTCCCGAGCTCACCCCCACTAGGATGACTCTTGAACTAGCCAACCGAACCATAGCTCACCCCGTAGGTATAGCGGAAGATGTGTTTGTAGGTGTGGATAAGTTTACCTTTCCGGCCGACTTTGTAGTGGTCGATTATGACATGGATCCTAGAGTGCCTTTGATTGTTGGTAGACCGTTTTTGAGGACGGGTCGTACCTTGATAGATGTGGCGGAAGGAGAATTAATTATGAGAGTAGAGGATGAGAAAGTGGTGTTTAAGTTAGGGAAAGTTTGTGATCGAAAAGAGGTTAAGGAGTCTAGACCTTGTGAGACGATTAACATTGTGGATGTGTTAGATGAAGTGTGTAATGAACACTTTCATGATGCTTGTAAGAATGCTAGTGATGAGATTCCACATGTTGAAACCGTGGCCTCTATTGCTCCCTCTTTAACACCTTTTGGAGAGAGTGATTTCCTCTTGGAGGAATTTGAGTCCAACTTTCTTGGTGATGATGAGTCTCCCATTAATTGGGAAGAAGATATTCTTACAATCCAAAAGTTGCTCAATGAGGACCCTATTCCTTCCCCTATTCCACAAGAGATTACCATTGAGGAACCTTCCATAGTGAAACCTTCCATAGAGAGTCCACCTCCCATTGAACTTAAGGAACTTCCATCCCACTTAGAATATGCTTTCTTAGAAGGAAAAGACCAATTACCGGTGATTATTGCTAAGGAATTGAAAGAGGATGAGAAGGAGCAACTTATTGAAGTCCTTAAGAAACATAAGAAAGCTTTAGCATGGAAAATATCCGACATAAGGGGAATTGATCCACATTTTTGTACTCACAAAATCCTTATGGAGGATGATTATAAACCCGCCATTCAAAACCAAAGGAGAGTTAACCCAAAAATTCATGAGGTTATTAAGAAGGAAGTGATTAAACTCTTAGATGCGGGTATGATTTACCCCATTTCCGACTCTCCATGGGTTAGCCCGGTTCATTGTGTTCCAAAGAAGGGTGGAATCACCGTGGTGCCTAATGAGAACAATGAGCTTATTCCCACGAGACTTGTAACCGGTTGGAGAGTTTGCATTGATTATAGAAAACTCAATGAGGCAACTAGGAAAGACCATTTCCCGCTTCCCTTTATGGATCAAATGCTTGAACGCTTAGCGGGAAATGAGTACTATTGTTTTCTTGATGGCTTTTCGGGTTATTTCCAAATCCCAATTGACCCTAAGGATCAAGAAAAGACCACATTCACTTGTCCATACGGTACATTTGCTTACAAGAGGATGCCTTTTGGCCTATGTAATGCACCGGGGACGTTTCAAAGGTGCATGATGGCAATTTTCCATGATATGATAGAGCAAACCATGGAGGTTTTTATGGATGACTTTTCCATATTTGGGAACTCCTTTAGCTCGTGTCTCACCAATCTTGAGAGAATGCTTAAGCGTTGTGAGGAAACACGTTTGGTGCTTAATTGGGAGAAATGTCACTTTATGGTGAAAGAAGGGATTGTTTTAGGACACAAGATATCCAATAAGGGATTAGAAGTTGATCGAGCCAAAATTGATGTGATTGCTAAGCTTCCCCCACCCACCTCGGTTAAAGGTGTGAGGAGTTTCTTAGGTCATGCGGGTTTTTATAGGCGCTTTATACAAGATTTTTCTAAGATAGCTAGACCGATGACTCATCTCTTGGAGAAAGAGGCTCCTTTCATTTTTGACCAAGCTTGTTTAGAATCTTTTGAGACACTTAAGGAAAAATTGACAAAGGCTCCCGTTTTGGTTTCTCCAAATTGGGAATTACCTTTTGAGCTTATGTGTGATGCTAGTGATTATGCGGTGGGGGCCGTCTTAGGACAAAGAGTTAATAAGCATTTCCAACCTATACACTATGCGAGTAAAACCATGACCGGTGCACAACTTCATTACACTACCACGGAAAAAGAGTTGCTTGCTATAGTATATGCTTTTGAGAAGTTTAGACCATACTTTGTGCTTTCCAAGACCATAGTGTATACGGATCATTCCGCTCTCAAGTATCTTATGACAAAACAAGATGCTAAGCCTAGGCTTTTGAGATGGGTTTTGTTGCTTCAAGAGTTTAAGATAGAGATTCGTGATAAAAAAGGGGCCGAGAATTTAGCGGCGGATCATTTGAGTAGACTTGAGCATCCTTTTCAAGGAGATTTCCCACATCAAGAAATCAATGAATCCTTTCCTTTAGAGGAGCTCATGTCTATCTCTTCCCAAGAGGATGCCACACCTTGGTTTGCGGATATTGCAAACTATCTTGTGGGCAATGTGCTTATTGAAGGTCTTACTTACCAACAAAAGAAAAAGTTTCTTAAGGAAGTTAAGTATTACTTTTGGGATGATCCATATCTTTTTAGGCAATGTGCGGACCAAATCATTAGACGGTGTGTAGATGGGCCCGAGGCATTTAAAATTTTAGAGGCATGTCATAAAGGACCTACGGGTGGACATTTTGGGCCTAACTACACCGCCAAGAAAGTCTTTGATTCGGGTTACTATTAGCCTTCCATTTACAAGGATGCTCAAGAGATGGTGAAATTTTGTGATGTTTGTCAAAGACAAGGAAAAATTACACAACGTGATGAGATGCCACAAAATTTTATCCAAGAATGTGAGATATTTGATGTATGGGGAATAGATTTCATGGGACCTTTTCCATCCTCTAAGGGAAACAAGTATATACTTGTGGCGGTGGATTATGTGTCCAAGTGGGTGGAGGCTAAAGCCTTACCTACTAATGATGCTAGAGTGGTTGTAAAGTTTTTGAAACAATTGTTTGCTAGATTTGGTGTACCTCGGGCCATCATAAGTGATCGTGGTACGCACTTTTGTAATGATCAATTCACGAGAGTTATGAAGAAATATGGAGTGAATCATAGACTTTCTAACGCGTATCACCCTCAAACAAATGGTCAAACCGAGGTCACAAATCGTGGTTTAAAGAGAATTTTAGAGAGAACGGTGGGAGAGCATAGAGCTTCTTGGTCGGATAAGCTTGATGATGCTTTGTGGGCGTTTAGGACGGCTTTTAAGACACCAATTGGTTGTACTCCTTATAGGCTTGTCTATGGAAAAGCGTGCCACCTCCCATTTGAGTTAGAACATAAGGCATCTTGGGCTCTCAAGTGGGCTAACTTTGATTTAAACCAAGCCGGTTCACATAGGAAAGATCAACTCAATGAGATGGATGAGTTGAGAGCCAATGCCTATGAGAATTCTTTGCTATATAAGGAAAAGACTAAGAAATTGCATGATGCTAAGATTAAGAATCGTGAGTTCAAAGTTGGAGAGCCGGTTCTCCTCTTTAACTCAAGATTGAAGCTTTTTGCGGGCAAGCTTAAGTCGAGATGGTCCGGTCCATTCACTATTGCTCAAGTGTTTCCATATGGAACTCTTGAGTTGTCCCAACCCGATGGTCCAAATTTTAAAGTGAATGGTCACCGTGTTAAGCATTACTTTGGGGAGGACATTTCCGTTGAAATGGTCCAAGAAGTCCCCATTTTCCCCATGAATTAATTCATTGAGGGACGAATCGAGCTAGAGACTCATTAACTCAAGCATCGTATAACTAGGTTAGAGTGTTGTAGGTTAGACATAAAGGCATAGATTTGGAGATAAGTGTAGGGGAGACCTTCTTTTGTCTTCATGCTTGTTTGTAGGGTTGCTCACTCATTTCATGCTTTGGAGCTTATGGAGGAGGCCCTTGTATCCGGTTCACTTCGTTACTTTAGTGATTTTTCATTGACACCTTGTGCTTAAACTTGATTTCACTAATAGTAGTCCTTTCCTTAACTTGGGTTAAGCAAAGTCTATTCATTGTCATAAGTGTAGGGGAAGTTTTAATACTTCCATGCTCTTAAACATTGAGGACAATGTTTAGCTTAAGTGTAGGGGGGTCTTCTATCGAAGTGACCTTACCTAGAACTTGTCATTGTCTTGCATGATAACATGGAAAATTGAATTTTCAACATTTTTCAAATTTTTGATCTACTTTGGCCAACAAAAATATGCATTCATAATTTTTGCATCAATCATTTTTCATTTGCATAACACATTTGCATTGTGTATATTTCTTCTTTTATTTTTCATCAAAAATATATAAAAAGGAAAAATATAATAAAACATGGTTTTAACAAGTTTAGACTTCCTTGACATATTAGGCCCGCCATGGATATTTTGACTCAATCCGAGTTTGCTTATTTTAGCACTCTCTAGCTAGTATCCTTAACCATGTAGTCCTTCATTGGTCTATTAGGCTAAGCTTCCACCAATTTCATTCTTTGAAATTTTAAATTTGTGGAGAATGGGAAATGATAGAGTTGAAGCAAGTGTAAAAGGGCTAGATAGACTTCATGGCAATTACTTGTGGCTAAACCCTTCTCTTCTTTACCTCTATTTTTCTTCGCTTGTATATAATTGTTAATAAATAATCAAGTACGGTTTTAATTGGTTCGTAATCTCTTATGCATTTTTGGCTAATCATTTATGGTTGATATGAGTACGTCTTAAGATTCTAAGTTAGCACGTTTTATGTGTACTAGACTTATGTCATGCTCCATATTTAGCGGGTGTTTTTTCTTTTTTTTTTTTTTTTTTTTTTTTTTTTTTTTTTTTCAAATTTCTTTGTGAGGAATAAAGAAAAATAAGAGCGGCTTATGAAAAAAAAAATGAGTGGCTAGAAAAAAAAAAAAGAAAAAAAAAAAAAAAAAAAAAAAAAAAAAAAAAAAAAATAATGCAAGACTCCCAAGAGGGGCAGTGTGGTGTTAATTATAGTGACTATTGAGTTCCAATATTACCTTGACGGGTTGCGGGGATTCAATAGATTGCTCCAATCCAATATTGCCTTGACGGGTTGCGGGGTTGAAGATCCAAAATCTCAAAAAGATGCGGATGTAAATTATTGCGTGAGTTTTATTTTTCTTTCCTTAGCGAGTGTGTAGTTACTTATGAAAGCATGGCATGAGGATTTTACACATAAGGCGAATGACTTATTATTCTTAATACGGACTTGTATTAATTGTGAGCGGTTTTTCAAGTAATGGATGAGAGGATTACTTAGGATTAAAACCGTGCTTCCTTATTTTTGGATTTTACACTTCTTATATTTCACGCTTGAATAATGACAAATTTGCCCACAAGCAATTTGCTCAAATAATAACCGGTTCCACATTTAATTGTCATGAATAAGTTGATGCACTTTTTACTTGTGAATGCAATGATCCCATTTACTAGCTTGGTATGGGGAAAGTGAAACTTGAGGGTGATAAGTGTCCATGGTACCCAAGCCCTAATCCAAGTCATTGAATTCTTTATGAGTTATTTCCATCAAAACCATTTCAAGAAAAATCAAAAAGATATAGATAGAATTGTATTTTGATTCATTGCATTATTAAAAGTCAAAATCATGCATCATTTAGTTTAGAGTAGTATAGATGCATCTCATATGGCCAAGGAGGATTAATTATGAGGGAAATGTAATTTTTAAACCTTGAAATATAATATTGCATGAGGACATGGCAATGCTCAAGTGTAGGGGAATTTGATATGAGCTTAAACTCATATCCTTTTATCAACAAATAACCCTAAAACATGAAGCAAAATACCCTTTTATATTGTAAAAAGCAGTGTTATGTGGTATGTTTGTGTTTGTGTGATCTTATGTAGGTAAAAGGATACAATTTCAAGCAAACAAGGAAAAACCAAGCTCAAATGGATGAAAAAGACAAAAGAGGATCAAAAGTGACAAGACTTTGAAGTTCAAGGACCTATCTTGACAATTTGTGAAAGATGGAGGACTTAAAGTGCAAATTATGGAAAGTCAAGATTCAAGTCAAACTTGGTCAACTACAAAGTCAACTCAAGTCAAAGGGCCATTTTGTTGAAGAATCAAAGTTGAAGGGTCAAAAATGTCAAAGGAATGAAGATATTAGCCCTAAATAGCAATCTGCCAAGTCAAGGGACTTAATTTGCCAAGTTTGGAAAGTATTGCATGTTTAATCCATGTGCTTTAGCTCTCAACCAATAAGAAACAAGGAAAGGGTTCACACGGATCAAGTAATTAAGTCCCACTTACAGCCGCCACAATTAATGCAAGATCACAACAGTGTAATCCGCAACACACTTTTTCAACCAATAAGAAGATGACACGTGTCCTTCTCCTTCAACAAAAACATTTCCAGAAACGGGATTTTGATAGAAGGCATTTCAAGTAAAGATCAAAACACCAATTTTGCTCGTTTTGAAGAGACGAATCCAATGGTGTTATCCAATTAACAAATAATCCATTGAATCAAAAACCCCCAAAATGTGTTCATCACCTTCAAAGAGGATTTGCAGAATTCCTCCACGTGTCAAGCAATGATTGGCCCAAACACGTCACAACTCCAACAGAATCTCCCTTTCTTGCCTATAAATACTTAGCTTGTACCTCATTTTTCTTAGTAGCTTAATTTTGTAAACACATAGTTCTCTAAATTTCCTTTTCCCTTTTTCCCTCCTTTTCACCTAACTACTCAAGAGTCTGACAAACTCTTGAGTCAGTTAGTTAGTTAGAACCTTGTAACTACTTTTGTAACAGAAATCACTCAATAAAATTCAAATTTCCTTTTTCCCGCCAAATTCTGTTTCTCAAATTCCTGTTGAATTTTGTTGATCTTGGATATACTAGTTGCTGTTTGATGTTAGTTATGATCAACCATTGATCATAGCTTACATTGGTGGAGTTTTGTTGCTGTTTGATCAGAGTTCAAGTTCTTTCCATTGATCTTGAAGTTTTCATGGCAGATTGATGAATTGTAGCTGTTTAGATTGTTGATTTGAGTTGATAGCTAGTGATAGGTGGTGGTATCACTAGGGCAAGAGAGCTCAGCGCTCCTCTTCTTCCCAAAGGACCTCTACAATAGGTTTCATAGCTTCTGTTTTAAGTTCCTCTAAACAAGTCCTTGCCTGCTCATTTCTTAGATAACTTTGATGGCTGCCTGATTATACTTGAAAAGTTGTTGTTTGATTGTGTTTGAGTGTTATAGTTCAGTTACTTCATTCCTATTCACTTGAGTTCAGTTTGGTAGTTTTTAGCTAAATTTCAGTAACTTTGTAGCTAATCACCTTAATTGAGTTCTAGTTGATATACTTGCTTGATTTCAGTCTCATTAGCTTTCATTTTGATCACCAAAACAAGTCTGCTATAGCTTTTGTATCAGTCTTAACCATAACTCATAAAGTCTTTGAAAAAGTTTGATTAAAACCTTTTAAGGAGTGTTTGGGAGTAGCTTTGAATCAGATTTTAAGTGTTAGAAATTGTTGTTTAGAAGTTTGTTTCTACTCATTAGGTGGTAACAAGTAGTTTTGAGTCATTTGCAAGTAAATAAAATAGTCAAACAGGCAATTGGTAATCAAATAGTTTGGGTTATACTTGTTTTCAGCTTTGGTTTTGAAACTTGTCCATTTCATTTGCCTAGTTCTCTTTAGTTCCTTGATGAAATTTGTTCAAATTTGTTTCCAGACTTAGCTTATATCATAATCTTTCAGACTTTAAAAGGAAATTCTACAGTATTCAGAAATAAGCTAGAAAACAGCTTATTAGTTAAGGCCTGAGCATTTTGCATTCTCTGATATAAGAAGCTTACTGTTTTGCTAGTTCTCTTAATCCTCTTCATAAAAGTTGTTGTTTTCTTTCACATTTCCATTTAGAAAGTATTGAATATGAGTTTTTGAGATTTTGAGCTTTTTCTAAAATTTGGTCAACGTTTGGTCAACATAAGCTCATTTGAGCTTATTTTCAGATATCTAGCTTATTACTGGATGAAATTTGTTCTAATTTGATTTCCCCTTCCTTAAATCAAGTGCTTAATCAGTTTAGTTAATAAAATCAAGTTGTGGATGTTTGGATTAGGCTATAGCTTATTTTGAGCTTATTGATAAGCACTCTTTTGCTTATTTTGGACTTTTAGCTATTTTCCTTGAACACACGTTTCTATAATTGGATTTGAAGTTGTTTGCAAGTTATTTCAGCTTAATTGGTTGAGAAATAAGCTCAAACGAGCTTATTCTTTCTTTGTGCCCGTTTTTACTTAAAAAGTTTGGTTAATTGCATTTTAGTCCCTAGAAGTTTAAACTGTTTCTAAACCTAGCTAATCTTCCTAAATTTGTGGAATTTGCATAATTCAGTCCTTGCATTTGTTAGTTTGTTAAATTTCAGTTTGATAGTTTGTTAGTTTGTTAGTTTTTGGTTTGTTTGTTAAAGTTTTTACAAATTTAGTCCTTATAGTTAACTGTTTTACATTTTTAGTCCTTATAACTTTTAGGATTTACATTTCAAGCATTTTCATTTCATAGAAATTACATTTTCAGTCCTTATACTTTTGAATTTTGCATTTTTATATTTTACTTGAATAAATTTTGGAATTTGCAACTTGTTTTACGTATAAGTAGGTTTATATTTTTCATTTTTACTTAGTGTTGTTTGAATTAGCAATAGATTACCAAGCAAGCTTGAACAACCAAAAACAATTATAAATTTGATATTGATTGGACTTTCTATTAGTTAAGAACTGAGAAAACGAACTTGCATTATACACATTTCAAAACTGCTTCTCGAAACCTCATAAAGTTCATATCTTGGAATAACTCGTTACACGATTTGAGTCCTTTCTCAGATCGATATTGGCATTGACTTCATACTTCGAATCTTGAGAGACGTTCTTGAAATAATGGTCTTCTCTTCATAATAGGAATTTCTTCACTTGAAGTTTTTGAGAGATTCTTCAAACTTGGACCACGACTTCTTCATTTTTCTCCAATCTTTATTTGGGATTTTGATATACAACGACCCGCCTCCTTTTAGGACATGGATCTATTTATCCTCATACCTTGTTAGGGTCTTTTCGGATAGACTTCTCCATGATCTTTATGGGAGTTATTGCTTCTCGTCGTGTGTCTCGATCCTTCATATTGATTTTTGAATAGTGATTCTTCACATCATCTTGGATCTTTAGCAACAAAATGTAGCCATCATGCCTTGTTAGGGCCTTTTCGACTCGCCAATCTTCGCATCCCGCTTCAATAAGTTATACCTTGGCTATGAACTCTAATTAATCCCGAGCAACTTTTAAACGATCTTGGGCTAGAAGCTAAGTAACTTTTCAAATCGTATGACCTTACTTATTGCAATTATATATTAACAAGCGATGGGATAAAAAGCTCATAATTAACTCACATAAGTTCATGAAAGATTACAAAACTTGTAATTGACTCTATCATCTCTCGTTATCCACATTTTAAAAATCTCAAGGAATGAGACTCGTGGATGCTTAGCCTAATTAACCAATTAAGGTCCATATAGTTAAGGATACTAGCTAGAGTAAACTCAAATAAGTAAACTCTGGTTGAGTCAAAATACTCACGATGGGCCTAATATATCAAAGACATCTAAACTCATTAAAACCATTTTATTAAATAATTACAAAGGAAGAAAATAACAATAACAAAGGAAAATACTACTAGGCCAAAATAGATCAAAAATTTTGAAAAATGTCGAAAAATCAATGTTCCGATTAAAATGAGGCCATATTCGTGGAAAAGACCACTTAACTTCGATTGAAGTCTCCCCTATAATTTATATAAACATTGTCCTCAATGTTTAAGCATGTGGAAGTAAACTCCCTGTAAAACCCGCATGCTTTTACCATGAATAGTACCCTTAAGATTGTACGTAATAGATTAAAACTTCCCTATTATAGCATGATTACGATTACGTGTTAGGATTTTACGTATTACGTACGTGTTAGAACACGATAAGTATTTACTACGCACGAACACCCAATAATTATTTGACAATAATTAATCACGAACATGCGATCATGTAATCATGAACGTAATTAAATCACGAACTATTATTAATTACGTATATATATTTATTACGAACACGAATAAATATATTAAGTCACGATCGATAACTAATTAAAACACGTAAATTATGAACACGAGAACACACGAGAACACACTATAATATTTAGACTCGGGAAATGTATGGGTTACCCCGTGTGGGCCCCATACCACGAAATTAGGGAGGGAAGATGGGCTTAACCCATCAATTTTTACTAAAACAAGGAATTAGAAAAGATTTTGGTCATTTTTCACTTTACAGGAAAACATCAAAAATCCTAAAAATATTTTCTCCTCCTCCTTCTTTTTCTTTTTTAGCCGCCACCCATAAACACACCAAGGGGGTGTTTTGTTTGATCTTTGATCTTGGTTTTGGTGCAAGTGTTCGTGTTTGTTCATCCTTGGTTAGATCCACGCATTCGGTAAATTTTTTAACCCTTTTCTTTTTGATTTGATCTATTAAATAATTAAGAACATGATGTGTTTTATTAAAACCTAATAAAACATAGATCTAACATGAAAATGGCTTTTGGAGAAATCAAAAAGGATGGTTTAGGGGTGTTTTGTTTTGGCCAGCGCCTAAACCGAACCCTAAGGGGGCCTCAGTTTGGCTACTCGACCACCACCGAGACTATATGGTCCCGGTTGATTGGTGTGGGTCCCACGGAAGCAGCAAGACAAGGGGGACCCCGAAGTGGTTTGGGGTATGGTGTCGATTTCATGTCCGGTTCATGGTCCTTAGTCAAGATCCGGTTCACGGTGTATGTTAAGATTATTATTTTTTGTAATCATATGTTAAAATTAAATTAATAAACATGACATGATTAATTTAATAACATGACTTAGGTTATATTAATTATTAAAATCATGAAATTATTAACCTAAGTATTTTATATTTCTAGACTTATAATTAATTAATTATTTAAAAACCAAGGTTATAATTAATTAATTAACATGACTTAGGTTATATTATTAATAAATAATAATACATGTTTTAACCTAAGTATTTAACTTTATTTAATTAAAAACATGATATACTTTAATTAAATATTGTAACCTATAGTTTATTTTAATTACATGAAATAATTAATAAACTATACATTATATCATTATGACTTAGAAATAATCATGAAAACACTTAGGCTTATATACTTAGCTTATTTAACCAGCTTATATCTAATTGTGGAAACTTTCTATTTTTAGAAACTTATTTAAATAAGGCAGCTAATCTATTTATGGAAACTTTCTATTTTTAGAAACTTATTTATTTCATGCAGCTAATCTATTTATGGAAACTTATTTAATTAGGGCAGATGATCTATTTTTGGAAACTTTCTGTTTTTGGAAACTTTCTATTTTTGGAAAATTTCTATTTTTGGAAACTTTCTATTTTTGGAAACTTTCTATTTTTGGTAACTTTCTATTTTTGGAAACTTTCTATTTTTGGAAACTGTCTATTTTAGGAAACCTGCTATTTTTGGAAAGTTACTTATTATTACACAGTAAGTATAATAATACATGAAATACTAGAAATACTTAATCAGAGTAAACAGAATATAAGATAAACACAGTTTAAGGCTTAAAACAGTAAAACATGATAAGAACATATAAAATAAGCTAAGACATGACATAAAATCAATTACGTATTAGTAAGCAGATACTTATTCATGTATGTATTTATGTAGCATTAGTGATACGGAGGTAGGATTCCTCTCAGTTCGTCTTCTTCGTTCACTGGAAATAAGCTACGGATTCCCGTCCTTTCAATGTGGACATTCTTTCCTTATTAGGATTCCCTGTATGCAGCCAACTGTTTTCCCAGTATTTGTTTTATATGTTTTTGAATTGCTTATGTTTAATTAGAATACCTATAGCCATATACATGCATGACCAGTTTCACCTAGTTATTGAGGTACCATAACCATAACATTAGAGGCACTGATGTTATGACTTCACCACGGCGGAGTGATTGCTCGTGGCGTCCCTTCAGCTTTTGGCCATTTATATTATATTTATCATGTGGGGCGTATGGGTGAATCCTAGTTACATGTTTTCAGTCAGGATTTCATGGTGAATGTGGTGTGTGCCTTGCATCCTTCACAAGGAGCTGATCCCTCCTACCCAGACCAGAATATTAAATTAGAGGCAGCCCCTCTATATTGCATGATGAGGTCACCCCTCCAAGTATTCATGCACGGTGGATTTTCATGACCTATATTGGCTAATGGTAAAATATGTTAAACAGTTTTTACAAGATAAACATAAGGCTTTTCAAACTATAAAACCAGTTTTACCAAGACTTAACCGGGTTATCCAGGACTTAGTTCTTCCGCTGTTTCATGTTGTTATGCTTATATTATTCATGCTATGCTTGTATATCCGTGCACTGAGCGTTATGCTCAGCCGTTTTTCCATTCATGTTCCCAAAACGGCAGGTACCCAGGACTCGAGCATTTAGAGGACGTGCATAGGATGGAAGCTGCCATAGACTTCTTTTCCTTTTTGCCTTCATACACTTATGCTTGTTTAGTCTTTCATTCATTTATTTTGCTTTATTTTGTTTTGAGCTTATGTTTGGGAACCGATGTTTGATTCCGGTTTACACTATGGTTATGTAATGTTTTAGACATTTATCCTTGTATACTCTGATGACACGTCATAATTAAGCGTGACATTCCATTATAAAAATGGGGTGTTACAATTATGGTATCAGAGCCAAGGCTTCGACCAGTAGTTCTCTAAAACTCGACCTGTGACTAGTGGGTAGTCACCAGGAGCTTCCTAAGCCAACGTTTGTTATTCCACGTATTGATGTTTTTAGCGCATTGTTGTTTTAACCATGATGTTTTTAGCACCTTGAGGTTTTAACCTTGATGTTTTCATCGATATTGTTGTACTAATATGGATGGACAACCGCCATTCATATTTAGTTATGTGTCATTGTTTCATGCATGACGTTCCTCGTGAACTGTGACTATGTGGACTGAACCCCAATAGTTCATAATTGTTGATCCCAAAGTCAGATCTTAAACCTTAATAGCTTGTTTAAGGGTTGTGATAGAGAGAAAGAATTCAATCTAACACTAGAGAAACTTTGCAAAGCAAAGTAACTAAACAAGATGCGGAATGTAATGTTTAGCACAAGAACAAATGAGATTCAAACGTTGCACTTTAATATATCAAAAGATATAAGAATACCCAAAATGGTATTAGGGTTTACAAAACCTTAAAGTAATAATAATGAAAAACGAAATGAGAAAGACACACTTTGCATGCTAACCTAGTGAGTCCTTTTATAGATGCAAGGACCCACGTACAAGATCACTACTAACAAACTATGGAAAGTATTAAGGAATAATAACTGAAACGCGTAAATATCTATTCCATGTTTATCTTGACAGCAGGGCCTTTGACTTCAGCAGGGGAACGGATCCCCCTGCTTTTGTATTTAGCAGGGGGAACTTACTCTAGCAGGGGTATGAATAATCAACTAGCAGGGGAAACAAATAAGCATAGATTTATTCCCAACAATCCTCCCCTAAACTTGTGCTTTCCCCTAAAGACAAGTTTCTGAATAAATGCTAGTTGATGAGGATGCTTACAAACTCTCTGGCCAAATCTGACTATGAACCATTCTTACCAGATCATAAGCAACAGGCTTTTTGGCATCAACAATTAACTTAGCCTGTGCTAACTTCTTCAAGGTTTCCTGAGAGAAAGGATAATACCTGTGATTGAGTAAATAAACACTTACACCTTCCATTACTACCTCATAAACCCCAGAATTGGTAAACAGCTTCCAATACACCAAATCTCCTTTATTCACTGCATCAAATAGAGGATCAAATAATTCATGCTCATACATTCTATGCATGCACTCCCAGATTACCCAATCCTTCTCAACACCATCCATGGTAGGAGGTTTTGCAGCAAACGTCTTCTTCAATATTTTCCACAGATCTTCTAAGTCTTCACTATCCAAAATTTGAAACATGACATCTAGGCTTAGAAAAGTCTATGCTGTATTGTCAGCCCTTGTAAGCTTCCACCAAGTTCTCCCTCTGTGTTCATAAACAGCATACTCTATGATAGCAAACTTCTTTCCAAGTTCACTAGGTGAGATTTCATCATTTTCCTGTAAGATCAGCTGTTTGTCAATTTCCTCATTTGATGGCCCTTGAGACTCCTTAGTGATTATGCCCACTTGCTCCATTCTCTTGAGTCTCTTTGCTGCCCTTTGTGCATTGAGTACTGACTTCTCAAGTACTTCTGGAAGACTTTCACCTGCTTGGTGTGATTCCCCTGCTGGGGATGATGCACCTGCTTGTGTAGTTTCTCCAGCTTTTCTTTTCTTTGTTGCTCGAGCTTTCTGTAGCACTTCACTTTGTCTCCTAAGATACTCAGCTTCCTCAGGAGTGTTGATAGTCATCCAATCCTCCACATCATACAACTTTAGAACTGGTCTGACTGCTCTCTTTATGGCTTCAAAGCTCATATCTGTGAAGTCACCATCCTTCCACTTTCTGTGCCTTTTAAGCAGAAGTTTGTAATGATCAAGCTGCCCTTTCTCTGAAGTTCTATACTTCTCACTCTGAATTTGCATTGCCCTTCTATCCAGATATTCAGTTTGATATTTGTAAACAAGGCAAGTCAACTCATACCTTTCTTCTAAAGGAGCATTTTTCAACTCCTTCTCCCATTGATCAAGAAATTCTTCAACATGAGGTACCCTCTCATCTAGTTCCCTATGCATAATCTCAACCTGCTTGAGCATATCTTTGGGCCTCATTTTCTCCATCCTTTGACCCTGCATATCCATTTCCTCTTGTTGTAGCTTGAGAGCTACTTGTGCATCATGAGCTTCTTGGATCTTTTGCTGTTCAGGAGTCAGATACTTGAATTTTCTCTTGGGCTGTTGCACCATGATTCCTTTTCCTTTATCTTTTGGATCCACTGCTGGTGCTGGTTTTGCTTTAGTTGCAGGTTCTTTGATTGTTATCCCCTTCTGAGCTGGTTGCTTTCTGTTCTTCCTAACAAATGTTTGAGTTATGTTTTTAGCAGGGGATAAACTTACAGCAGTGTGATCAGCAATGGCAGGGGAAACTTTGGAAGCAGGGGCTTCTTCTTGATTGCCCATAGTGAGCAATGTTTGAGCAATGTCTTTGGTTGCACTCCCCTTGTCACTTCCTTTATCAGCACTTTCTTTCTTTCCATGCTCCATACCAGGATATGAATAATACTCAGTAGATCCTTCTTTGGCTGGAATTTCCTCCCCTTTGGAAGCATCCTCATCTGTGGAAAGAATCAGTCTGGGCTTTCTCCTCCCCTCAAGAGTAGCAAGTCTGGTTTCCAAATGAGAGATAACCAGACCTTGCTTTTTGACATCTTGTACAAGTTGTGCATTCTGCCTTTTCAGGCTCAGGCACATTTTCGTCAATTCCAAGTTTGTCAAAGGTTTCATAGTGCTCTCAATCCTAGAGGGGAATTTCTCCCCTTGTTGGATATCATGGAGTGGGGGAGAGGACTTATTGATGGTGTCACTATCCTGCTCACCCCTTGAGGATGAGACAGTAGTGGCAGCCAAACCCCCAGGTTGCTCCAAACTCTTGGAGACTCTCCTCTCTGCTGCTAGTGAAGATTCACCAGGCAAGGGAGACCTGGCAAACCTGGATTTAGAACGCCTTTCTTGGTGTGGATCAGCAGGTGGTAGGTTCTTGGAAGGGGATTCAGCAGGTGGATTTATGGCTGTTTGATGTTTGGCTTCTTCCCGTCTGATTTGGTCTAGCATGATTGAAGTGAATGGAATATTTCTGCCAGAGAACAAAGGTGATGGTGCAAGTAATGTGGTGAAGAGTTTGGTTGTGTGTTGGGTTGCTGAAAAATAGTTTCTGTGTGTAATGGGGCCATGATCACTCATATTCAGCAAAACTTCTATAAACCTTGGATACATACAAAACTTTGAGGTGCTTGAAACATTTTTCACCATGCCTTTAAAAATCATTTGAGAAAAACAATACTTCCTTCCTGTTGCAAAGCAGATCAGGGCAGAAGCTATCTCACTACCAACTTCATTAAAAGCAGTGGTTTTGGGTGACAAACATTGCATAATAGTATGAATCAAAAGTTTCCAATGAGGGGCAAACTAGCCTTTAGCAAATTTTAATTTTTGTTTTTCAGAAAGTTTATACCCCAATTTTGCAAGACCTTCAAAAATTTCAGCCTCAGAAAAGTTGGTGATTCCATCCTCATCATCAAGGAGAAGGTTCTCCCTAATGGAGGCAAGTGAGATTACCTTGGAATGACCATCAACTGTGCTTTGTATTATGACCTCTCCATTCACTGTTTTGGTCATGGCTTTAGACCAGAACTGTTGAATGTGTGAGGTATAAATGCGAGGATTGATGATAAGGGCCACTTTGAAGTACGAGGACTTTAAAAAGGCCACAGCCTCAGCAAACTCGGCTGGTTCATCATGAAGCAAAGCAATTTGGTTATGATTAGGAGCAATTTTAAGAGTCATGATGAATTTGAAAAATAGTTTAAAGGTTTATAGAGATGGGAGGTAAGTGGGATTAGGTCGAAAGTGATTTGTGGACCTGCTGGTAAAGGGAATTAAGTTTATATAGGCGAATTGAAGAGCTGTGATTGGACCAAAATTTTCAAATTGCAAAAATATCAGGAATAAATCTTGATAAAAAATTAATATATTTGAAATAAAAGGAAAAGATTACCAATCAGCGAAGAAAGCGCCTTAAATATCTTTTAAAAAGAATAAAATATTCCCTAACCAAAATTTAAGCAAGCAGGCCCAACGGCTATGAACAGGGTAACG
Source organism: Glebionis coronaria (assembly GCA_025667525.1). NCBI lineage: Eukaryota > Viridiplantae > Streptophyta > Magnoliopsida > Asterales > Asteraceae > Glebionis > Glebionis coronaria. The sequence continues at coordinate 322,489,216 of CM046875.1, read as the reverse complement.
GTATTGTCGGTCAATGGTCAAACAGGGGAATGTTGTAAAGGCAGGGGAATGAAAAATAAAAGCAGGGGAAACTTTCCTAGGGGTATTAAACTAGTCATGAAGAGACTAATGCTAACTAGCTCTGCTCTAATGCACACACTTGTATACACAAGATAGATACATAGAATCTCAAGAGTCCTCTATTCAGCAATGGTCCCAATACAAAAAGTTAATACATAAGCCCCCCTACACCAGGTAATCCCAAGAAATCATGCATACCCCAGTCACCATCCCAACCTTGTCCCTTACCTATGGTCAGTTAGTCTTGGCAATGTGTGCCACACATCTATATTTTGAACAGCAAGCTGCTTGAATAAAGAAATGCAAACACACACCACAGTGCCTCAAGGTTTCAAAGTTTAGACAAGCTGTGCAGCAGGTCATCATTACCCTGAACCCCCACTCACCAATGGATATGATCTAAGACCATATATGAGCATTCTAAGAATACCCTGAATCCTAAAGGTTTGACCTAACCTCCCCTGAAACATAGAATATATACCTGATCCACCAAGGAGAGTAATATGCACCATATGAACCTCTGCATTGTTAGTCTAAAACCACATAAAACCACTTTTGAAAACAGAACACACCCTGCTTAAGAGAAAAATTCTCTTGGCAGGGGAATAAACCCCAAGCAGGGGAATCAGTGTTAAAAAGCAGTGGAATGAAAGATATGGTAAAAGTGACTAACAATTAGACAACAACAGCAATGAAGTAACCCTGATTACATAAGACAAAAATAGACATCAGATTTTAAGGAGTAACCATTCCAATACCTGCAACCAGATACTGAAACCTCCCTACCTCAAAAGCTTTTGTTAAAAGATCAGAAACATTAAGTTCTGTATCAATTTTCTCAGGGACAATTAGTCCTTTTTCAAAACAATCTCTGATAAAGTGATGTCTAATTTCAATGTGTTTGGTTTTGCTATGAAAAACAGGGTTCTTTATGATGCAAATAGTGCTGTTGTTGTCAATAAATATCTTGGTTTTAAGAAAGTTGTACCCATAATCAAGTAATTGATTTTGCACCCAAAGAACTTGACCACAGCATGCAGCAGCTGCTACATACTCAGCTTCAGTTGTGGATGTTGCCATGATGGTCTGCTTCTTACATTGCCAAGATATAAGTCTGCTCCCCAAAAATTGGCATCCCCCTGTTGTAGACTTCCTATCATTGTTGTCACCAGCATAGTCACTATCTGAGTAAGCTATCAACTTAAATGGTGACTCCTTTGGATACCAGAGTCCTAGGGTGGGATGACATTTGAGATACCTAAAGATCCTTTTCACAGCAAATAAGTGACACTCTGTTGGTGACACCTGGTATCTTGCACATAAGCAGACTGCAAACATGATGTCAGGCCTGGAAGCAGTGAGATACATAAGAGACCCAATCATAGACCTGTAGTTCCTGACATCAATGGGCTTGCCAGGACCATCCTTGCCCCATGGATGATCCTTGTCCATGGGAGTGGACACCTTCTTCCCATCAGACATGCCAAACTTCTTTACAATCTCAGCTACATATTTGTCTTGTGAGATAAATATCCCATCTTTCCGCTGCTGAACTTGTAACCCCAAAAAGAAGTTTAGTTCTCCCATAGCACTCATTTGAAACTTATCCTGCATCAATTTGGCAAACTCTTTGCTAAGCATGGAGTTAGTTGATCCAAAAATGATGTCATCCACATAGACTTGTACTAGCAAAAGGTCACCCTTTTGTTTCTTTGTGAACAGGGTCTGATCAATCTTCCCCCTGCTGAATCCATTGTCTAGAAGATATTTGGAAAGAGTACCATACCAGGCTCTGGGAGCTTGGTGAAGGCCATACATGGCCTTTTTCACTTTGTATACTTTGTCAGGATGTTCTGGATCTTCAAACCCTGGTGGTTGCATGACATAGACTTCTTCATCAATGGTTCCATATAAGAATGCACTTTTCACATCCATCTGAAAAACAGTGAAGTCCATGAATGAGGCATAAGCAAGGAATAATCTAATAGCTTCAATCCTTGCTACTGGAGCAAACACCTCTTCATAATCAATCCCTTCTTCCTGAGTATACCCTTGTGCTACTAACCTTGCCTTATTCCTGACAACTATTCCCCTTTCATCCTTTTTGTTCCTGAGCACCCACTTGGTCCCAATAGGCCTTGCCCATTTGGGACAATCAACCAGAATCCAAACCTCTTGTATGTCAAATTGTAAGAGCTCCTCTTGCATAGCTTCAACCCAACTTGGGTCATTTAAAGCTTGAAAAATCTTCTTTGGCTCTTCTTGTGACAAAAATGCAGTAAACAGACAACATTGCATGTTGTCATGATTGAACTTCATGGTGATGTTAGCAATGAAGCTGTGCTCCTTCGCTGTATACCTTGTATGTCTTGGAGCTTCAGGATCACCAATAATCTGTGAGATAGGATGATCTTTATTAATTCTATAGGTAGGCTGCATGATGACTTCTGTTTCATCTTCTTCCAAATCAGAATTGATGGGGCTGTTTTGATTAGGAAAGAAGTCCTCAAAGGAGCTTCCAAATGTGACAGCATGACCTAAAGATGGGTGCTTGTGAGCAGAATGAAGCTCTGAATAACTAGGACCTCCACTCCTGATGATTCTGCTTCCACTGCTGGATATGATAGGACCATCAGTTATGGGTGTAGTTGATGAGATGAGTGGGGATTCTCTTTCTGCATCAGAAGTCTCATTAGCATCATGATCCTTTGTGAGAGACGAATCAATTCCTTTAGCAGGGGAATCCAGGATTCTACTGCTTTCAGCCATTCCACTGCCTTCAGACATAGCAGGGGATGAGATTGGCTGTTCTTTTCTTGAAGCAGAGTCATCTTCTTGTTTATCAGCTTCACTAGGAAACAATGAGGGTACATTCATGTACCTCAGAGGTGACTTTTCAGCAGCAATTGTTTCTTGAGTACCTGAAATGTTAGTGTTCTGCAAGACAACAGGTACATAATTCATGGACTTAGAAAGCACATCTATATCAAAGAACCAATCAGGACCTGTTTGAACATCTTCAGGTTTGTCTTCAAGAAAGTTCACATGAAGATTTTCTGTGATTTTGCTTGTCTTCTTGTTGAAGACCCTATATCCCTTGCTGTTTAAAGAATAACCCACAAAATATCCATCATCACCCTTTTCACTAAACTTACCAAGATTGTCAATGGTGTTCAAGATGATAACATGACACCCAAAAGGTCTGAAAAAGTCAATTAAGGGAGGTCTTCCATTAAACAGCTGATAAGGGGTCTTGTTGTGTGCCTTGACCACCAAGGCCCTGTTTTGCACATAGCAAGCAGTGGATACAGCTTCAGCCCAAAAAATAACTGGAAGCTTGGAATCAGACAGCATAGTTCTTGCAGCTTCAATGAGTGTCCTATTCCTTCTTTCTACCACTCCATTCTGTTGAGGTGTTCTAGCAATGCTAAATTGCCTCTTGATGCCTTTGTTTATGCAGAAAGAATCCAGCTTGTGATTTCTGAACTCACCACCATTGTCTGATCTTATGGTAACTACCTTCATGCTTTTTGACAGTTCAATTTGATTGATGAACCCAATGAGTACATCAGCAGTGTCACTCTTTTCAAATAGAAAGAATGTCCATGTAAATCTTGAAAAGTCATCAGTTATCACTAAGCAGTACCATTTCTTCATTATACTTGCCACAGAAGTAGGACCAAAAAGATCCATATGCAATAGTTCCAATGGCTTGGTGGTGGACATACTTGTTTTTGACTTGCAAGATGCTCTGTGTTGCTTTCCTTTCAGACATGCTGCACAAGTATGTTTAGTGACAAAAGACTTGGAAGGAAGACCATGAACCAGATTATGCTTTACCAGTTTGTTCATGTTCTTGAAATTGAGATGACCAAGTCTTCTATGCCATTTCTTACATTCATCTGCTGAAGCTTTGGCAATGAAACATGTTTCATTGTCTTGGAGAGAGATGTCCTTGAGATCAATTGTGTACATGTTCTTCTGTCTTGGTGTTCTGAGAACAATTGGAGTGTCTTGTGGCAAGACAAACTCTTTTCCTAATACCAAGCATTCAGTGTCAGTAAACAAGACAAAATTCTTGTTATCAGTCATCTGTGACACACTGAAGAGATTATACTTGAGCTCCTTCACCAAATACACATTGTCAAAAGTCATCCCATTGGTGACAATAGTTCCTTTTCCTGTTATAGTCCCATGCCCATCTCCAAAGGAAACACCATCATTGTCATGCAGGGGTACAAAGTTAGACAGGTAAGCTTTGTGTCCAATCATACTCCTTGAGCATCCACTATCCTAGTATGCTCTATCATCCCTTGTCTTCTTTGTCACCTGCAAAAGGAAAAACAAATTAGTTTTTCTTGGGGACCCAAGCCATTACAGACTTGGATCTACCTCGTGTATCAATGTAAGATAGCTTATCAAAGACTAGAGATACACCATTAGATTGAGTACCCCTTTTGGGTGCCCAAACCCAACGAGCTGAGGCTTTCACAGCTTTTCCCCATCTTCCCATGTTCCTAAAATGCACACCTCTTCTAGCAGGGGATACCCCAGTTTTAGCAGGGGAATCCTTATGCTTGGCAGAGGGAACCCACCTTTTGTTTTGGCCTCTATTCATGTGTTGGTAAGGTCTTGGGCCAGTTTTATTTGCAGTATAAGGTGTTGGGGTAGTCACAGACGTGTTGGGCTTTGGGTGAACATCATTTTCCTTTCTAAGGGCTGGAGCAACATATTTCTCAGCAACTCTATTTCTTAAGGCAGGGGCAACATACTTGGCAGGGGAAAAGGATTTTGCCCCTGCATTTAGAAGAATGGCTCTAGGTTGCATATCCTTTAAGGGATTTGCAGCCACCATCTCCATTGGTGCCTTACACTCTTGATAAGTGTGTTCAAAACTGCCACATGTGAAGCAGGGCTTGGTATTGATCATAAAGTCTTTTCCTAACTGATGGGACTTTTGGTCATTCCAATTCCTTTGATTACCTCTGACATTCCTGTACATACCAGCATATTTAATGATAGGTTTAGGAGACTGTGGTCTTGCCCTGCTCTTAGAGTTTGGATTGCTGCTAGAACTTCCTTCTTTTGAAAATTTAACAGGGTTATCAATTTTCTTTAAGCCAACCTGTTCCTGTTTAATATCCCTAATGACACTAGTTTTAACTAGAGGCTCTTCTGTATCAGCATTATTAGGTATATAAGCACTCAAGTCAAACTCAATGTCATCCTGTTTTTCAAAACAAGGGAGACCTGTCCATGACAAGTCTTTTCTAGGATAGGGAGCATGGATGTTAGCAGGGGGTGGGGGTATAGTAGCATTCATGTTCTTAATTCCAAACCCTGTTTTGTCCTTAGGAGATTGACCAATATCAAATGCCTTGGTTAAATCTTTTGAAGCTTTTCCAAATTTTTCAACAGTTTCCTCATCTATCTTTTGGTTAGCTTTAAAAATTTCAAGTTCAGCAGTTAAAACATTTATAGATTGGTTATTCTCCTTGGCATCTCTTTCTAGAATCACAATGTGATCCCTATATTCACTTTCTCTTTGCCTATACTCTCTTATGGTGGACTCTAGTTGTTCTAAAGCATGTTTGTAGTTATCAAGATCATTATCACAATTTATATAGTCAGCTTTTACCTTTCTGATTTGATCATTCAAAGATTCAGTATTTTTTCTACAAGCTTTAGTACAGTATGAGTCATCATATACCTCATTGTCAGAGCTGGAGCTTGACATGGCCATAAGTGCAAAGTCTTCTTCCTTTTCCTCAGCCACCAAAGCTTGGTTTCTTTCCACACTTTCTGTCATAGCACTCCAGTCCCATCCATTTGCTCCATCTATCCCCTGCATTGCTACCATAGCTTTAGCACCAGAATCCTCATCCTTTCTATGGCTATTTCCAGACTTAGGTCCTCTGCACTCCCTGGCAAAATGACCCTTCTTGCCACAATTGTAGCATTCAACTTTTGCTTTATCAAACCCAGCTACATCAGATGGATTAATTGTGATCTTCTTCCCATACTTCTTTTGGAACCTGTTGGCTCTCATGCTTAGCAAAGCCATATTCCACTTGATATCCAATTCTTCTAGTGCTTGCTTACTGATTTGATTCAGATCTTCATGTAACACTGTAGATCCTTGTGGACCTTGAGATGCTATGAAGGCACATGCAGTATCAAGGCTGAATGTAGCTGGTCTTTCTTCATCATAGGAAGGTCCAGACCTGGTAGCAGGGGAATAAGTAGCAGGGGCTACTTCTATTCCACTGTTCTTTGAGATTCCACTGCTTTGTGATATGAATGCCATGTTAGCAGGGGAATCAGCAATTCCACTTGAGTTGGTGGGAATTGTCCCTTTTGACTTCATTTCATTGACAATAGGTTCAAAAACTTTTAGGTTATTGTATATATCATCAATATTCTTGTTGTCCAAGTCATCCTTATTTTGCCAGATTGCCTTATAGACAAACCATTCTTTCTGGAGGCTGTTCAGAAACCTGGTATTCACCTGCTCTTTTGTCACTTCAATATCAAAGAATTCCAAGTGGGCCACCATGTCTTGAAGCCTATTGTAAATAGCTCCAATTGATTCATCACCAATTGCTTTGAAAGAAGCAAAATCGTCCAGCATTTGGTTCTTCTTCTTCTTCTTTGTGGCTTCATTTCCTCCAAAGGTTGTGCCTATGGCTTCCCATAGTTCCTTAGCTGTTTTGTATTTCCTGAATCTGAGTTGATGTCTATCAGGTAGGGCCAACAGTAATGAGCTGTGAGCCCTGACATCATGTCTCCTAGCCAGTATTTCCTTATCACATAGAGCAGCAGATTTCTTCTTGTCCTTACCTTTGGAACTTTCACCTTCATCCTTGCCTTCTTCAACAGCCACCATTTTGTTGAATTGATCACCAAATTCTATGATCTCCCAGAGAACATAGTGTTCCATTTTCAGGTATTGTTGGATTCTGAATTCCCATAATTCAAAGTTTTCAGGATCCAACATGGGTAACTTGAGGTTATTGTGGTTGTTGCTATTTGTGGATGAATCTGAAGACATGTTTGCTATAAGGATTTTGTTCTTGATTTAGACAAAGTTTCTCAACATGCTCTGATACCACTTGTTGATCCCAAAGTCAGATCTTAAACCTTAATAGCTTGTTTAAGGGTTGTGATAGAGAGAAAGAATTCAATCTAACACTAGAGAAACTTTGCAAAGCAAAGTAACTAAACAAGATGCGGAATGTAATGTTTAGCACAAGAACAAATGAGATTCAAACGTTGCACTTTAATATATCAAAAGATATACGAATACCCAAAATGGTATTAGGGTTTACAAAACCTTAAAGTAATAATAATGAAAAACGAAATGAGAAAGACACACTTTGCATGCTAACCTAGTGAGTCCTTTTATAGATGCAAGGACCCACGTACAAGATCACTACTAACAAACTATGGAAAGTATTAAGGAATAATAACTGAAACGCGTAAATATCTATTCCATGTTTATCTTGACAGCAGGGCCTTTGACTTCAGCAGGGGAACGGATCCCCCTGCTTTTGTATTTAGCAGGGGGAACTTACTCTAGCAGGGGTATGAATAATCAACTAGCAGGGGAAACAAATAAGCATAGATTTATTCCCAACAATAATTAGTCACATAAAATTTTTTTCTGATAAGTTTTGACAGATGAGTTTCAATTCATTTATGTTTCATGTATCATTGTTGCAGGGATTATGACTAAGTAATGGTTGGTACAGGACTGGCCCTATTTAGTCGCATGTGCTTTTATCAAAACTTTTAACTTTGGGACCGACCCATAGGCGTCCCCTCGCCATGTCTTTTGTTTTGGGACCGACCCATAGGCGTCCCCTCGCACATATAAAGGTTTTATAAACTACATTACGCTTTCATGCACTGTTTTTCATGTATAAAATTTTTCTCATGATTTACTGGCACTTTTTTTTTCATGTCCCCTCATAAGTTAATATGTTTTTATGTCAAGTATGTTTTCATACTGTCATGGTTAACTCCAGTTTCGTGCTGATTATGTTATACACTCCTTCATGATAGATGGTTTCATGTTTCTTCATGATAATTCCGTCTTCATGTTGATTACGTTTTACGCCTCTTTTGTTATTTATGCTTTCATGTAAGACATAGTTGGATTTCATTGAATTCTGCTTTCATGATAGTCATGGTTGGTTTTCATTGATCATGCTGTCAGGAAAATCATCGTTGAATTTTATGTAACCACACTTTAACGTTTCTCGATAAAACTAGAATGATGTCTATGCTAATACTGCCAGGTTATCATGATGGTTTTCATAACCGTTTAACCGATATACTTTCCTTAAATCATGACAAATGATCGACCCCAATACCGATCATTTCATGTGCATTCCATCTGTACTCCATGTACCGTATTCCATGTGTATTACACGTACCTAAATCCATGTGTTTCACTTGCAATACTTCACGAGTATTCGCTAGTCGATTCTGAATCATCTCAGGCGTATTTTCAATTGCTGATATTCTACAAGATTGCTGATGGCGCTCATAACTGGGAGATGTTACTAAAGGTTGATGCTAGTGACGTTCGGAGACGCTACGAGATGCGGATGCTGTTCACAACCTGCAGATCCTACAAGACGAAAACAAAGGCGTTAGAGCAAAGCAATAGGACGAGAAGATGCTTCACCATCAGACATTTTCCATCAATCATTGTCCCTAATTCTTAGTTACATGTCACACGTCATTCGGCTGTCATATCAGCCATATGAGTGCAAACCGGTACCAGCCGGTCACTCAGCTGAATAGTAACATGAATCACGGTCATGAGAATGACCGTCATGGAACTGACAGACAAGACGATAGTAACCACTACTATGACAGAACTATCCTAGAAATCGCAACCGAGGCTCGGACCACGGACGTAATCAGACATACAAAGGATCAGTAGTCCAACCGATCCACCAAGTCTGGCATAATAACCTAATTGTTAACAATAAGATTCAAGCTAACAAGAGGATGATCCGGAGGTCGGGGAGGATAAAAGTAATGTTTAGACATTTTAGAGAGAGAAAGTAAAGCTTGAATGTAGTGTGTGTATTTAGAGAGAGAAAGTGAAATACACAAAGAATGAAAAGCCTCACCCCTCCATGGAATGTATGGAGGGGTATATATAGGCTAGACAAGAGGTCACTTTGACAACATGTCAATAGTAGTCCCTCCACGTTTTGCCTATATGAATAAAATGTAATTCCGTAAATGGCGCTCACATTTTAGGGCTAACAATCTTCCCCCAATGTGGAGACATACGAAATTACTTACAATGGTCCTAACAAGTAAAAATACAACAAAATAAAATCTTCCAAGGCGCTTCCAATGTTGAGGATGTCTTTTAATTCTTCTTGTCTTCATAACTTGTACCTCAACTTGAATCCTCTTTGTCTTTGCTTGTTGTGGAACAATTGTAATATGCATGATTTGGATTAACTTCCCCCAATTCATGCAACATGTATTAAAAAACTTTCTTCATAGACTTCTTTTTGATGAGGTTTCTGAATCATCTTCCCCCCAAACCAATATCTGTATCTTAAGAAGATTCTGACACTTTGATGTAGTTTGAACAATCTTCTAGCTCATCGGTTTAAGTGCACAGCGGAAATTTGTAGAAGAACCACACCAAATAACACTGCTTCTATACTGTTTCATGTCGTTTAGTTTTTGGTGATAATCCGTTTGGGGTAACATGCAGGAAATCAGCAACAATTCTTCTCACGCCTGCAGAATACTTCATAAAAATCATATAAAGTAAGTAGATACCATTCCATGTACACTACTTCCCCCTGGAAGTTGATCTGATTACTTCAAAGTACACGATCTTACCTCATGATGATTTCGAACTCTCGGAAGCATCATTATCGTGGATGTCCATATACTCGAGAAGTTCTTAGTCTTAAGCAAATGTCTTGAAAAGTTTTGAAAGTCATTGAGAAACTTTGAAAATTTTTGCTTAGACTATGAAGTACCATTGTCGTTATGAGGCTCATGAATATCCCGTGAGAATTGATTGTTGATTCCATCTCTCTCTGTCTAACTTACCAACCTCGAATTCATTTGGCTATTTGTTGTGACCACATGTGAAGTAAACCCGATATTCCAAACTTGCAACTGAAGTACAATCCCCCAAATTTGTTACTTAAGCTTGCACTTATGTCGATTGAAGAACGGTGCAGAAACATGTCTCTTATACCTCTTGAAGTTATCCACACGAGGAACTGCGTGTGACACCCAAAAATGATAGTAATACATGTCTTCGACCATCCACCCCTTGACAGTGGAAACTAGATAATCCAAGTCCCAATCATAAATTTTATCGCCCAAGCAAGTCATCAATCGATGGACTGGGTTTGAAGAAAAGGGGTAGAAAAATAGAAGGAAGGATCGATGATGAAATAAGTAGACGCCTTCATGAAATCCCACTTCAACTTAAAAGATAGAATACCAAATCCACTTCGTGATCACTTGTCTTTGTAGAATCAAAACTAGCCGTTGTCGTTAAATTGAATCTTATATCGGATCATTTTAGCGTTAAGTGTTTTGTTTGCTTTGGTGTTGTGTGTTGAGAATGTCGTTATCTGAACAAATTATGAAGTAATTGTCATTAAGGACAAAATTTGTCTAGAGAACTTTGTCATTTAAGCCCAACGTCAGTCATATGCCCCACTGATGCGCGGATCGACCTAAAATTTCCTTTGTCGTTTAAGCACTTTCGATCGAAATATACTGAATAACCGGTTTAACTCCATAACCAAAATAGTGATAAAATGTCGAATTTATCTAAATGTATTCCAACCCATTCCTTTTCTTTTTATCCCATATTGCGTCTAAAAAGTGAACATCACTGGGCCTACGCATTTCTTGTTGATAAAATAAATGAGACTCAATATAAATTGAATCTCGTCCATCTCCATGCTCGGTCCAATCCCACTGATAGTAATAATCATCTCAATACAGAATTATACTAATCAGCCCAGTCTCTTGCAATACCCGGTCCAATTAAAAAATGAGGTATACATAAGACAAGGTATGCCCTAATATTACTCATAAATTTGACCTAATCTCATTATACCTTATTTCCTCCGCCCCACAACTTATCTCTCAAACTCCATATCAGTTACAAAACAAAATCATCTCAATCTCAAACATCTTCAAGCAGATTATCTTTCTAATCTCTTTTACCAAATGAGATAATCATTCATCATACTCAAACAAATAAATAGATCATTCGAATCTCAGTCACCAACAAGAAATCATCCATCTCATATCTATCTTTGAATCCTTATAACACCATATGAAGACCCTCTTTAAAACATTCAGCTTAGAACCATTCGAGCCACTATGGAGCCAAGAACCAAGAAATTGGTTTCTTCAAGATCTTGCAAAAGGTCTCGGGTAGGTGTTGAGTATGCGTCTATCGAATCGATGAGATTGATATAACAAAGTTGTTATATCAGTCCTTCACATTCGAATAGCAACAAAGGTTTAAGCCTTGGCATTTGGTCTAAGATCAGTTTTTTTAATTTAAATCTTGAAAGATCAGTGATGATATTTTATTTCGTGTTAGATCTTGAAAGATCTCGACATGCATGTCTCTAAACACAAAAAGATATGAGATCTTTATGATTGCTATTTATTTCTGTTTTTCGAGTCTGGTTAGATGAAGTTTTTAGGTGTCGATGGGATAAGATAGTCGGGGTTGATTGCGATATATGGTATGAGGTGAGTAGTTATAGAGTCCATTAGTCATGGTCTCGGTATAAATTGTTAAGGTCTTGTTTCACCATGATCGGAATGTTTTTCTCACTCCATCGGAATAAATCAAACACCCCATCGGAATAACCATCCGAATAGCCATCGGAATAGGCATCATCGGAATAGGCATCATCGGAATAAGCATCATCGGAATAAGCATCATCCGAATAAGCATCATCGGAATCAGCTTCATCGGAATCACCATCGGAATCCCGATCAGAAAAGGGTTTTGACACCCGAAAATAGTGGATCTGATGATATTCCGATCTGTATTTCTTTTCTTTTGTTTTTCTTTTAGATATGTGCTACTCATCTTCATCCAAAACATACCTAGAAAGGCTTAAAAAAAACTCTGATAAGCCACAATCTAATAAGAAAACGCATTGACCAAAAAAAAACTGACAATCAGACAGATGAGAGGAAAACAATCTGACTTTTGGTCTTTTTTTTAGATCTGTTCATACCCACCAGCAAGTTTTATGTAAAGTGTGAACTTTTGGACCAAAATAAGTGACACCAAACCTCACGAGGACAGCTACTGGACTGATAATCAACACAAAAAGACACCGTGACATCAGCTGCTTATAGATAAGCAGTGAATAAGCAATGAAAATGAGCAAACAAACACAAAACACCCCCGGTTAGCTCTGATACCAATTGTTAACAATAAGATTCAAGCTAACAAGAGGATGATCCGGAGGTCGGGGAGGATAAAAGTAATGTTTAGACATTTTAGAGAGAGAAAGTAAAGCTTGAATGTAGTGTGTGTATTTAGAGAGAAAAAGTGAAATACACAAAGAATGAAAAGCCTCACCCCTCCATAGAAGTATGGAGGGGTATATATAGGCTAGACAAGAGGTCACTTTGACAACATGTCAATAGTAGTCCCTCCACGTTTTGCCTATATGAATAAAATGTAATTCCATAAATGGCGCTCACATTTTAGGGCTAACACTAATATTGTAGTTCTATTGAATTACTTTCTGAAGGCACATGTCAAGACATCAGTCAAGACACATGTCTCACGTATAATTTCTGAAGACACATGTCAAGACACCAGTCAAGACATATGTCATGCTTATAGTTCCAAGAAACGAGTCAAGACACATGACTCACGTCCAACTATGGAACATTTCTAAGAAATTTAGGGTACCCTCCAAGGGTATATCCATTTTGTTATGCCATGTATTAATCAGGCCACAAGAATTTCAATACCATTACCGGCGCATCAGTGAGAACTGTCACGTTGCCGATGTCGCTTTCATTTGTTTCCCCATATTTCATATATTCATGACCATGAAGGACGCCTTTCGTGTTCCCACGTATACGAAGGTTTTCTTTCAGCTTAATGATGAGATCCAAGCTGCTAACACATTTCCTAGGACAGAAACGAGATGAATTTTATCCTAATTATGTACTATGAACAACACACCATGCTACGATTTATAATTATGTACAGTAATGTTCAGGCTCCTGAATACATTCAGCTTGATTTTCCATCGGTAAAATCTGTACAAATTATCTATAGTTACAAGCATGTGCGTTGTTAGCCATGGTCGCTAAAATTTTCTAGCTGTCAGTAAGACACGACCACTTAAGTCTTTTACGCATAGCCAGTTGATTTATTCAAAATCTTCTTATACATTCCAGAAGAACCTACAAGGAGAAGGATGGTACCATGAGAATATGTGTCGACTACCGTCGATTTAAACAAATCACCATTCATGACTGTTATTCTCCTCCATGTATTGACAACATGTCCAATTGACCTTATAGTGTTAAATCATTTTTCCAAGATCGGATTCATGATCATGCTGCCAATAGTGACGAGTGAAAAAGAAGGACATGTCCATGACTGCTATTCGTGCATGACTCGGTCATGCTAGATTTATGATTTTGAATTAGTCTCATCAATGCTCAAACAACATTATAAGTACGAGTTTCCATGAACTCATAAGTAAATTCATCAGTGTTTTCATTGAGGATGACCTGATTTCCTCTAAGCCTAGAAAAGAACAGGAAGACCATATCTGCACTATGGTGCAAATCCTATGACAAGCGAAATTTCACCCAGGAAATTTCCAATATCAATTCTGGTTGATTACAGTGACACGCTAGATCACATGGAATTGCATGGTTAATCTTACCATGACTCAGCTTATGCGTAAAGGAGGGAACCCTACATTACATTAGGTGTTCTAGAAAATCCTACGCTAAGAGAAGTTTGGATTCATTGACTCAGAGTTTCGTACACTCCTATGTAGCAAGTTTGATGAAGCAAGATACAGTTACGTTCATATCTTCATACATGTCATACAAACAGGCTAAGATACGACACCAACAGACTGGGATGTTTTCATCATCTGAAATTGTGAATTTAAATAAGACAAGATCTCCATGGATTTTGGTCACCAGTTAAACGCAAATTCAGAAGAAGCATGATGCTATCTGGGTTCTTGCAAACAGATTGATCAAGTCTGCAGAATCCTTACATCCGCAAGGCTTTCAGAACCAACAGATTGATCGGATATGTTCCAGCCAAGGCTCATCCGGTCACTTGGCAATTCCTCAGTTATCAGGTCAGACAAATATTCATAATTGTGCTCCTTATTTACTTCACGCCCTTGTTCTAATTTCACGACTTTCTTTCGCGTTCACGTTCATGACACTATTCACGTTCATGATGGCATTTCGGCTTACGATTTTATGTTCATTTTCTCATCTAGGAAGTTTTGAAAGAACTTGAGAGACCAGACCCTAGTTTAGTACAACTCCCTATCCTCAGATAAACGTTTCTCTCATATTCTATGTCTCACCTTGTAGCGTTTGGCGTTACCGTCATTATATTCTATGTTCACGATATGTTTCACATGTCATGTTCATTCCACATTCCTCATATCATGATCAAGATATGTTACACGTATCATGGATCACGATATGTTTACTCATACTACACTCACAAAATTTTCCACGTATCACGTTCAAAATTTTTCACGTGTCACGTTCAAAATTTTTCACGTACTATGTTTCCTTATGTCTCGCGCATCGTTGTTAATTAACAGTTAAGTTAGAGTGTTTTGCACGATAACGTTTCAATTGCCTTATACGTTAATTCTTGTTCCTTCTATTAAATTTAGGGGATCTACCTTACGTTGATAACCAAGAACTTCTTCGTATTTCAATTCAAGGTCAGGAGGACCAAGATTTATCATTCGCGTCAAGATCTTGTGGAGGAACCGTTCCAAGAGGGAAGCCACTTGGAAACGGACAAGTTCATCCGAACTTCTTATCTGTTTTTCTCTTATCAATTAGATATGTCCTTTCAGTCACGTCACGTTCCATGTCCTTTCAAGACATGTCATGTTCCGCATTCCATCTGCCAGCTCACCTGCACGTTCATTTATCTTACATACCCTCTCAGTTTGATTCGGGTATGTTCTTCTTTTTCAGTTTACGTTATCTATAATTCTGGGACGAATTATTCTTTTTAGGGGGGAAGAGTTGTAAAACCCGCATGCTTTTACCATTAATAGTACCCTTAAGATCATACGTACTAGATTAAAACTTTCCTATTATAGCATGATTACGATTACGTGTTAGGATTTTACGTATTACGTACGTGTTAAAACACGATAAGTATTTACTACGCACGAACACGCAATAATTATTTGACAATAATTAATCACGAACATGCGATCATGAAATCATGAAGGTAATTAAATCACGAACTATTATTAATTACGTATATATATTTATTACGAACACGAATAAATATATTAAGTCACGATCGATAACTAATTAAAACACGTAAATTACGAACACGAGAACACACGAGAACACACTATAATATTTAGACTCGGGAAATGTATGGGTTACCCCATGTGGGCCCCATACCACGAAATTAGGGAGGGAAGATGGGCTTAGCCCATCAATTTTTACTAAAACAAGGAATTAGGAAAGATTTTGGTCATTTTTCACTTTACAGGAAAACATCAAAAACCCTAAAAATATTTTCTCCTCCTCCTTCTTTTTCTTTTTTGGCCGCCACCCATAAACACACCAAGGGGTGTTTTGTTTGATCTTTGATCTTGGTTTTGGTGTAAGTGTTCGTGTTTGTTCATCCTTGGTTAGATCTACGCATTCGTTAAATTCTTTTAACCCTTTTATTTTTTATTTGATCTATTAAATAATTAAGAACATGATGTGTTTTTTTTAAAACCTAATTAAAACATAGATCTAACATGAAAATGACTTTTGGAGAAATAAAAAAGGATGGTTTAGGGGTGTTTTGTTTTGGCCGGCGCCTAAACCGAACCCCAAGGGGGTCTCGGTTTGGCTACTCGACCACCACTGAGACCATATGGTCCCGGTTGGTTAGTGTGGGTCCCACGACAGCAGCAAGACAAGGGGAACCTCGAAATGGTTCGGGGTATGGTGTCGATTTCATGTCCGGTTCATGGTCCTTAGTCAAGATTCGATTCACGGTGTATGTTAAGATTATTATTTTTGTAATCATATGTTAAAATTAAATTAATAAACATGACATGATTAATTTAATAACATGACTTAGGTTATATTAATTATTAAAATCATGAAATTATTAACCTAAGTATTTTATATTTCTAGACTTATAATTAATTCATTATTTAAAAACCATGCTTATAATTAATTAATTAACATGACTTAGGTTATAATATTAATAAATAATAATACATGTTTTAACCTAAGTATTTAATTTTATTTAATTAAAAACATGATATACTTTAATTAAATATTTTAACCTATAGTTTATTTTAATTACATGAAATAATTAATAAACTATACATTATATCATTATGACTTAGAAATAATCATGAAAACACTTAGGCTTATATACTTAGCTTATTTAACCATCTTATATCTAATTATGGAAACTTTCTATTTTTAGAAACTTATTTAAATAAGGCAGCTAATCTATTTATGGAAACTTTCTATTTTTAGAAACTTATTTATTTCAGGCAGCTAATCTATTTATGGAAACGTATTTAATTAGGGCAGCTGATCTATTTTTGGAAACTTTCTATTTTTGGAAACTTTCTATTTTTGGAAACTTTCTATTTTTGGAAACTTTCTATTTTTGGTAACTTTCTATTTTTGGAAACTTTCTATTTTTGGAAACTGTCTATTTTAGGAAACCTGCTATTTTTGGAAAGTTACTTATTATTACACATTAAGTATAATAATACATGAAATACCAGAAATACTTAATCAGAGTAAACAGAATATAAGATAAACACAGTTTAAGTCTTAAAACAGTAAAACATGATAAGAACATATAAAATAAGCTAAGACATGACATAAAATCAGTTACGTATTAGTAAGCAAATACTTATTCATGTATGTATTTATGTAGCATTAGTGATACGGAAGTAGGATTCCCCTCAGTTCGTCTTCTTCGTTCATTGGATATAAGGTACAAATTCCCGTCCTTTCAATGTGGACATACTTTCCTTATTAGGATTCCCTGTATGCAGCCAACTGTTTTCCCAGTATTTGTTTTATATGTTTTTGAATTTCTTATGTTTAATTAGAATACCTATAGCCATATACATGCTGTAACACCCCAAAATGTGATATGCGGAAGCGGTGAAGCTCGGGGGCTGTTACGTCATTGTATCATAGTTCAAGGTACAAGAGAACGACTCTAAATGAGACGTTTTATAAAAATACCTCGTTGAATTTAAATTAAAAGCATCACAGTACAAAAGGTCTCAGTTTCAAAAGATAGTGCAGCGGAATGTAAAAGTTTTAAACATCAACGAGATAATAGTTCAAAAGCATAAGTAAATAATGTTGATCCCAAACTTAGATCGATTAGCTTTGTGTATACGAGATTAGATCAAGTACTACACGTAGAGAAACCTTTGCTTATGAGTAAAGTAACAAAGTGTTATGCGGAATTAACACTTGATCTAAAACACAATGATGTTAAACAAACTTTCACTTTGATTAGAATAATTGTACTTGATTACAATGAAAGAGTTTTTAACAAACGAATACTATGAAAACTGATATATAACTTTAACCTAAAAGACCTTCTTTTATAGAACAAGAAGTCTTGTACAATAAGCTATGAATCAACTATTCTAGGTAAAGATAATAATAGAAAATACAATGTCGTGCTTATCTTTACCATACATAAATAAATAAACAAAAGATATTCTATCAGTGTCAATCTTCAAGGCTATCAGCGTTGACTTCTATCAGCGTCCAAAGTCAATCTATCAGCGTTGACTTTCTTCTTATCAGCGTTTGGTGATCTGACCCATATTTTATTCCCAACAATCCTCCCCTAAACTTGATATCCATTCCAATGATCAAGTTTCTGAATAAAAACTAAAAGCTTAGGAGGAATCTTTCAATAACTTCTTATGTTGGTGATAAACATATCTGATCAAGTCCTTGGCCACATCACTCGTATAATCAATCTCCAAGGGTGTCTCTAGCATCTTCTCCAATACTTCTTTGGACAAGAAATAGTCAGCATCCACAAGCAAATATTCTGAAAACTTTGTAGAGCTCATATGAAATACACCACAAGTAGAATATAGCCTCCAATGAAGATTACTGAGATCATCTTCAAGATCCTTCCAAATGGCAGGATCTGCTTCTTTTGGACCACACAAAGTCATAAATGTGTTCCAAAGTCTTATTCCATTAGCTGAAGTAGGTGCTTCAGCTGTATACTTGGCCTCTATTAACCTCCATAGATGCACCAAGTCTTCCCTGTCTATGCTTGCAAATATAGAAATAACTGAAGTGAAAGTATGTACCTCCTTTCCAAATCGTCCAACCTTCCAAAATCCACACTCATCTTCATCAAAACTGATGATTGGATTTCTGTCATCTAGAGGTACCACATTTACCAAATCTGAAGCTTCCAAGGGAGAAAGCTTGAGATGCTTCCTTATAACACTTGTTGATCCCAAACTTAGATCGATTAGCTTTGTGTATACGAGATTAGATCAAGTACTACACGTAGAGAAACCTTTGCTTATGAGTAAAGTAACAAAGTGTTATGCGGAATTAACACTTGATCTAAAACACAATGATGTTAAACAAACTTTCACTTTGATTAGAATAATTGTACTTGATTACAATGAAAGAGTTTTTAACAAACGAATACTATGAAAACTGATATATAACTTTAACCTAAAAGACCTTCTTTTATAGAACAAGAAGTCTTGTACAATAAGCTATGAATCAACTATTCTAGGTAAAGATAATAATAGAAAATACAATGTCGTGCTTATCTTTACCATACATAAATAAATAAACAAAAGATATTCTATCAGTGTCAATCTTCAAGGCTATCAGCGTTGACTTCTATCAGCGTCCAAAGTCAATCTATCAGCGTTGACTTTCTTCTTATCAGCGTTTGGTGATCTGACCCATATTTTATTCCCAACAAATAAATGTCCGAAGATAGCCAAGAAATGCATGCGGACTCCAAGTACTTCACACAGCAGATACAAATCATCATCAATTACCTGAGATAAATGCTAAATTGGGTCAACATAAAGTTGGTGAGAATATAGGTTTCAAGTAAAAATTCATAGTAATTCAATTTCATATTTCATTTCATGTACACATGCAACTATAGGAGGTATAGTGCCAAGTGTAGGATAAATTGGGTGTTCACAATATTTATGATAGCTAAGCTCGTGACATCGAAACTAGTGATCCGGTGCATACAATAGATTGCATACATAAATTTTGCCCCAATGGAGTACCTAGCCAAGATAATTCCGTTCATACAAATGGTACACACTCGTCCGGCATCAGAATGCCCGAGTGGAGGTTGTCAACCCTCAATAGATCTATCCGTAACATAAGAGCTTACTCCAGCAGAGTAACTAACGATTCACGATAGTGGGGACTATGGCTAAAGCAACTTAAGCTATCTCATAAATAGTGTTCACAAAGCGTTCACAGAAATCAAGTTTTACTTGCGTCCAGAAGCAAGCATCAAAGCATTTATCACATCCCAAAACATTAAACATATAAAAACAGTTTAATAGGGATCTATAAACTCACCTCAAGCAACGATTCAAACCGCACAAGTATGATCAAATAGTAGCGAGCAACTCTAGCAACAACCTAAATATAATACTATATTTTAGGCGCTAGCAAATAAGTCACATAAGTTCGTCACGTACGTTACTCATCAATCATATATATATTTTGTTGTTAAAATTGTGACTTGTAAATGTTATATCGTTATAAACATTATAGTATATATATACTTAGGCAAAAATATTTATTTTTGACTCGACGAGATTTCGACAGCCTTTCGGCGTAAATTTTAATTTACCATAATTTATCTTAACAAATTTTCCTACACGATCTCTAACGAAAATTCGGCAGCCTTTCGGCGTCACATAAAAATTTGCCATTTTTAGTAAGTACTCAAATCTCGTCCTAAAACTCCTATTTTCAACACTTTCTCAATCGCCAATATTTCAACAAGTCATTTTCCGCAATAGTATCAATTTCCACTTCCAACGTTCAAACTTTTAACGGTACACCAAGTATTCACATTTCGCGCTAATACCCTTTTACAAAACAAGTCCAACATTCATATACAACTTTTAGTAACCATTTCGACACTTAAAACAACTCCGTTTGACTCGAAAACGTCGTTTCGACCACTTTAAAAATCTAGACAGCAAACACCTTTTAGTGTTTTTCACAAAAATTAAGTTTTCCGACAACGAAATTTAAACGACCATATCTTACTCATTTTAGCTCCGTTTTTAGCCCATAATATATCGAAACGAAGGTATTTACTTATATTTTCATAATATCGTAGTAAACTAGTGTCAAAACAATTTTTACGACCCTCTACGCCTCTTATAAAAATCGGACAGA